>BEHA01000381.1:1423049-1440481 GCA_002897215.1 Eschscholzia californica subsp. californica | reverse complement strand
TTCTAGTACTTCTCTTTTGGCGTACTCTGATGCTGATTGGGCTGGGTGTCCTGACACTCGTCGCTCCACTACAGGTTTTTCTATTTTTCTGGGCTCAAATTTAATTGCTTGGAGTGCGAAGAAGCAGCCCACAGTCTCTCGCTCGAGCTCTGAAGCTGAATATCGAGTTGTTGCTGCTACGACTGCTGACTTGACGTGGATAGGTTTTGTTCTAATGGAACTTGGTATCTCACTAACTTCACCTGCTCGAATTTTTGTGACAACAAACGTACGATTCAGATGACTGCAAACCCGGTGTTTCATGGTAAATCTAAGCACATTGCTTTGGATTACCACTTCGTTAGAGAAAAGGTGGCGGATGGTTCTCTTCTTATCAAGTTTGTTCCGTCACAGGATCAGTTGCCCGACATTCTCACCAAAAGTCTTTCTCATTGGCGTTTCCTGGATCTTTGTCCCAAATTGAATCTCCGGTCCAGTCCGGCGTTCAATTTGCGGGAGGGTAATGACAGTGAACCGGTAGGACTCGGTTAGAGTCTCACCCAAGTAATAATCTTGGGAATATCCTTCGAGATAATCTTACATTTCTTGTATATCAAGTCTTTCCTTTATGTATATCCCTTATTATGTAAAGTTTCCGTTTAATTGTAAACCCTAGTAGTATAAATATAATACAAGGGATTGGTATACAACCATCCTGTTTTACGGTATCTATTGAATTGTTTCATCACTACTACGGCTTACTGAAACAAGAAATAACTAATTAGGAGTGAACTAATTAGGAGTGTAACTAACTACTTACAGAAAAACTTGATACTACTAATAAGGTGCACTAATTTTTGACACTCCCTTGATGCATGTTTATGATCAATTGTATCAAAAACAGTACTGAACAGTTTAAAGTTAACTTTTGGAAGTGCTTTGATATAGGGATCTGCTATTTGATCTTCAGTTTGAATATTATGTGGTTTAATTTTTCCATCAAACACTTTCTCACGAACAAAGTAATATTGAATCTTAATGTGTATGCTAGGAGCATGGACAGAGGATTGGTTCGTAGCTCCACTGCATTTTGATTGTCACATTTAATGGATGTAGCCACCTTCGAGTTAAAATCATCCATTAATCGCTTTTGCCTTGTATATTCTTGCAAAGCCATAGTTGGCGCTATATATTTTGCTTTAGCACAAGAATGGGTAGCAGTACGTTGTTTTTTGTAGTAGCATGAAACTATTGCAGAACATGTATAAAACCTAATGAGCCAAATATTGGTCAGTTTTGACCAGTCAAGATGTCAACATATAAACCTAAGCTATACGTGTCGACACCCTAGTGCTTAACGAGCAAGCCCTCAGCAAAGCCATCAGACGGTGGATCCATCATAGCTCTGGCACCTCAGCAAAGCCCTCAGTTTTGACCACACTCTATCAGATATTATCTTCTAATGGCCATGACATTTGACTCTCACAAAGTTGATGTCTTTACACCGCATCATCTCAATAACGATGCTTTGACACCGCCCTCCAAATGTATAGAAGCATATCAGGTTTGCTCTAGGTGGTGAATTCTTCCCAAACTCTCACTGAATAACTTCTGAACCTGTAACACTTATATGTCTTAAGAGTCGGGGTATCATTTTTGCATTCACCACCGCCACACAGCGTCAGATTATTATTAATTAAGAAATGACATTCAAGATATATAGTTATTTTCTAAGAAACCTCTAGAAAACCCGTTTTCGACATCATCAGAAATAATAACCAGTATTTGAACACGTGTTCTTGGCATCACCAACCCAATCTACATAAAAAAATCACTGAAGGAGAATTTGGTATATTATTTGTACATTAACTGTGGAGTTTCTTTCGCATAATGTAAAATTCTTTTTGTTGCATTGCAATAAGACATACAAGGTGTCTCCCTATATTCACAAATGATTCCTACATCATACACAATATCATGTCTTCTTATGCTTAAATAAATCAAACTACCTACCGATAAGTTGTAGAAAAAGTGTAGCATCACTTGGTGGCCTCCCTTCATCTTTCTTTAACTTGTGACATGACTTGATAAGAATACGCAGACACTACATTTGAGACCCCTATACTAAAGATCGGCCCAAATATTGGTCATCAGTTGACTAAGTCAATAAGTCAAAAAAAGACCAAAAATCAAATGGGTCAACTCGTCTCAAATCACCAGGGAGGTGAATTCAAAAGAGCTCTCACTTAAGCTAATAATTGGGAGGTCGGCACGAGTGTCCAGAGCGCCTTAGTCTGCTCGAGCTTCAAACATAATTAGGTCTACCTGGATTCTGGAGAAGTAGGGGAGGTATGCGGAAGTGGGGGCGTGATGCAACACGTAACAGGAAAGAGATTAAAAGTGTGGAGATCGATCCTCTATGATTGCTTAAATCGAATGAAATTTTATTCAATAAATTAAGCTCCCTTAACAATGAAAATAAAAGGCTTATTAATAAGCTTGAAACTCTAAAATAATAGAAATCTAAAAATACTAAAACTCTAAAATATCTAGTATCTAGAAACTGCCTAAAACTAGAAAAACAACTAAAATTCTGAAACTGATAAAAACCAGGAACATATAAAATACGAAAACTACTAAAATAGAAAATCTTCTTGTAAGTCATCTTATCCCTGACTTATGCTTGTCGTCTGTCGAAGCAGGGCTAACATCCTTTATCTGCCTAAGCAGGGCTGACATTCGTTGTCTGCCTAAACATGTTGGCCTTTGTTGCCCGCGAGGCAGCTCTAACATGTAATGCAGGGCTTCTGTTTGTTTTAATGACGACTTGTCATGATCTCACTTAGCAGAAAATCCTAATGTTATTGTGTCAGTTGCATCATTCTCCCTGGGTTGGACAGAATTTGACCTCGAATTTGAATCTTCTCATCCAAATTATCTCCAGAATATGGTAATAAGTGTTTGACATTAAAAACATCCGAGGAACGGACAAGACTTGACAATTTCAGATGATAAGCATTCGGATTAATCTTCTCAAGTATTTCTAGTGTCCGATTCTCCTTGCTGATAACTTATTATATTCGCCCACTAGGAATCTATCTTTGGTTAAAACGATCCAGTCATACTCGCCCTCCTCATACTCCATGTGTTCCTCTGGGCTCATCCTATAATGAACTCTATTCGGTAAAGTCACACTGGGAACTCGATTTATTGGATGTTGAACATCCTTCAACGGTGGTAAACTATCAGATAGATCTGAAGGGAAAACATTCGCGAATTCTTCCAATATTGGGCGAACCAAATATGGAATCACTTCATCCACAATACTACTTTCAATAAAGATCAACGTAAGCTCTGATACCAACTGATGCAGCAAGTAGGTAAGAGATTTAAAGTATAGAGATCGTTCCTCTATGATTGATTAAATCAAACGAAGTTTTATTCAATAAACTAAGCTCCCTTAACAATGAAAATAAAAGGCCTATTTATAGGTTTGAAGCCCTACATTACTAAAAGCCTAAAAATAGTAAAACTCCAAAAATATCTAGAATCTAGATACTGTCTAAAACTAGAAAAACAACTAAAATTCTGAATCTGCTAAAATCTAGGAAAATATAAAATTCGGAAACTACTAAAAATAAAAAATATTCTTGTAAGTCGTCCTATCCCTGACTTATCCTTGTCGTCTGTCGAATCAGGGGTGACATCTGTTGTCTGCCTAAGCAGGCTGACCTCTGTTGCCCGCGAGACAGGACTAATACGTAATGCAGGGCTTCTTTTTGTTTTAATAACGACTTGTCACTGTCCCTCTTAGCATAAAATCCCCATGATATTGTGTCAACTGCATCACGGCAATACCTTAAAATCCTAACATATGGGAAGGTAGAAGTGTGCTTAATACTTTCTCAACCTAAGCCCGAATATGATCCAAAATTCGAGATAAAAAATATCTTAAATATTTAAGTGACTTGGGGCAGAAGAGTCCCTACAGAGTGAAACTTTACCTAAAAAATGTACAAGATCGGCAACACGATCTATCTAAATGCGAAATATACTCAAACATGGAAACTTATATATTATTTTGATCTCTAAGTAGCCAACAAAAAGAAATCTAAATTTTTTTTTGGGATAAGTTAGTCTCCTGCCATATTGGTGTGTGGCGGTCAGGAGAGCTAACAGATGTCGTGCTTGAAGTTTAATTATGTTAATATACGTACCTAGTTCTAAAATAGTACTTTCTTCAAATAAATCTCCATTAGATAAAATATAAAATTGAATCTGTCTTTATATATTTGACTTGTATGAAAGCCTAATCATGATGAAGCTTGTACTACTTTAAATTGTTAACTACATATATTTGACATTTGAATTGTCGAATTAAGTATGACATTCTCATGCTCTAAATGAAAACTAGAGAGGTGATTTAATGAGCTAAAGCTCATACCCTTGGGTTTAGCTTGAGCTAATTAACCGTTGGATTTTGTAGATATCTTCAAACGATATCTACAAAATAAAGGTACATCCATACTTTCCTAAATTAAATGGATGGTTTTTGAAGCAAAATAATAAGGCACATTGTGCTTCTGTAATTACAGGAAATGCCGTCGAATTTCGTACAGATTAAATAACAACGTGGATTTCAAAGGGTGATTGGTAAGGGGAGCTGGAAATTGTTCTTGGGGAGCTGTAGTGCAAAACCAGTTTTTTGTACTACAGCTCCCCATACCAATTTAGTATTAGGAGTTATTTTTCCGGATTTGAAATTAAATAATAAAATAGAGAGGGATTAAAAAAAAATAGTTACAATTCTGTCCTATTTTTTCTTAAACCCTAAATATTTCAACAACAATACCTCTCTTTTCTTCTCCACAATCAAGTTACAAAACAACCATTACCAATATCGCAAGATATTTATGATGTTACTTCTTTAATGGAGGAAAAATATATTTTTCAATCGAACCAACAACCACCAACCCAATCAAACAGTGTTAGTATAGATGAAGATCTCTCTCAATATGTAAGGAATTCGCAAGACAAATATTTCCGGTTAAATTTTATTTCTCTTTTTTCCTTCAACTTTAAAAATTTGCTCAAAAAGAGGCAAACTATTTCTGTTCGTTCAACAATTTCCCTAGGGAAATTTTTGTAAAATTTCCCCCCAGGTCAGGGGAAAAAATCAAATAGTTTATCTATTTGTGAAATTTCTCTATTTAGAAAAAAGTAAAATAGTTTCTCGATTTTGGTTGATGTCTTCTTCATTGGGGAAAATACTTGGGTAGAAGTCGTCGTAAATTTGTAGTTGATGAAGGAAAAAGATTGCAAGAGGGATATTTAGGAGATTCGAATTCAGAAGAGAGAACGAGTAAAAGAGGAAGAAAGCGTTTTTCTTTTTGTTATTTCTGAGATATTTGACTATATTACACTTGAGTCCTTCGGATTATGAGTTTCACATTTAAAATCTGTAACATTAAAGGTCTTTAAAATAATAATCCAAAAGTCTTATCTCCCCTTACTAATCTTTATAGCTCCCCAACCATAATAGCTCCCCAACAACAACTTCCAGCTCCCTTTACCAATCGCCTTTCAAAGGTGAGTCATAGTTGGAGAAAAAATTCTATTGGGGGAGATATTGAAGTTTGTAGGTAACAATTTGTTTCTATTTGACAAAGCCATGAGTATTTTTATACACAAAACTTGAGATTTTTATTTGTTTTTAATTTATAGAGTTTCTTTTTTCTTCTTTTCATCGTTTTAGAGAGAGTTTCTTTAACCAAAAAACCATGACAAATTAAATTGCAACACGCTTTCAAATTTTAACTATACAAAAAAAATTTCTTCTTCTGTACAGATTCTCACAGTAATTAGCGCTTTCAATAAACAAACTCTTCTATCTTCGAAAACATGCTTCCACAAAAAAGTACGTTTCTCAATATTGATGAGGGTGAATCCCTGGAAATAAATATTGATAGTGAGAAAAACTATGAGATTTACAGTACACATGAGAGAAATGATGAATGTAAATTAAATCATGGAATCAACGAAGAACATGAAGAATTAGATAGACATGTACTTGAAGAAGAATGTGATGATATTCATTAAGAGATAGATGAATTAAGGTCATATGTTGGCATGGAATTTGAATCTCTCAATGAAGCTTACAACTTCTACAACCAATATGCATTCATGATGGGATTTAGTGTCAGAAAGTCTTCGACAAGTAAGTCTAATCGCACCATCACAATAATAGGTCGTAAATACTGTTGCTCACTACAAGGATTGTGTAATTCTAATACATTTGATAATTTCAAAGACAAGAAAAAGAATCGTTGTGAAATAAGAACGGATTGCAAAGATTGAGAGTTGAATCTAAATGGGTAGTCTCTCACTTTGTAGAAGAACACAATCATAATCTTGTGCCTTCTAGCAAAATACATAAGCTTTGATCACATAAAAGATAACAGAAGGTCAAGGAGTACTTTTGAATAACATGCGTTCAGCATGTATGAAAACAAATCTTGTGATGAATTATATGGCGTGGGATGCGAGAAATTTCTTTAATACAAAGGGGAAAAAAGAGCACGGAAAGATGTGACGCAGAAGTTTTACTTGATTATTTGAAACGTCAACATATGAAGAACCCATCATTTTTTATTCTATCCAAGTTAATTTAGAAAGTCAAATAACAAATTTCTTTTGGATTGATGCTAGGTCAAGGATGAATTACCATTACTTCGGAGATGTTGTTTGTTTCGATCCTACATATGGAACTAACAGGTATGACATGCCTTTTATCCCAATTGTTGCCATCAACCATCATTACCAAACACTATTATTTGGTGGTGCATTACTTTATAATGAATCAGAAGAATCTTTTGTGATGGTTATGGAAACATGGATGAGATCAATGAATGGTAAACAACCAAAAGTGATTCTTACTGATCAAGAATCTGCTATTGGGGGAGCCATTGCGAGGGTATTACCAAGTACGTGACATCGTTATTGTTTGTGGCATATATGTAGAAATGCAATGAAGAATTTACCTCATATTATTAATGACCACAAGAGTTTTACTCGAGAATTTAATAATTGCTTTGTATCAAACGAGACAATTGAAGAGTTTCACTCAAATTGGGAAGCAATGTTGAAAAGATACAGTTTAAAAAACAATAATTGGTTGACAAGGCTATTTCAAAGAAAACAAAAATGGGCATCAGTTTATACAAGAGATATATTTTGTGCAGCAACGTATACAACTCAACGTAGTGAGAGTATCAATTCCTTCTTTGATGGGTACTTGAAAAAAGTTTGCCTTTACTTGAATCTATTAAAAAATATGAAAGGGTGGTATTAGCTAGAAGAAAAGCGGAAAATGACGAAGACTACGAGACCAGTCATAAAATAAGGGCTTTCAAATTTTCAATAAATATTGAGAAACAAGCAGTAGAAATTTACACAAGAACTACCTATCAAAAATTTCAAAGCCAACTTTTTTAGGGTACTTCATATCGACATGAATTGGTAGGGAGAGAAGGGAAAAAATCTAGATATCTTCTATGGAGATCAGAATACACAAGCAACACGTATGGTCATTTTTTACTCTTTTGACATGACTATAAGCTGTAGTTGTCAAGTTTTAGAATTTGCAGGCTATTTTTATAGACATATTCTTAAGATTTTTTTAGTTGAAGATGTTCAAAGTATTCCAATCCAGTACATACTAAAGAGGTAGACAAGATATGCAAAATATAGATCGGTGATTGATGAAAAAGGTAAAGAAGTGGTAGGTGACTTGAATGAAAGTGTTGCTATTAGATATAGTAAATTTTGTCAAGAGGCAATCAATATTGCAGCTAAGGGTGCAACATCTATTGAATTGTATAAGGAGACAATGGATAGCTTACATAATGCTTTGAAATAAGTCGAATGTGCAATGAAGAATGACACTACTAACGTATCTAAAGAAAATATGACTAACAATTCATCTAAGGAGAAAATGCAACTGTTAGAACCACCTATTGTCAAGCACAAAGGCCGGAGAAAAAGAATAAAATCTAGGATTGATTATAAGATAGTACAAATTTTATTAGAGTCAACGAAAAAATCTTACTAACTTAAAAATTATATTATATGTCGTAGTGGTAATGATAAACACATACTTTCTAGCACAAGCGACGACATTCTATTGAGTCAGGTAATAATATTTTTAAGTTACACGTAATTCAATTTTTTAAAAAAATTTACTAATGATCTTCGCTATTTGAAGGGCCCCTACGTAGTTGATGCTTATGCAGTGAATAAGAAGAAAAAGTTTTTTTACCGGACCTTGATAAGGATCTTCCACCTGAAACAAAAGACAACACCTCACAGTGGGACATGGATTTAATTTCTTTCTACTCCGATATTGATAAAGATTTTGGTCAGTTGTTTAGTTGTCATAACCTAAACACAAAGAAGATGGATTATGTTAGTCAAAATCTCATATTAAACGATATGTCCGATGAATGGGTGTTAGAGAGTTTATTGTCCAGTTGGGAGTAAGGGTTAAGCAACATGTCATTGAAAGGTTAGAGGATGTTTTAGGTGATGGTCATTGTGGATACAGGTGTTGTGCAGAATTTTAAAACTTGGACAAAGAAGATGGATGGGTAACTGTGCGAAAATGCCTGAGACATTAAAAGAAGATGAATTTATATTCTTTGAGCATTTGGGTGTTGATCGGTACATATATATTGGAGAAGTATTTGACTATTACGAAGAATATTGTGGTAAAGGGCATTGGTTTACTTAACCTGATATGGATTGTTTATTTGCTACTACTTTCAACTGTGTTTTGTGTGTGCTATCAAAAACTCAAAATGTAACATATCCGCCGCTTAGGGGAGGTATTCCAGAAAAGCCAAAGATTATTGCAATTGTGATATCCTAAAAGAAAAATCACTTTGTTAAGGCAATTCTAAAATAAATGTTCCAATTCCACATATATATAGAGGATGACATCGATATTGTCTACCTTGTGCATTTGAATGGGCACATTGGGACATTGGGTTGGACCCAAAAGTGAGGCATGGAATTTTCTAGTAGCTAATTAATTTTCTCAAGAATTTCACTTATACTTAGTTAAATTTATGAGTTCAATTTCCAACTAATTTTAATTTATGAACTCTACATGATTATGGTCTAACATTGTTAAAAAATTTAATAACCAACTTCTCCAGTATTTTTCCTTTCTAATTTATTGTAGTTTGGCAATGTAGTAATTCTAGAAATAATTTGTTTAATGGGTTATCTCCCCCCAATAGAAATTTTTCTCCAACTAGGACTCATCTTTGAAATCCACGTTGTTCTTTAATCTGTCCAAAATTCGATGGCGCTTTCTGTAATTACGGAAGTACAATGTGCCTTATTTTTTCGCTTCAAAAACTATCCATTTAATTTAGGAAGGTATGTACCTTTATTTTGTAGATATCTTTTGGTATGAGCTTGAGCTCATTAAATCACCTATCTGAAAACTATAGGTGGATTAAGTTAGTCTGTACTAACTTTGTAATTATTTTCTATGGAGATTCCTTATATGGATAGCTTGATTTCTATTCCCGACATACATCTCCTGAATAATTGCTAGCCGAACGAATAAGTGTGGTTAGTCACTGATATACAAATCAGACCAGCAACTGTTTAAATCTCTAGAAAGAGGGAAATAGATAAAGCAATGATGATGATGATGATGCACAAATCAGACCAGCAACTGTTTAAATCTTTAGAAAGAGGGAGATGGAGGAGGGAAGTAGATAAAGAAATGATGATGATGATGATGATGATGATGATGATGATGATGATGATGATGATGATGATGATGATGATGATGATGATGATGGAAATAGAGAGAGAGGATGGGAGATTGGAAAATTTTAAAGTTTGATTGAACATTGCCGAAAATAGATAAGAAAATACTTTTAAGAAAGAAAAAGGATATATAAGAAAATACTTTTAAGCAGCGGTAAAAATAATAGTTGATTCCGGTTTGATCCCCAATTTGTGAAAAGCTCACCATTTTTGCTCCAATAAGTGTCTGACATTTAGATTTGGCTCTCGAGGACAATTCAACTTTATCCGGAACTACCCTTTTTTTTATGAAAGGAAATTGCATTAAAACCATAAAAGAACAAGGTTTTTAGAGAAGTTTGGGTACAAAAGACGGTACAATATTCAAAATAACTCTCTGCCCATGACTTCTACCCAATTTCGCTAAACCATCAGCCTGGATGTTGTTTTCACTAGGAGTATAGGTAAAGATAATGCCTTGAACTTTATCTTTTAGAGCTATCACTTGTTTCAAGATCTTTTTGGATTGCCAATGAAGCCCTTCACCGTTGTCGTTGATATACTGGATTACTGTTTGATTATCGCTTTCTATATGAATATGACTGGTGCCCAGTTGTATAGCCCATAACATACTTGAATGAACAGCGATGCTTTCGCATTCTTCCGCATTCTGACATCTTACTGAGTCTGTTGCTGATATGATAAAGTTCGCATCTGCATCGTGAATGATGCATCTGATACCTGCTGGTTCAGTGATGGTGGAAAAAGAGGCGTCGATGTTGAACTTTAAGAATAGTGTCGATGGAGGTCTCCGTTTGATTCTTTGGTTTTGCCCTGCATTTGTTAGTGATAATAGACTCAAATTTGAGTGGGGTGGTGGAAGTATTGTTAATCCTTGAGATCATTTGTATAGGGGTTTGTTTATTGGTAGAAAAACAATTTTCGCATCTGGCTTTCCAGATAAACCATAGTATTTTCGCATATAAATTGTTAGTCTCTTCATCGAGGCTTTTCCATTGTTTTATCCAAAGTTGAACCGTAGTTAATTGATCTGATCTGACCTGAAAATGAAACCAAATAGCTTTCGCAAAAGTATAATGTAACATCACATGATCCAGAGTTTCGTGTTCATTACAGTTAATACAGGAGTGGGAGTTGCCGATAAACTTTCAAATCTTGTCTTTAACTGGTAGATTGTTCGTACAACACTTCCATAAAAATAGTTTTATACGAGGAATCGTATTCATATTCCAAATAAAGAACCAATCATTTTGATCTTGCATAGGTTCTGCACTCCATGTCCTAAGAAAGTTATACATAGATTTAATCGAAAAATTACCTGATTTAGTCAGCGTACATTTTGGTTTGTCTTTTTGGTCTGCCTGCAAATTTATGCTAGCGATTGAGCTGCAAATATCACTATTAAAACAGTTATTTATGACATTCATATTCCAGTTATTATTCGTTATGAGTTGCGCCACCCATTCCAGATTAGAACCACTATGATTAATGAGAGGGGGGTGATTGGGAATCCAGTAGTCATGCCAGATATTTATGTGATTACCTTTGTTGATATCCCAGAATACAAGATTCTCCACCTGATTGAACTGTTTGCTGAAAGATTTCCATGGCTACGAATGATTCGCTTTTGGGTGGGAGGGTTTAGTAGATTTGGAGAAATATTTCCCTTTGAGCACTTGAACCCAAATAGCTTGCGGGTTATTGATAAGACGTCAGTTGATTTTGTTGAGAAAGGCTTGATTGTCAAGAAGGGGGAGGCGAAATCCCAGTCCGCCAAGTTTGCGTGGCTTACAAATGGCTAACCAGTTCAGAGTGTGAAAGGTTTTGGATTGTCCCCACCAGAAAGTCCTTTGGAGGGACTCGATGCTAGTGCAACTGCCTTTAGGGATGGCAAAGCACTGCATTTGGTATCGGGGAACAGCCGCTGCGATTGTTGAGATAACTACCGAGCGACCAGCTTGGGAAAGGAGATTTGTTTTCCATTTGGCAAGCTTGTTCTTGATTTGGGATATAATTGGCTGAAAGCCTGCTTTTTGTTGCAATCAATGAAGAGATTGGTTCCTAGATATTTATCGCCCGTGGAGGATTGGTGGACTTTGAGTTCACGGATAATCATACGTTTAAAATCCGGAACTACCCTTGGTGCCAAAATGGAATTAATGCTCAAAAAATTTAAAACATAAAACCACATCATCTCTTTATTTCTCCTCCACTACAGCTCATCTCTCCTCCAATTCACATTTCCCTCTCTCCACCTTACACTTTCTTCTGCGGCAAAAAGGTAGTTGGTCGAAATTTTTCAACTGGAAATCTTCAACCTTAAAATAACTTTTTTTTTTTTCCTTTCTCTCTCTTCTTCTTCAATTTTCTTCCTCTCAACTACGGTTAGGGAAATCCCAAACCGTTTGGGACTTCAAAAGCTTCATTGCTGAAGCTTTGACAATTAAGCTTCAAAAGCTTCACTGTTGAAGCTATAACAGTGCTTCGAAGTGAAGTTTCAACGAAGCTTGCTTAAAATATGGTTTAGGTTTCCCCAAACCAGATCTAGGGTTTCGGGACCACCAAATCAAATCTAACGTTTGGGAAATCCCTAAAAATAAAAAGAAAAATTTATCTGTAACGAAAATGTATGGTCGGGCAGCTAAATAAAAAACGCCAATTTTCAATTTAGTCGCAAATTGGGGGTTAATTTGAAATAAATGAACCCTTACTAAATTAAGCCAATTAAGTTACAAACTAAATTTTATCATCTAAGAAAAGATTATTACCTAAACTACGCTAACCACCACCAAAAGCATCTTTAATTTATACTCAATTTCTATCATTTTAGAGTGTCATATTAAATTTTTTGAATTTTTCTAATCATGTCCAGTAAGACACGTCATGGGAGAGTAGATGATGACGTTGAGGTAGTTATTTACAAATCTTTTAAGAAGAAACTTTAATTTTATAGAGTCTTTTAGTTCCTTCTCACCAAACTTTAGATTTAAGCGGATAATAAACCTTTTTGCAAGTTCAATTTTTCTATTAAGCTTTGAAGTGTCATGTGTACAGATAAAGCTTATAAAGATATCTACATTGGGTACATCCAGAGCCGGCCCTAGATCGGGATGGGCCTAAAGCGAATTATGAAGCTGAAGCCCTTTACTTTGAAACAAAAAAATTACATAATTTTGTTACCTTATTCCTATTAAAGATGTGTGCGGTGTGCCTATTTTTAGGTAACATTGTTCGGATGTAGCAACTAATATTTATGAAATAATTTCTTGAACAACTTAAAAACAATGTTTTGTTTAATAAAGGTCACGGTTTTGGGGAATAAAAAAATTTCTCGGAGAATAAAGATTTTAGTCAATAAATATTGACTCGGGGCGTATTTTTTTAGTCCAAAAGTTGACTTGATCAAACATTGCCCCATAATCTTCTTCTTCTCTCTCCCGATCTCTCTATATCTCTCTCTCTTACCCTCTATCCCTCTCTATTTCTTTTTCTCTCGTATTACTCTCTCTGTCTCCCACTCTCTCGCACCATCTCTCTGTGTTCTCTTGGTCTTTCCCTCATTTTCTCTTAGTATCTCTCTCTTGCTTGATTCCTCATTGCTATCTCTCTCTATTGCTCTCACTATCTATGTCTCTCGATCTATCACTGTTTCTCTCTCAATCTCTCAATGTTTCTCAATTGATCTCTCATTGTTTCTCTCCCTCTGTCACACAGACACCGCTTCGACAAAGGGAAGTGTTCTCTTCGTCGGAATCTAACATCGAAGAGGGTTTCTAGTAAAACTCTCCTCGAGAATTTCGTGGCCACGAAATATTCTGAAACCATGACCATTTCATTGCCAGAAAACATTTCGTTGCCATTACCATTTCATGGACACATAACATTTTGTGGTCACAAACTCTATGATTTTCACAAAGAGATCTATACAGACCGAGAGAGAGAGAGAGAGAGAGAGAGAGGGAGGGAGAGAGGTTGTGAGAAAGAGAGATAAAGGTTGCGGGAGAGATATAGATAGTGAGAGAGATATGTCTACAACGAGAGAAATAATGAGAGTGATCTACAACGAAAGAAATGACAGAAAGATCTATAGTGAGAACGACAGAGAGAAAGAGAGAGAGAGAGAGAGAGAGAGAAAAAAAAAAAGTAACAAGAGAGATAGAGAGGGTAACATTGAACTAGAGAAGAAAAGAGAAGAGGTGGCAATGGTGGTGGTGGAAGTTGCTTTGGTGAAGGTAAAAAAGAGGATGAAGATTAAGAGGTAATGTTTGATCAAGTGTGTTTTTGGACTAAAATAAAATATGCTCCCGAGAATATACAAAAAACATGGATTGTCTAGAGAATTTATTCCCCGGAGATTATTCGTTATTTCCCAAAGTTGTGGCCTTAATAAAATTACAAATTTGGTGTCAATTCGAATATGAAATGCGTATTAATTTCAAATACTTGTAAGAACTGTAAATCTTACTTACCACTTTGTTTCTGATTCGAAAAAAAAACGAGACATCATTATAACGACACTTGCTTTAATTCGATTGGTATAAATATTAGGTTCGAAGAAGCAATTTTCTTGGTCAATAGTTAATTTTGGGCTAATCATGTATTCAATAAGATGTAATTGCCACAAAAAAGCTTCTTATAAAATAACTACAAAATCTTGTAACACTTTATTCGCAATTGTGTAGCGAATCTCCGTATGTACATATTTTGATCACATAAAATCTCAAGTAACGACGCACACGAAAAGAAATTAAAATATGACTTTCCAAAGTTGATACATATATATACTAGGGTATATCTCGTGCCCTAGGGCACGAACAGTTGTATCAATCAAATGTGCGAAATTTTAGCCCAATGCTTCTAGAGTCGCCCCATAGTATTATTTTAGGCGCTCTCCCCAAACATGTCACCCGACTTTCCGTATTTATTATTATTATATTCTAGTTACCCTAATTTTATTGAGAGAGAGAGAGTTCAATTTCTTTTTTAACCCTTCTAATTTCTTTTGTTTCTTTTTTTCTTAAATTAGTTTTTTTTTCTAAGGACACGGTTACTGTTTCTTTAAATAGGTTACTTTATTTCTAAGAATGACTATATTTTAAATTTTGAAAATGGCTTCTAGGCAATATCCTTTATTAAAAAAAGTTGTTTGTCCCAGTCATTGTTTTTCCCTTCTGTTTTATTATATGTGGACGGGTAGAAAGTCACACGGTTAGAAGGATCGTCGGGTGGGCACCAGCAACTATCGGGCCTTCAAATAGACGGGTTGACGGGCAGAAGGTCGGTTCTGGTAGTCGGGTAGATGGGTAGGCAAACGTCAGAGAAGGAAACAGCTACTATCGAACTAACGTCAGGGTAGAAAACGGGTACAAGTAGCCTGTAAACCTGCACAAGGGAAACACAACCGTGAAGTCCAAGGGGGCACCGGAGATGGTGTCGGCCAAGGACCCTCCGACGGTCAAGTCAGTAACTTAGTTCGATGTAATAAAGTGAATAAACCGGAGATAGAGTTACTAATGATGGTAGAGTCGTTGTAGCATCGGGGTGGCACGACTCGTAGAGTGACCGGAGCTCGATTCAACGGAATGGTGAGTTGTGGTAGCTTCTGGACTACTTGATCAGCAGAGTAGACTTCTGGTTATGGAAGAGTAGGATTCTGCTTGCGGAAGGATAGACCTCTGCTTGCAGAAGGGTAGTCTTCTGCTTACAGAAGGATAGACTAACGATGAATGAGAGAAACGAGAAGCCTCTAGCAAGTTCCGACGAGGTTTCGTGGAATCTTCTAGCCGGAATCTCTGCCTTAGGCTAGCTTAGACCAGAGGTCGCCGGGGTAGGTGATTTGTAGCCGGAGCTTAGTATAGAATGAGTGAAGTGATCGGAGCAGAGCTTCTAGAGTGCTAAGTAGAAAATAAGTAAGTAGTTTTCGAGTGAGAGTCTGAACCCCTTCCAAGAGTGAGGCTTCCTCTATTTATAGAGTGTAGAGGATAGTAACCGCTCTTGGGGCGCAGGGTTGTTAGATCCGCAATAGTAGGATCACAGTAAACTGCCTCCGTAGCCTTTGATCTCTTGAGAGGGAAGGGTAGCCTTACGATACCCGTTGCCCTAGCCTGTTCATTGCCAGTAGAAACGGTCCACTACTCCTTTAAAGTAGCGCAAGACTCGGTATTCTACCATGACTCCAACGTGTAGCAGAATGCTAGGATTGGACTGACTCAACCTCTAACAACTTGGCCACGTGTACGCACAACTACCTGAAGTGTGGGTGGATCGTCATGGCAGACCGTATCTTGGCGTGCCAAGAGTGTGGGCTTGGGCAAGCCTGCTTAGACTTTCTGGGCTTGCGAGGCGTGTTGGGCTTTCGGTGGGCTTCCTTGCTAGACCATAGAGGCTACTGAAGGCACTTGATGAGACATGAAAATGTCCCATCTGAGTCTCTTAATTTGGACAAGTTAGTCTATCTAGGGCAGTTACTCTCATGAAATTACTCCTTTTTCTACTCAGGTACCTTTTTCAGAGTTATGTGTGCAAAGCGGATAAAAGTCGGAGAAAACGCAGACTAGGGGTATTTTGGTCATTTGCTGATTCTGATTTCATGATCAGTATTAGTGCTCGGATGGAAAGTAGAGTCCAAGACGAACCCGTAGGCGAAAACGGAAGTCAAATCGGAGTTCGGATGAGTAAAATAGAGCGAGTCAAAGTTTGGGTCAAATTCAGTTGACCAAAGGTCAAGAGGGACACGTGGCGCGCATCCAGGAAGTCATCGGAGGGACCAGAGAAGTCGCGGGACACCTTCTGTCACGGTCAGGAGTACACGAAGCTATTATCAAAACACGGGATTATTTAACGGTCCCGATTTAGCCGAGACATGTGGCGACATCCAAGAGCAGGAGCCGTACCATTTTCCGTCCGGCCGCGACGCACTGGATTAGGAGCATATAACCTCCTCAACGGCCGGCGTCTTCTCGTCGGGCTTTTCTCTCTCTTTCTAAAAAACCGAGAGTTATCAAAAGAGGGTTGTTCGGATTCGATGGGATTCGATTCAAAATAAAATCAGAAACAAAGGAGGAGAGAAGGAGAGCCCGGTCTATAAAGAACAGTAGAGAGAGAGAGAAGGATATCTCTCGGCTGGGGGGTCATCTTCCCGGAGCTCAACCCTAACAGAAATTATTAGAGAAAGAGAGAGAGGAGAATAGAGAGGGAATCGGGTTTAGAACAGAAAAAACAGAGAAGGAGAAGTAGAGAGAGAAACTGAGCCGAGCTTTGATTCAACTTATTTTAATTTCTTTTTTTGTTTCCTTGATTTGTAATCTTGATTTCTTAGTGAGAGAGAGAGAGAGATTACAGAGAGAGAGAGAGATTACAGAGAAGGATATTGTAGAGAGAGAGAGAAACCCGAGAGCTTTAATGGAGGTAACTTTTGATTTCAATTTTATATCTCTTTGTTTTTAATTACTTTGTCTTTGTGAGAGAGATAGAGAGAGATAATTAACAGAAAGATTAAGAAAAGAGAAAGAAACTTAAAGATAAAGAGAGAAACAGGAGGTTGAAGAAGGTGAGAAAATTATTTTCCAGAGAGGAAAATATTTCCGGGAAGACGAGAAAATCGTTTTCCC
>BEHA01000381.1:1391099-1422673 GCA_002897215.1 Eschscholzia californica subsp. californica | reverse complement strand
GAATTGTTAGGAAAACGGATTCGAAAACCCTAGGTTCCCTTTCTCTGAATATCGAAATATTTATTTATTTATTTATTTTTCTTGAGTTTTAGATTATAATTCTATTTTATCACCATCAAAACCAATTTTGAATCTCAATAGTTTTAAGGTTAGAATTAGTTTAACTTAGTCTCTGAGGAACGAACCGGTCTTACCGGAACTATTACTTGACGCCCGTATACTTGCGGGTGGAAACCTATCTAGGTAACTTTTTAGGACCATCAGCACTCCTCTCGTGTTACACGAGGGTGGGCGCAAACGGAAGGCCCAATGCTATTTTTTCCAATACAGTTTGTCCCCCACTCCCTGAGTTAGCGAGTGGCTGACTTAGGAAGTAGTTGTAGCCGGAACCATTGGAATCGTGCCCGGAGGCTTCGTATCGTTGTTGTTTTCCCGTGTGGCGCACCGGAGCGTTTTGACATGAGTCGGATGGAGCGGTACCATAACTGGTGGGTAGCGAGTCAAGGTGACTCCTAATTCAGAGAGAGAAACGAACGCCAGAACATCGGCCACGTTCGGGACGTGGCAAGTCGGGGGGAGATCGCCCGGTCGACCGGGCTGAAGAGGAACGGTTCGCCGGGCTAGGACGTATGCAGGAGCGTCCTGCCCTGCTGGGATGCGCAGGGCAGGAGCGTCCCGCCCTGCCGTGTAGCAATGAGATGTGTCGGACGACGTGGTCCGCTTAATTTACTTTTCCACTTATATATAAGGGGATGAGGGGTCTTGGACCCTTGTGGTTTGTTGGAGTCATTTGGAGTGGAGTTTGGAGAAAAAGCTAGGAGAAAGAGAAACTTGAAGATCTTGAGGTAATCTTCGAATTTTTCTTCAGCGTTCTTCGTGTTCTTCGTATGTTGGTAGAAAAACTTATATTTTGATCTTCTCAGCAACAATTTGTAGCATGTTTTCCATATTTTGATCTTATGGTAGTGTAGGGTTCCACCAAATCATGTTTCTTGCTTGCCATGTTAGTATAGTGAACTTGACATATGCATGCTAGAAAATGTGTAACGGTGGGGTAGAATCACGCTAGGCTTTGTGGTAGCCATGCAAGCTAGGGTAGAGATTTCTTACCATGACTATGTGGGCTAGGGTAGCCATATGCTTGCCTTGCTTTACTGTTGTAGTAGGCGTAGGATTCGGCCAAATTATGTTCTCTGCATGCTCTGTTAGTGTAGCGAACTTAACATATCCATGGCAGAATATGTGTGGCGGCAGGGTAGAAGCACGCTAGGCAGAAAATGTGTAATAACAGGGTAGAATCACGCTAGGCTGGTAGTTGCCGTGTTAGCTAGGATAGGACCTTGTTGTCGCAACCGCGAGGGCTAGGCTAGATACTTGGTAGGAGTACCTTATTCTTACTCAGACGTGTGCTCCGTAGGATGGACGAACGGATAGACGACTCTTCTAGTGGGTACGTTGGGGCTTCGACACAAGATGGAGTTAGTTCGCGTGTTCTTGCTGGGCGACCTGTGGTGTTGATAAACCCTCCATCTGCTATTACCGACACATGTTTGAAGAAAATCAGGAAGAAATACAAGATACCTAAGGATGTGAAGCTTGGAGCCACCTGGGTCGTCTGAATTGGTAGACGGTGATATGCCAGGTTGGGTTGCTCTATACGAGCATTGCTTCGAAAGTGGCCTTCGACTCCCAATCCCTACCTTGGTGTATGACATTATTAGGCGGTTCGAGATTCACCTATCCCAGCTAATGCCCAATGCTTGGAGGATTCTGCTGTGTCTCGTCCAATTGGCTGGGCCAGGTAGGGTATTGCATGGAGAGGATGTGTCTGCATTCTACCTCCTGAAACTCGACAAGGGTCGGTATCAGTTTCGCATCCGAGATGGTAGGACCCATGTGGTGACAGGCTTGCCTACCAGCGAGAGGCGACGATACGACCGGTACTTCTTCGCGCAGGGTCCTAGCTTGTTTGGTGGGCGTGATGTGTCGTGGATGCCTCCGGGATGGAGACTTGCTAGTGAGTGATATTTATTGTTTGTTTGTCGATGTTGCGTGAGTTTTGCCGTTTCCTGCCTTACTTGGTCTAACCGTGTTAGTTCATGTAGATAGCGGGCAGGGGAACGAAATTGACTTTGTAGCACGGGACGCTGTTAGGCGTTTTGACTTCTGCCTGACTCTTAGCCCTATCGAGAGGCATTGGGAGGTCATATTTGGCCATAAGAGAGTTGACGAAGTGACCCTTGGTATGCGTTTTATCCTCTTTGCATCTCGTTGTTCCGTTTTCTTGCCTTTGGTGTTTTTAAAGTAGTATGCGCTTACTTTCCTTCAGAGGACGTTATGCCGAAGAAGAGGTACCGTAAGCCCGAGTTTGCTGGTGCTAGAAGAGCAGCTGCCGCAGGTACGACAGTGTCGCCTCCTCATCCTTTACGCATCCGTCTCAGGCCTTCTGCCGCTCCTTCCCCTTTTGTTGCAAGTGCTGAGCCGCTGCCTATGACCGTGGTTCCCTCGACGGGTAGAAGTAGCAGTATGGTGCGTTTCGAGGTGCCTTCATCATCGTCAGTGCTTCACGATCCTTCTTTCGTGCCACAGGTAGTCCCTCACTTGCTCATGGAGGAGGACAGGCCAGGCTTTAGGGAGATGGGGTATGGCGGGACCATGGACTGGTCTATGACCCAGGCTTATCGGGTTTGTATTCCTTCTTCTTTACTTAGGTGTGTTCAGCATTCCTCATATCGATTTGTTATCTGACATTGTGTTTTTATGTGCTTCCGTCGCAGGCTTTGTCTGGCATGGGTCATGCTAGAGATCTTCAAGACCAGTAAATTACCGAGTGGAAGCAGAAATACCACGCAGAGCATCTTCTCGTCGAGGAAAAATCTCGCCTTGCTGAGGAGCATACTCTTCTTGCCGAGGAGCAGGCTCGTCTTGCCGAGGAGCAGAGGCGTCTTGCTGAAGAGTTCAAAGGCAAGTTAAAGGTAAAAACAGACGAGTTCGATGAGGCGGTTGAGGATCACGGGGCGCGGGTACAGATACATGCAAGGGGCACGCTTATGCGGGAGTACGTGGCGGGGAAGCACCTTACCGAGTGGGACCCGGCTGGCATGATTTCTTGACCAACAGGAGGCAGAGGATAGGGCGATCGAAGAGGCAGAGCAAGCTCAAGCTAGGGCTAGAACGTCAGGTGGTCGTGCCCGTTGAGTTGTGCTACCATTGGGCTAGCTTCTCCTACTGAGCGGTAGTTAGATTTACTTTCTTTTGCTTGCCCATGGGGCTATGTCAGGACTACTATGTTGTTGGTTTGTATTAAACTTAGTCTTTTGGAAGACTGTAGTATCTTTGGTTGCCCATGGGGCATGTTAGAATTTTTGTGGGATGACTCCCCTTGTTATTCGAACTTCTGGGTTTTCCTTTGACAAATCATGTATGTTGCTTAACCATGCCTTAACTATGCTTTATTGATATCTTGCTGGTTGGCACACCTTAAGTACAAAAAACCCAATACAAAATGTAACAAGTATTGATGTATTAGGACAAAAACCAATACGAAATGTAACAAGTATTGATGTATTAGGACAAAAGAGTGGTGCTCCAGGGCAGCCTAGGGCTGGGGTAAGGAGAGACATACGTCAGGGTAGCAGGATTCATCGGCTGTGCACACCTTAGCCCTAGTGGTGGACTTTGTTGAATTAATGGTGTATTTCTTGTTGAGTAGAGGGTAGGTTGTGCCCTCCACTTTACTTTGTATTACTCCGACCCGGGCAGGGATATGCATGCCAACAATGGGGAAGCGTCATCTGGGTAGAGGTGTCGAATTGTCCGTGTGAACTGTCTTGCCGTCAATTGTCCCCCCAGCCTAAGTGTAGAGTTAGTTTGCTCTGGACTTAGGTTGTCATTCTCGTTGGCGTCGTAGGATGGAAGAAGGTTGTCCTTTGGGATATTTAGCGTTTGGGTCAAGGATAAGTACCGGCTTTAGTGCTTAAGTCACAAGTTTGTCCGTTATAGCCTTTGGGTCACGGACTAAGAGTTGACTCCGTTGACCGTTAACGAAAGTTAACTACCGTCTGAATTTAGTGCGAATTACTATTTTACCCTAAAAAACTTAAATAGAATACACGAAATGAGTCGACTATTTTACCCTAAAATTGCTCTCACCAATGCACATATCCTCTTCTCTGGTTCAATTGATCAGCCCTTATTAAAACCCTAATTCTCCTCCTCCCACAACTTCATTATAAGGTGAAATTTCTTGAAATTCCCCAAATTTTGTTAAAAAATCTCTATGCTTTCTCTTCAAATTCAACCATTTTCTCAATCTCAATTGCTTGAATTTCAGTGGTCTATCAACAATCAAACTTAGGGTTTTAGGAATCATGGGTGGAAGAGGTACAACAAGATTAGGGTCCCAATTAACAAGTTCTAATGCTCGCCCATAAGAAGTATCAACAGTTTTAAATCGATAAGGGTGATTATTACAAAAACGAGATAGGAAATTCGGTGGAAGCCTGATATCAGGTCCGATATGAACAAGTCTTGATAGAAGAAGAAGATGATGAGTTGATAACATGAGAAGTTTCCGTAGTTTAATGGCTAAAGCAGTTGAAATTGAAGATTTTAGGGCTAACTCTTGAGAAGCTAGGGTTTGTGCTTTAAGTGTTAAACGAACACAATGATGATCTTGATGAGTAGATGAAGATGGGATTGTGAGTGTTTGAAAAATTGTTGGGTAACGATGAATCATTGAGAGAAGAGAACGAAGTTTTGGAAGAGAAAGATAATAACAACATTTTGAGAGGATTTGAATTGGGATATAATGTTTAGGTTTTGAGTTTTTGAACAAATCTTATTTTGTTTTGATTCACTAAATTCTATTTAAAGTTTAGGGTAAAATAGTAATTTGCACTAAATTCAGACAGTAGTTAACTTTCGTTAGCAGTCGACTGTTAGTCCGTGACCCAAAGGCTATAACGGACAAACTTGTGACTTAAACACTAAAGTCGGTACTTATCCTTGACCCAAACGCTAAATATCCCTTGTCCTTTTCCAGCTTGTCCAAATTCGCCATTAGATTGTCGACCATGCACACTGAAATGAGAGGTGGTCGATGGAAATGCCATCGACCTTCGGAGACTCGAGTTAGTAAGTTTTTGAGATGCTAAAAAAGATAGACAAAGGGGGTAGAGGTATGTGTTACTCTCCCTTGGGCATTCGTGTTGGACTAGGCTTGTTCTAGTCTTAATTTGCTATCCTGGTTGACATCGTAAGATGGGGGAAGGGCGTCCTTCCCCAGCTTGTCCAAGTCTGCCGTTAGATAGCCAGCCTGCACACTGAAATGAGGGGTGGTCGATGGCAATACCATCGACCTCCGGTAACTCGAGTTAGCAACGTTCTGAGACGACAAAGAAAATTTATACAAAGGAGGTAAGGGCATGTGTTACTCTCCCTCAGTTTAAAGGTCGGACTAGGCTTGTTCTGGTCTTAAGTTGCCATCCATGTCGATGCTGCAAGATGGGAGAAGAGTGTTTTGTTTCCAGCTTGCCCATGTCTACTGTCGGATAGCCAACCTGTACAGAAAAGAAGAGATGGTCGATGGCATTGCCATCGACCCTCCGACGCTCAAGTCAGTAATGTTCTGAGGAGAGAATAAAAAATGGACAGAGGAAATAAGAATATGTGGTACTCCCTGTTCCCCTCTGAGGGGTTCGGTATAGGCATGTCGTATGCTACCGAGTTATACTGGAGCTACAACTGCCCTTATGCTCCATGGTCTGGGAGTTGAACCAACTTCACCAGACGTGTATGTCTACGCTGGCAGACCAGCTGGTCTAATGGGGTGTGTCCCACTTTATTGTCCAGAATCCTATCACAAAATGGATGAGAAGGGTAGTCGGTGGCATGGCCACCGACTCTCCGATGCTTAAGTCGGTACAAGTGTTACTAGAAGTGGTAAGTAAAGTAAAGGGATAGGGTTAGAAGTGGTACAACTTTAGATGAGTGGCGTTCCAACTGTTGTTAATATTGACCCCATCTTTTTTTTTGGAGCTTGTATGCTCCCTGGCCTATCACCCTGGTGATTAGGTAAGGGCCTTCTCAGTTGGGGGCTAGTTTGCCTGCTCCAGCCTCTCTGGTATTCTGGAAAACCTTTCGGAGCACCCAGTCACCTACTTTGAAGGTACGAGCCCTGATACTCCGGTTGTAATGACGGGCTACCTTTTGTTGGTATGCTGCATTCCTTATTACTGCCATGTCTCGAAGCTCGTCGACCGTGTCGAGGTTGTGGTTGAGTTGATCCCAATTTGACTCTTCTATAGTCCATTGACAATGTACTGATGGTACTCCGGCTTCTACTGGTATGACCGTTTCAGAACCGTAGGCTAGGGAAAAAGGAGTCTCGCCAGTTGGGGTTCTAGCAGTAGTTCGATACGACTAGAGAACCCCTAGCAACTCGTCTGCCCAATCCCCTTTAGCTTTTTTGAGTCTCTTCTTCATAGTTTTCATGATGGTCTTATTAGAAGACTCTGCTTGTCCGTTAGGTTGAGGGTAGCGTGGGGTAGAGAAGCTAAGCTTGATTCCCCATCCCTTGCAGAAGTCCTGGAAGTCGAAACTAATGAACTAGGAACCGTTGTCGGTAACGATCTCCTTGGGTACCCCGAACCTGCAAATAACATTTTTCCAAATAAAATTCTTTACCTCGCGGTCTCTGACCTGGTGGAATGCCTCAGCCTCGATCCACTTGGTGAAGTAGTCTGTCACGGCTAGCATGTAAACTCTCTGCCCTGGTGCAGTGGGTAGTTTTCCCACGATGTCCATACCCCACTTCATGAACGGCCACGGTGAAAGTACGGAGTTGAGTTTTTCTGGAGGTAAATGGGAGGAGTTGGCAACCCTCTGGCACTATCGCAATTTCTGACGTGACTTATAGAATCTGCTCGCATGGTAGGCCAGTAGTAGCCGGCTGTGAGGACTCGACTGGCTTGACTACGGCTTCCTGAGTGGTTGCCACATTCTCCTTCATGAAGCTCGGCTAGCACGTATTTGGCTTCCTCTGGAGTGACACATTTGAGATAGGGTCAAGAGTAGGACCTTTTAAGTAGTTGACCTTCCAGCATGGTGAACCTAGCTGTTTTTGCTCTTAGTCTACGAGCCTCATTCTTGTCTTCTGGTAGCTCGTCAGTGGTCAAATAACTTATTATTGGTGTCATCTAATTATTGCTGGAGTCTACACTTGCTACCTCCAGGGCAGGATTTTTCCATGTGGCTGGCCACTGGAGGGTAACTAGTGGGATTGGCTGCTCTGACTTGGCTGGAATCGATGAGCCTAGATTGGCTAGGGCATCAGCATGCCCATTCTCCAGTCTGGGTACATGTGTTATGTTGGCCTCTTCGAAGTTAGCTAACATATCCTTTACCTTGGCTAGGTAAGCGGTCATCCTGACATCTCTGGTTTGGTATGCTCCTTGCGTTTGATTGACTATCAGTTGGGAGTTTGACTTTATCTCTAGCCTTCGAACACCCATTTCTTTGGCGAGAGATAGTCCGGCGATCAATGATTCGCACTCTACTTCGTTATTTGTGGCTTTAAACTCACATCTGACGGCACGCTGGATTTGGTCCCTCAGGGGATTGGAGGACTAGCCCTAGCCCGACCCCATTCATGTTGCTGGAGCCATCAATTAGGGTCCATTTCAGCTTTTTCTGCTCTGCAAGACATAATAACTCCAGCTCGGCTTGGATTAGAGTACTAGGTGTAAAGTCGACTATAAAGTTAGCCAACACTTGGGACTTAATCGCAGTACGAGGTTGGTAGGAAATATCATGCTCGCTTAATTCGACAGCCCACTTGGTCAGTCTACCAGATAGTTCTGGTTTGTGAAGTACATTCTTTAATGGGAATGTAGTGACTACGACTATCGGGTGGCATTGAAAATAGGGTCTTAGCTTCCTGGCAGCCATTACTAAGGCCAGTGCAAGCTTTTCTAGCTGACTATAACGGGTCTCTGCATCAAGTAGGGACTTCCTAACGTAATAGACGGGTAGTTGCTTACCTTGTTCTTCCCGTACTAACACTGCACTTACTGCTGTTTCAGAGACTGCTAGATAGACATACAATTTTTCTCCCTCCTGAGGCTTGGATAGCAAGGGTGGAGATGTCAGGTACTCCTTCAGTTGCTGGAGTGTCTCTTCGCATGCTGGAGTCCATGCAAATTCTTTGGCCTTCCGTAAGGTAGAGAAGAAATGGTGGCATTTTTCAGAGGAACGTGAGATAAAACGGTTGAGTGCTGCCACTCGACCAGCTAGTTTCTGCACATCTTTGATGCATGTGGGAGAAGGGATGTTCATCACAGACTGGATCTGGTCTGGGTTGGCCTCTACTCCTCTGTGAGTCACCATGTAGCCCAAGAACTTCCCTGAAGAAACACCGAAGGAACACTTAGTAGGATTAAGTTTCATATTGTACCTTTCTAGCACGTCGAAAGCCTGCTGGAGATGTTTGAGATGTTCTTCAGCCATCTGAGACTTGACTAGCATGTCGTCGATGTAGACTTCCATGGTGTCCCCCAGCATGCCTGCAAACATTTTGTTTACCAGTCTCTGGTAGGTTGCCCCTGCGTTCTTCAACCCGAACGGCATGCCTTTGTAGCAGAAGATGCCTCTTTCTGTGATGAAGGCAGTCTTTTCCTGGTCTGCAGGGTGCATCAGTATCTGGTTGTACCCAGAGAACACGTCCATAAAGCTGAGTAGTTGGTGGCCTGCAGTGGCATCGACAAGCATGTCGATGTGAGGTAGCGGGAATGAATCCTTCGGACAAGCTTTTTTTAAGTCTGTGAAGTCAATACAGACTCTCCACTTCCCATTTTTCTTCTTCACCACGACCACATTAGCCAACCAGACGGGGTAGTTGACTTCTCGGACTGACCCAGCTTCGATCAGCTTCTGAACTTCCTCATTTATTACCCTGTTTCGTTCTGGAGCAAATTTAATTTCTACACTTCTGTCTTATTGGAGGCTGGCTAGGATCTACCTGCAATTTATGTACCATTACCTCGGGGTCGATTCCAGTCATGTCAGCGTGAAACCAGGCAAAGCAATCATGGTGGGTTGTGAGGAACTCGAAGAGCTTGCTCTGTAGGGTAGGATTGAGCTTAGAACCAATCTGCACTTTATGATCCGGGAAGTCTGGGTGGATCTGGACTTCATCTAGCTCTTCCATACTTGGGCAGTCTTGATCGGCGGTACTGAATTTCTCCTTCTGTAATTGCTATAAGGTTGACTTCGGGGCTTTCATCGCGTTTTTGTAGCAATTCCTTGAGGTACTCTGCTCCCCTCTGATCTCTCGGACATCCCAGGGAGTTGGGAACCTGAGCACTTGGTGGAACGTAGATGGTACTGCCCTCATGTTGTAGATCCATGGCCTACCAAGTATGATATTATAAGCAGAAGGGTAGTCCAGTACAACGAACACAGTGCTAAGGTTGACTCCTCCTGCGAAGACGGGAAGGGTGACTTCTCCCAACGTGTGTTTCTGTTTTCCACTAAAGCCTACCAGAACAGTAGAGCGTCGACATATGCAGGACTCATCTAAGCCATACCTTGCAAAGCATTCAAGAAAAGCACGTTAGTGGACGAACCATTATCTATCAAAATACGCTTAACTAGAACATTTGCAATATTAAGAGAGATAACAAGAGCGTCATGATGAGGGTTGACGAGCCTTGTGGCTTCATTGTCTATGAAGCTTATTGTCTGGTTGGTGTAGGCATGAGGAGTAGCTTCTGTAGAGTGGGCTAGAGGATTGGCTGCAATTCTAGCACTCATCTTGGTTGCAGAGTGGCTAACTCCACTCACTTCTGAACCCCCTGAGATTACTAGACACGTCTTCGTAGGAATCGGCTGCTCTGGTTCCTTGACTTGGGTGTCTCGTTGTGCCAAGGTACTCTTCCCTTTCTCTGTCAATAAGTCAGTAAGGTGGCCTCTTTTCAGCAACTCTGCAACTTCTAGCCTGAGGGCTAAGCAATCTGTAGTGTTGTGGCCGTGATCTCCGTGGAATTCGCACCACTTGGTTGTGTCTCTCTTCTCGCTAGGAGTCTTTTACTTTCCTGGCCATCTTACAGTACTGCCCATGCCCTTCATAACCGCTACTAGTTCGACTGGCTCAATGCTTAGGTTGTACTCTGGAATCCTGGTACGAACGGGTCCTTGAGGCTTCTCTGCTGGGCGACCTGATGGAGGGTCAAGTGGCCTTCTGTTCTCCCTAGGAGGGCCACGTCTGGAAGTTGGGTAGGGCTCCGCTGGTCTGCTATTTGTTCTCCGATCTGGTCGTCTAGAGCGACGGTCCCTGTTCCTGTCGTCATAAGAATAATATTTGCTTCGGTGGGCTTCGTCTTTCTCCCACCGAATTTCTACCCAAGCGCAAGCCAAGGCATCCTCCATGGTAGCGTAATTGAATTTGGTAAGCTCCTTGTACAACTCTCCTTCTGGCAGTAAGCCTTTTTTGAACGCATCAACGGCAGTCTCTTGGTCGCAGTAGGGAATCGACACCTTCTCTCGGTTGAACCTCCCCACATAATCTCTGAGTGGCTCGCCCCTTCTCTAATGGACTCGGTAGAGATCACCAGATAGTTTTTCTAGTTTTTTGCTACTGGCAAAATGCTCTACGAATGTGTCTGTGAGCTGGGCAAAAGAGACGATCGAATTGTTGGGAAGATTTGGGTACCACTGCAAAGCTGGTCCGACGAGGCTTGAACCGAAACTCTTGCACATACACGCCTCCCTGAGATCTCTGGGTATTGCAGCGGTGAACATCCTCTGCTTATATGATGCGATGTGATCGTCTGGATCGGATGTTCCATCGTACATCCTCATGTTAGGGAATGAAAACTTCTTAGGCATTTCTACCAAGGCAATAGTATCAACGAAAGGTGAGTCTGCGTAGCTCTGGGCCAGACTCTTCCTTAGTGGGTCTGGAACTCCAGGGATCCTAGTGATCATTGCCTCCATCTCTGCGAGTTTCCTAGCCATGATCTGCTCCAGAGGAGTACCTGTAAAAGACAACTTTAGGATGTCAGCTTGTGAGTTAAGGGTTGTCCCACCTGTCACAGTGTGTGAGGGGGGAACAGTAAACATTGAAGAGGAGAAAAGAGGAGCAGTAGTAGAGTGTAAGGGCAGAGTAGAGTGTAGGGGCAGAGCAGAGCTCTGGAATGAAGGCAGAGGCATTATGAAGGGTGTTGTAGAGCCAGCTTGAGTTGTAGGTAGTGTTGCAAAACCACTGACAGTAGTCGATTGCATGGGTGGTTGGGTGGAAGAACTTCCTGGCTCTGGAGTGAAAGGTTGTATCGAAGTAACAAGAGCTCGAAACCTTAGCCCTGTTGATCTTGGTACAGAGAGCTCGGTGATCTTCTCTTGAAGTAGTTGGTTTTCTGCCCTCATCAGTGAGTTCTCTTCTTCGAGGGCTTTGAACTTTTGAGCATTCTCTTGCACTTGGGCTGTGAGAGCGGCTATCTAGGCTGAAACATCGATCGGAGTGGCTACCATGCCATCTGCCATTGCAAAGGTCGTCTTTGATAGTTGTTGGTGAGGCCCCACGGTGGGCGCCAAACTGTGGACGGGTAGAAAGTCACACGGTTAGAAGGATCATCGGGTGGGCACCAGCAACTAGGCTTCGGGCCTTCAAATAGACGAGTTGACGGGCAGAAGGTCGGTTCTGGTAGTCGGGTAGATGGGTAGGCAAACGTCAGAGAAGGAAACAACTACTGTCGGGCTAACGTCAGGGTAGAAAACGGGTACCAGTAGCCTGTAAACCTGCAGAAGGTCGGTTCTGGTAGTCGGGTAGGATTCTGCTTGCGGAAGGGTAGACCTCTGCTTGTAGAAGGGTAGTCTTCTGCTTACAGAAGGATAGACTAACGATGAATGAGAGAAACGAGAAGCCTCTAGCAAGTTTCAATGAGGTTTCGTGGAAGCTTCTAGCCCGAATCTCTGCCTTAGGCTAGCTTAGACCAGAGGTCGCCGGGGTAGGTGATTTGTAGTCGGAGCTTAGTATAGAATGAGTGAAGTGATCGGAGCAGAGCTTCTAGAGTGCTAAGTAGAAAATAAGTAAGTAGTTTTCGAGTGAGAGTCTGAACCCCTTCCAAAAGTGAGGCTTCCTCTATTTATAGAGTGTAGAGGATAGTAACCGCTCTTGGGGGCGCAGGGTTGTTAGATCCGCAATAGTAGGATCACAGTAGACTGCCTCCGTAGCCGTTGATCTCTTGAGAGGGAAGGGTAGCCTTACGATACCCGTTGCCCTAGCCTGTTCGTTGCCAGTAGAAACGGTCCACTACTCCTTTAAAGTAGCGCAAGACTCGGTCTTCTACCATGACTCCAACGTGTAGCAGAATGCTAGGATTGGACTGACTCAACCTCTAACAACTTGGCCACGTGTACGCACAACTACCTGGAGTGTGGGTGGATCGTCATGGCAGACCGTATCTTGGCGTGCCAGGAGTGTGGGCTTGGGCAAGCCTGCTTAGACTTTCTGGGCTTGCGAGGCGTGTTGGGCTTTCGGTGGGCTTTCTTGCTAGACCAAGAAGCTACTGAAGGCACTCCTCTCGTGTTACACGAGGGTGGGCGCATACGGAAGGCCCAATGCTGTTTTTTGCCAATACATTATATAGACTAGGCATAACCCCTGCTATGGAGACAGGAGCAATGACTCCCATGATACGCAGCTTATAGACAATGTCTATACAGCGCATACAATTTCATCTAGCACTTCACTCGAAGGTGTGTGTGTGTGTGTGTGTATATATATAAGATAATGAGAAGGAATCAAATTGTAAAATTGAATATTGATTGTTAAAAATAAATTCTCAAGTCGACTACATGGAATGATGTTACCGAAAAATCCAAAGACAGTTTCAAAGTATTTTACAAGAAGGAAATATTAATTTTTCCTTTCATAGGTAGAAGTAGTTGTAAGAAGGTGCTATAAAATCATCAAGATATCATCCTTTAACCTCAACACTAAGCAATTAGTACCTCATCACATGCAAGAAAGTTGAGAAATACCTCTAACCAAAAGCCAAGTAGTCTGAAATGCTTGCATCAATGATACAAGTACTTCTTTGATGACTCCATCCAGAATAAGACAAGTGACATTTTGGTCTTTCTATGTAGGCAAGGAAGTCACCCAGGGATTCATCACAGAAGTACTTTTATCATTTTTGAAATGTTTGAGATCTTCTTCTATCTCAACTTAGAATCTGAATCCCCCCGTGACAACCATTGAAGACCCCTAGAACAACTTTAGAAAAGCCATGGGAGAAGCGGAGGAGATTGGCCAACACGTTTATTTTAAAGCATCTTAATTTAGTCCCTCATGAGCTAACAGCTTTAGCTTTAGACCTACATAATGATGTATAAGAATTAAGGAGATACGTAAAAAAAATAAGGAGATAACTTTTGCACATTCAATCCTTGTTGTTTATAACAGTCTTTCATTAATATGAGTTAAAAAAAGTAAGAGTTTTCACAAGAAACTAATTTTGTTTAAGAAACGATGAGGTTCAAACCTTATTCTCTTCAACCGCCGAGAAACATACACGTTACCACTCAATTAAATTAGGTTTCACAATAAACTTATCGCTAGGAAAGATCAAAGATGTTGAATTGAAATTTTTTCACAATCAGTATTTGATAAAGATTTGAGTTTCTAAACCAGTGATGTTTTGAGTGAATTAATAAAGAACACTCGAAAATCTCTAGCAATAATGTAGTTCATTAATTTCTGTAAATTACCTTTTTGTCAACCTCTCTTGTATTTATGAAAAGAATCAAAGATACATTTGTTGGTGAAGAGATGTTGGTTCACTTGGTTATGCTCAAAAGATTGTGATGCGTGCCTAATAAAGTTATTTACTTGTCTTTTTGTTCTGTTTTAGTCTAGTATTTCTTATTTGAATAAGTCAAAGTAGTTAGTTCTTCCAGTCAAGTGTTTCCTGTTTGAATTAGTCAAAGTAGTTAGTTGTTTCTATTCTTCCTTTTATGTAGAGACTAGTGTTTGACTGAAGGTGATCTCTTCTGCTATAAAAGAGAATCATGATCAATAAAAGGTGATCTCTTCTGCTATAAAAGAGAATCATAATCAATAAAGGGAATACGGTCAATTTATTCAAAAGCTTGTTTAGGAGGTTGCTACTCTCGAAGTAGTTTCTATCTTTCAATTCAATGTTATATTCTGAGTTTCTCTAAAGCTTAGTTAGTGAAGACAACTGAAGGCACATATCAGATTGATTACCGTCCCGTTGTTGGCAGTGATCACAAACTTAAAAAGGTTGTCGTCGTTCTTGAAGTTGCACAATGTTTTGTTGGCTCTCTTCATCAACTTGGCAAACTGGTTGTCGTTCAGCCGGAGTGTAGTCTTAAATTGCTAAATAACTTGGAGTCAATATCTAAATAAACCTAAATATTTTGTTAACGGTATCTTTATCATAAGTCACGCATGTTATTTACACATGAACCACTTATCTAATATTCAATGGAAAAATTGAAAACGGAAGTCAACGTGTCATACATATTTTCGTTTCTGAGAAAAAATTTAATGTCGCTAAACAACAGGGGCAATTTCTAAATAACCCTTGCTCAAAATGTATAGGAAGTTCAAAATTTTAATTTTGGTGGACAACAATGTTTTGCCGACTTCCACGTGGTCCCCCTAAGATTGAGGAGATCCTGTTCTTACTGTATTTGAGATGTTGTGTGTAGCTTATCCTCGTGATGACACGTGGACTTGACATGATACATGACCTTTTTCATCTCAGACAGACCCTACTAGATCAGCTAGACCGTACGGTCCCGCCTAGAAGTTTGGTTTACTTAAAGAGAGGAGGGACCTCATTCTTGCGCATCAACTACTACTCAACCCGTCCCCTACCCTACAATTTTACACACTGTCACGTGGCAATCGCTAAAATCACGTGACAGTTCTTACCTAAAATATCACTTGGTTTTGAGTGTCAAAAGGCCATATTGTGTTTTTCGAATATTTCTCATGTAACTTACAATGGCAGACATTCTAAGAAAAATAAGATAATAATTTTAAAGTTATTTTAAGAATTTGTTTGGTTGTTTGTCGCTTAACATTCAATCAATATGAAATATTTACCACCATGATTCGATCGCAGGACTTCACAATTTTAATAAGATGAACAAAATTTTGTATACACTTACCAGTCTTACCATCATATACTCACATTAAAAAAAAATTGCCTTTGTTATGGTTAATTTTCTTTAATCAAGGAAAGTTTTACTAACACTCCAAGGAAAGTGTTACTAACACTCTCAGTATTATCTTCCTTGACGGTCTGTCTGAAAATTAATTCTTGTTTTCCCCACCATCTCTCTCTTCTTCTTCACCCTCGGTCAAGGGTTCTAGTAGAGGGAGAGTAGTAGTAGTAAAGGTGGTAGAGGTGGTGGTGAAGGTGGTGGTGAAGGTGTTAGTGGTGGAGATCTTTTTTTTCTGATGAACATCGTCAGTGGACCACCATCTAACGATCTTCATCCAAAAAGTTACTATGAGTGTACGATGGTAAAATGGTGAGTGTAAATAAAAATTTCATAAGATTAGTGCATTATTTTTTTACCACATTCAGACAAGCTAATGCAAAGCGGTTAGTAATAAGCAGCCTAAGATTAGGTGGTTTCAAAAGTTGTGGTGCCTTTCCATAACAAAAAAAGAAATTGTGGTGCCTCCAAAAAGATATGGTGGCTTCAATAAAGATATCAAGAACTCCGTTCCCGTAATTTTTTCCTTCTGGTGCTAAAACTATGAAAGTCGAATAACTAACTATGAAAGTGGTAAAATATGTAAGTTGCAATTTTTTCCTTCTGGTGCTAAAACTATGAAAGTCGAATAACTAACTATGAAAGTGGTAAAATATGTAAGTTGCATTGGAGAGCGTTTTTTATTAAAAACTCAAGTAATCCGAGGTCTCAATTTCAGTTTTTCAGGTTGAGTGTTGCATTGGAGATGTTCTTCGTCTCTCTCCTTTCAGATAAGGAGTAAGAGACTCGTGGTGAGACCAAATGTTGGTTAGCTTTGACTGGATCAAGAAGTAAACGGATGGACCATAGTATATATGAGACGATTTCCACCGAAACCATCAAGTAGGAGGATCAGGTGAAACTTCGCCAACCGAACCCTAATATGGCTCGATGCTGGCCGAGACAAACAAATAGGTAAAATCAAGTCAGCTCTCTTAAAGCTCAACTTTGGTCTCAAAAACGAGTTTGAATCTCTCCCGCGCACTAGAAAACGAGTTCAGCTAATAAAGAGAACGGCAGAAATAAAAAGTTATATATAAAGAGAAAGGAAGAAAGAGTCAGAGGCAGGCAGTCAGAACGATGGTAGAGGTCAGCCAATGGTGACGGTTGTTGAAATAGAATACCAACAGAAAAGAACAACTGAAAGATCAACCTCAAGAACATTGACAATCTATCTCCCAACCATTGTTTGCCGACGTGAAGAAAAGAGCGGTGATAGGCTGTGGTAAAATCAAACTTTCCACTTTAGAAACCTTTATAAAGCGAAAAAATTTTCTTTGTTACCCATGATGGGACAATCACCTTGAATGGTCTGCAACTCAAGTATCATCTAACTTCATCAAAAAAAAAATATCATCTAACTACAAAAGGTGTAAAAAATGGTTCAAGAACATTATCAAGCAACAATTGTAAGACAGGCGCTAGAGCTAAATGCTAAGGGATGCTTTTTTCAAAATAGTTGCGAAAACAAAAGTACTACATTATTAATTTATAACCACTTCAAATACAAAAGCCGAAAGCAAAACTCTCTCTAACCTCCAATAAAATCTCAGATCTGTCTTAACATCTTCCACTAATGGCATTTACACAAGAAATGATCCTCGTCGCACCTACCACTCTTAGGCTCACCTTATTTGGGATTTCCCTTATGGGCCTTAGTGTCCATACCCTGCTCCTAGGCTCACCTTAGTTGAGATTTTCCCTTATGGGTCTTAGTATCCATACCCTGCTCATAGAGAAAGAACCAAAAGAGTTAATAGTGAATATCTCGATCAAACACGATATAAAGTGTTAAAAGGACCACCCATACCTGAGTTATCCATCGGGTTTCCAGCAGGTGCAGCCTCAGGCTCTTTGATGTCAACAACTACAACATCGGAGGTGAGGAATGTCCTCGCAACAGAAGTTGCATGCTCCAAGCAACATCTTACCACCTGAATTTCACCACAATATGAGATTCTAACAAGAAATCTAGGCAGAACAACAAAATCTCTTACAATGGCCAAATCAAAACCAAGATAGCCACTTTAAATTGAATATCCATGTGGAATTCACCTAATCTCTGTACATAGCTTAGGAAGGCTATCCTAACTTGAGCTATAATGAAGCACCTCGACATTGCTGAGTAAGTCTTTTCTTGAGCTCGGATCTGGTGCAATGGGGGGAGCCCAGGGTTTTGCATGGCAAGAAAAATCTCTATACCATTTGGAACTTGGGCTTCATAGGCTGCTACTACGTACCCTGGTATCCCGGGAATTAATTCTCGTACGAGGTTCTCGAGCATCAAAAAAACAAGGTACTCGTATAGCTAGGCTCTGGATGCTCAATGTGGCTGGTATTGGGACAGGTATTATTTCAAAGAGGGGTAGGATTAACATATCTTCCATCCCAAACAGAGAACCAGTTACGTAAGAATCAAGAGTGATGAAGCTCGATCTAGATTCAGTTATGGTAAAGAGAGAGAAGAGAAATCAAATTAACTGCGGAAGTTACCTTGGTAGGATCAATTATACCAGCAGCCATCAAATCCTCATACTTCCCTGTTGCGGCATTGTAACCAAACCTGAAATTGTCATTCGAGAGCACCTGAAGATGAATTTTAGCAGCAGTTGTCAGTACGATTTGAGGCTCAACATGCAATGCTATAAAAGTTCGTTCTTACAAAGTTCACGACTTATTACCTTCTCCATGACTACACTTCCATTATCACCGGCATTCTTGGCAATTAGCTTCAGAGGATAACCCAAAGCCCTCTTAACAATATCCGCCCCAACCTGCAGTAATTTCATTGATATATCACTTACTCCCCGAGGGATGATGAAGCAATGGGTATTGGGCATTAAAAAAGATCATAATATCGACAAAGTTGTCATAACCCATAACAAAGAATTTTGAATGAGTTACCTTTTGTTCATCGTTGTCAAGGGTTTCTTTTATGGCGTCAACCTTTGAAGCTAATCTTAATAGGGTGCAGCCTCCACCAACAACTATACCTTCCTCCACAGCAGCCTGAAAATAATTGTAATTAGCATAACCGTACACCTCGTGACCGAAATCAAGAGAACAGAGTTGCCAAGATCTAGAACTGAACGATTCTTGCAAGCGTCAATAAAAAATACCTTTGTTGCATTAAGAGCATCTTCTACTCTCAACTTCTTTTCTTTTAGCTCTGTCTCAGTTTGTGCACCAACCTGCGAAGTCGACGTAAGACATTAGAGCGGAAATTACAATATAGAAGATTAGCGAGCTAATAAAACCTACAGTTACGGTCACGGCACTACACTGGAATTAATTGAGGGTAATTAATGAAAATATTACATTAATGAAAATATTGATGGGAAATTTATGAAAGAAGAACTAAAAAAGTGGCTAAATCAAAGAGAATTGATTTTTATATGTCAGTTCCCGATTTGGCCCCTTAAGTTTGACCTGCTTCCGGTTCGTGTTCTTCCCTTATTTATGTTTCAGTCCCTATAATTTTTGTCTTATCAATTTTCATGTCCATCATCATCATCTTCTCCTTTTCTCTCTCTAAGGGAGGGTCCTAAAGATAGTTTTCTGAATTTCTAAAATTTTAGTAACTTCAAATATTACCCCCCACCCCCTCTCTCTCTCTCTCCAATCATGTGATCATGAAGCCGGAAAAGAACAAATAGTATTTTCATGAAAGACAAGAGGGGTAAGTTACCTGAATAACAGCGACACCACCAGATAGTTTTGCAACTCTTTCGTTAAGCTTTTCTCTCTCATATTCCTGCTCAGCAACCTGCATATAAACCAAACATACATCAATGATATTTTTAAGAAAATAAAAGAACTAAGCAAATCGAAAAAGCATGAATTCAGATTAGGACCTCAATGAGGTTTCGGATTTGGGCAACTCTCTTATCTACTGCTTCCTGTGTGCTTCCATCACCCACAATTGTAGTTGTTTCCTTTGTAAGTACCACCTTGGCAGCATGGCCAAGAACTTCTTTGTCAGCTTTGTCTAGGGACAATCCAACTTCTTCTCTAATAACAGTGGCTGGAAAAAGAAAAGCTCTTAGAAACCCAGTTAACGTGTCAACCTTAAACAAAATTACAGCAATAGCAGGAGAAAATCAAGCTAATATCATTGCTAAAGTGGATACCTCCAGTCAGAATAGCAATATCATCAAGATACTGGCTCTTGCGCTCTCCAAATCCAGGAGCTTTGAGTGCTGCAATCTTTAAAGCACCCCTAAGTTTGTTTACAACAAGGGTAGCTAGAGCTTCTTGTTCAATATCTTCAGCAATAATCAAGATTGGGTAACCCCCTCTGATTGCCTCTTCCAAAACACCAATTAAGTCTCTAGCATTTGTTATCTTTTTATCAACAAGAAGTAACTGCATACAGAGGACTAATAATCAGGAAGACTGAAAGTACATAACAGCTGATAGGATCTAACAATATTAGACCTTCATAACTCATAGAGTAGTAACTTGCCTTGCAGTTCTCGTATTCGACTGTCATCTTCTCGCTGTCTGTGACAAAGTATGGTGAAATGTAACCGCGATCAAATTGCATTCCTTCAACCACGTAGAGGCTGTTCTCAGCGCTCTTTCCCTCTTCAAGTGTGACAACACCTTTTCTCCCAACTTTACTCATGGCTTCAGCTATCATATTTCCTACTTCATAGTTGTTTCCTGCACTAACTGCGGCAACATCTGCAAGTTCACTATCCTCGACCTGCAAAAGGAAAGATGTTTATATTCATCCACCCCTTTTGGAGTTCAATACCGTTGGAAAAACTGGCATCTTGAACAAATAGCATTCGTTATCCCAAACGGAAAACCGATGTCTCCTATATCAGTTTTCCAACCAATAAAAAGACAGGACATGACTCTAACTTGCCTCTTTTGACATCAGTTTAAGCTCAGCAACTAAGGCTTTCGCTGTCTTTTCAATACCCCGTGTAATTTGAACAGGGTTCGCACCAGCTGCTACCACCTGCATAATAGATCCTTATTAGTCACTGATGTAGGTAAAGTTTCTTTTTAACTTGTTAAATTAGATCAATGTAGATCAGACAAGAACATTTTACTGACCTTAACACCTTCAGCAATCAGACCTTGGGCTAGAACAACAGATGTTGTTGTCCCATCCCCGGCTAAGTCATTTGTCTTTGCAGCAGCTTGTCTCACTAACTTAGCACCGATATTCTCAACAGGATCTTCCAATTCAACCTAACAAAAAATATTCTAACTTGGCATCACAAATAACAGAAAAACCCACTAAGGTGGTGTTTGTCTTTTTTTCTCTTGGTCTTGATCCGAATCATTTGACTTAAATGGACCCAAAATCGGCCATTCGGACAAGTCAGAGAAAAACTACCTTACATTCGTAACCCGAAGAAAATAAATATCAAACTATAATGAAAATGCTTATATTGTTCACAGCACTTGAGTACGAAAGCTAAACTTGTGGTAAGAATACAACTAATCTTTTAATGGTCAATAGCTTTATATATTTATATATATACAAACACACACCAATAAGTTGTATATACCTCCTTGGCCACAGTCACTCCATCATTAACAATTTTGGGGGAGCCATACTTGCTCTCGAGAACTACATTTCTACCCTTTGGTCCAAGAGTAACTCCAACTAGATCTGCAAGCTTGTTAACACCAACCTGCGGTAGAAGAAACTCAGAAACAGACAAAAATACAATAACCAATCAGTGCCAGTCTAACCAATAAATTATTAGCAAACTCACTTGAAGCCTCTTCGTAGCAGACCCATCCTTGTTAAAATACAACTCTTTGGCCGCCCTAATTTTTGTCGAAGCCCTTCTTTGCAAAACCACATTTTGTCTCCTTCCACCTAAAGACATTGAAGATACAGAAGAAAAAGAAGACAACTTCTCTGAAGAACTTGAAAGCTTCTTGTCCATAACTCGGACACTAGGAGCAGCAAATGAGCTAACAGAAGACATCGATGCCATTTACTTGAAAGAACCTGACAATCCACAAATCGTATTCCTCAATACCCAGACTCAGTAAAACCTTAAGCAATAATATATAACAAGATGCAAGATTTAACGGACGTTGAACCATCTAGTATCAATCCCACCAATACAAGCTCAACCCTTTACAGGATTCAGTAGTACTGAAGGTTTAACCATTACTTACAGGCAGTGAAATATAATTCAATAACTTTGAGCAACAATTTTACCCATGACTCAGGCTAACATAACTCATGAATCTAAAACCACATTCAACATTTCGAGATATGCTCATGAGTCTAACAAGAGCTTTAAATTGCTTATAACTCATAACAAGGAAGAAAGTCAAACACATAAAATCACTAAAAACAACTCTCTATCTCTCTCCACCCAATAATATCAGACCATAAAAAGATAAAAGCTTTAAAAAACCTAATCGTTGTTTACTCAAATACATAGTTCTGAGCTGCAAATTTACTCATCTACCTACAAACTATCAATAAGACCTAAATAAACTTCACCCATTTGCAATCAACCCACAAAATAAATTCAAGCCCAGAAAAAAGAGCAAGATTTACAGTTAATTTAACTCATAAATCATCTAAAAACAAAATAAACCAAATTCCTAACAGAACAGAGCAAATAAACCTCACATAAACCCTTTGAACCAAAACTCATATACAATTATGTAGATTCAAAGCTGCAAACCAGATGACTTACCTAAAAATAGGTTTTGAGGAAGTCTTGTAAAAAGTGTTTAAAGTTGGATGGATAAGTTGTTTTGAAGTTGCTTGAGAAACTCCGGCAGAAATGGAATGATAAAATGAGTGAGAGTAGGTTTTAAAAGAGAAGTTTATCGTTTCACCGTGAAGCTTCGGAAGAATCTTGATCGTTAGATTAAAATGAAATTGATTGGAACAATCTAGAATGTCCAAAGGGAGAATATCCTAAGGGAAGTTTTAAAGACACCTCCTGTGAGTATTATTGGCGCCCTCCGCGTCCCATTTGACTTGGAAAATCTAGTTTGATTGTATTTGGTTATAGGCGACCGTCGGCGGTCTCTGGCTGAATTTTATTACAATATTCAGTAAGTTTCACCGAATTCAACTATAATGTTTTGAGGAGAACCAAAAGATCTCACCTTTCCCTATGAGGAATGGTATTTTGTCGTTCTCGTCGAATGGGATGTCATCGCTACTTCTGACATATCCAGCTTGAAAGTAATTTGCCCATTGTTCTTATCAGGGTCACTCGCGACCATATTGCGGCTTCCATAGCTGCCCCTCAAAGTTGTGCCAACCGAAGACATCGTTGGGAAAATAATGGTTGAGGACTTGGACATCGAAGAGAGGCCTTCCTATGGCGTCGATCAAAGGACGATGTCATTGTTTCCTCAAAGAACTGATGAGTCTCTACCTCGCTTTGCATCTAGCCCTGCAGGGAAGGATTTCCACCTATCCCTTCTAATCATATGGATGGTCCACCTTTTCCGAACTCCTAACTTTCCGGGATGTAGAGGTTGTAGGGCCTAGTTATGCTGGCGATTAGGTCGGAGCTCATGGAGGGTGATGGTTTGTTGCGTCCAAGCTGCCCTCTGTCTTTAAGAAGATTGTCTTGCCAAGGCAACACAGAAGGCACTGGGGGTTGGTTTGTCCAAGCCTCGGGTTTAGATTTGGGTCCTTGTCGTTTTCGTATATTATGTAAGTCATTTACCATACTTTCCCACCCTTTTCCTTTTTATACACATGCCATTCACTTTTTTTTTCTTCTCCATACATGCAGTATAGTTCAAAAGCTATGTTATCTTGTCTGTGCGCGAGAGATTGCCCAAATTGACCGCCAAAAATTTTTTAGAGTGGCTAAGGCTTTTGTCTGACTTAGAAGGTGATAACATAGAGCAACGTCGTCTTTATTTTGGCTCTAGAGAATGTTAATGATGAGCGAGGAGACCTCCCTTTGGCTCTTGAGGTCGTGAGTTTGATCACTCTGCCCTGACACTTGTGCTAGAGGTTGCTCGAGCGGAGCAGATTAAGCTTCTAGCGGAGGTGGAAGTAGCTAAGGCCGAGTATGGCAGGCTTCCCTCTAAAGTCGAATCATTGGATTTGGAGAAAAGTAAACTAGATGCAAAATTTGGTTGTCGCGACAGTTACCACTGGAGCTGGAAAAAGGAAAGGTGACACCATGGTTCGAGTAGTGGCACATCAAAAGCATAGCTTCAATTCTCTGCTAAAGGAAATTAGTGCTCTGAGGGAAAGGATTGCTGAAGCAGAGGATTTGGAGCAGGGGTTAATCCAGAAAATAAAAGATGCAATGGCTATTAGGAGAGAATATAGAGGAGCTGGCTGCTTCAACAAAATCCAAATACTATCTACGGCCTGAAAACCCAGTTAAAGCATGATTATGTTTCTGAGACAGAGCAACTTCATCAAGTTCTGAAGGTGCGAGAAGAGTAGATTGGCGTAGCATACGCATATCTCGAAAAGAAGATAACCAAGGTGGTTGCTCAGGTCGCTAGCCAATTTAATTTAAAGCTTCAGATGAGTTATAATCTGTCATCAAAATAAGAATCGGTCGACCAGTTTAATCCAAGGTTACCAAATTCGCGGTACATTGAGGTACGCGGTACGAAAATGGGTATGTGGTACGCCTATTAGAGTGTATCTGGTACGTGGGCGGTATACCTCTTTGGTACGCTAATTCGGTACATATTTGCTTAATATAAAATTTTGGTTCGTTACCTTAATAAGATATTCCAAAATTATTAAAATTTTGGTATGTTCCCTTAATAAGATATTCCAAAGTTATTTCTTAATTATAGGCATAAATATTTCAAAACTCATAAGGGATGAAACAACTGATTACTCAAAGTCTGATATCATAATAGTACTTAAAACATGAAGGTAAAATCATAAAAAGGAAATTACTTGGAAATTCAAAACCTAAAACTCAAATACTAGAAAAAATAATACTATATTACTAATACTAATTCATCTTTCCTTTGCCTTTGTCTTTTTTTAAGTTAAACCAGAATTTCATTCATAAGTTGAAAATCAATTCAGAACATTACATGGTTGAGATTTTTAACTCCTTTGAGTACAACGTGAGAGTTACATAAGTAAAGTACACAGAACTTTCACACGTAAAGTACCTCATGAAGGGAAAGGAGTAACAAGACAAAAACTAAGTGAAAAGACCCTAAAGGTCATAAGATGAAAAGATCATCAAGATCGCGAATGAAAAGACCCTAAAGGTGTATTATCTTCTTCATTATCATCATGTACTTGATCATCTTCTAAGGAACTCCAACGCATATCCTCTAATCTGATAATCGAGTCATCTAGGTGTGTGTGTTCAGGATCGATGTCCCACTTTTTGTAAGGGTCTTCCTTATAACCCTTAGGGTGTGTTTGATATCTCCTATTTTCATGGAAATAAAATAATTTCCACGGAATTAGGTATTTCCACCGTTTGATACGAAGTATAATTCCATGGCTTTAATTCCCTAGAGAATCTATTTCCATGAAATATCCCATTTTTAATTATTTGCTCCACCCTAGGAATTAGTTTCCGTGGAAAGTCAAAAATCAACATAAAAATATTTTAATATATTCGGATACTTGAAACCTAATATTTATCTCCATATATGTTCTAAATGACATTTTATACCCATAAAATTTAGCAAAATAAACTTTTACTTATACATTGGGCAAATGACATTTTTGCTCTTCTTTCCAAATTACATGTTTACAAAGTTGTTAAAATGACGTTTTGGCTTCATATAGCCATACATTTTTACCCTTTGATAACATCAAATTGACATCTTACCCTTATGTCGTCAAAATGACATTTTTACCCTCGTATAAATCAAAGTGACATTTTTACCCTTATGTGGTCTGAATGACATTCTTGCCTTTATCTTGTGAAAATGGCATGTCTACACTTTTACATTGAAGTGACACAAGGTTAAATAATTTTACAACATAGGGGTAAAAATATAATTTTGAAAACATAAAGGTCAAAATGTAATTTAGACAACATAAGGAAGAAAATATAATTTTGGTAACATAAAAAGAAAAAAAATCATTTTGACTACATAAGGAGTAAATAAAAGCTCTTAATTGAATATTATATTCGTAGAAGTTAGTTGTCAACCAAATAACAGAGTTCGTGATTCCACGGAATAATAAATGACTATCAAACAAAATAACTCTTATTTCCACGGAATAAATTTCGTGAAAAACTTTCTATGGAACTCTTTTATTTCCATGGAATTATTTCCCTGATATCAAACACAACCTTAGTGAAACGTGATTCACTACAAAAAACAGCCTATTTGGGACGGTCAAAAGTCGTCCCTAAAGGATTAAAATCGTCCCTAATATTCATCAAGGACGGTTCTGTGTATGTAGTTACTACTGGCGTCACAGATAATATTAGGGACGAATCAAGGGACGGTTTTTGTCCGTCCCAATTAATTTTTAGGGTCGGTTTTAAGGCGTCCCAATTGTTTATTAGGGGACATCTCTTAGGGATAGATTTGGGTGTCACTAAATTCATTGGGACAGACGTGGCTCGTCGCTATAGGACAAAGAATATTTGGGACGGTTGGAAAACCGTCACTAATATTTTTTGAAAAATTGAAACCAGCTACGCATTTTTTATTGGTCCAGCCAGTTCTGCCTATTACTATTCCCTCTACGTGGAAACAAATCACTTCATAGTTCATCCATTCGACATAAATTCTAAAATAGAATAAAAAAACCTGCATTTTATTGAAATAAAATCAATCAAACATCGAACAGTGTTCGAACTAACATTTAACTTCCTAATACACTAAAGAGAATAGTACTTTCAATACTCAAGTTTTCATTTGTCTAATGATAATACTACTTAGCAAACTATATAGCTATATACCAAAACTAGATCCATAGTCGTCTCCCCCTTAAAATCTTCGTATCCAAATGATATTCTCTGACATTCTCTTCACAAAGCAGCTTCATCACGCACTGAAACAAAACACATAGTAACTAAAAATCAATGAAAGATTATCATCCTTAATTTGTGCAACATACTACTAATACATTCAACATCAAAGTCAAACAAGTAATTAGAGTCTCAAAGAATATAATAGAACCTAACATGTATAAATGAGTGTAAACCAACTTATCAGACCTCGTACAATTCAACCTATTTTTCTTCACACTATGTATAAATGAATATGTGATTCAATTCCTCTCAGCAGATGAGTTAGTAATTGGTTAAGCCAATACCTTAAAATAAAAATATAAACATTTTAAAACTATGAAAATAACAGTAGAAAAATAATAAATACTAATAAAATTTTACCTTTTTAGCTACTTCAGCTAATTTTGGAGTTTCTGAACCATATGTGCACCACCAATCAATTACATTCATTGTTACAGCATTAGTTTGGACAGACATAATGGCCTATATACCTTTTCTTAAGTGAAATCTCGCAAATTCCTCCCGCAATTCATTTGATTCATTAACATCTTCTGATATCCATCAAATGTTTCTAAACCCCCATCATTACCTCCTTGTCTTGATTTGGAGATTTTCTTGTTGTACCACCACCTAGGGCAAGTGTAGCAAGATAGAGACAATCATAATAACTTGGTGTTAATGCAAATCCAAGACAATACAATGGAACACTCATTTCTTCCCACCTCTTAAGCACAATATTTTCAATTTCAATATACTTATCGGCATGTTTTCCTTCACACATAATATCTTTTATTTCACCAAGCATATTGTCCATTCTTTCATAAATTTCGCCCATTTTTTGGCCTTCTCCATCACAAAACTTGATTAAGAAATATATTGATTTGGTAATGCTTAGTATATAGTCCACATCATCCCAAAATTCTTCACCATAATTGTATTTGTAACTAATTCTCCCATTTTCCAATTGTGTTCATCTTCATTTTTACCATATTTTTCCATGTTCTAACAACAATAGTAGTTGCAAGAGCTTCTCTAGAATCAACAAGTTGCTTCAATAAAATATAATGTGAAGCAAACCTAGTCTTTGCCACTTTAAGAAGTTCTAATTTGGAATGATTTCTAAATAAAGCTAAAGCATGTGTGTGGTTAAGAAAGTATTTAACAATATTTTTTCCACTTCTATAGTATCTATAAACTATGTAAATGCTTTTGCAATATCTTTGAAAGTAAGATTCAACGTGTGAACAACACAAGGAGGCCAAAACTATGTAAATCGCTACACCAGTTTTTTTTTTTTTTGTTCCCTCAAAATATCGAGCATATAAAAATATGGCGCTTAGACAATTTACTGCAATGATGTTAATCAATGGTTGGTGTTTAACATTAGCCCAACCATCTGAAACAATTGAAACTCCATGGGATACCATGTATCCTTGACAGGTGTCATATCCCTTTTAACATTTCTTCTACACTCATCTAACAAAGTTATTTTTTCTTTTTCATATGATGGAGCCTTGTAATCCTTAGGTCTTCTACTTATTGCTGTAATCATCTCATGAAACTGAGGATTTTTAAGAACATTAGAAGGAATTCCATTTGCACACAATCCTTTCATGATTTTTATATCAAGCTCGTCTATATCCATTATTCTGAATGCACTTTCTAGTGGTCCTGAAAATAATTGTTTTGATTTTGTAAGAAGTGGAACTTTTTACTGACGAAGAAACTCATTTTTTTTTCCTCTTCAATTGATTTTGACACACTTTATCATATAAAGATCGATTGCGCATTAAAACATTACAGTACATTGTTTGAAATCTGTTTTTTTGCCTACTGGAGGACCAAAGAAGTGAGGGTAGATACGAGTACAATGAACTTGTAAAATTACCTTTACAATGTTTGCAAGACCAATTCATTGATCCACCTCCCGTATTTGTTGATTTATTATCATTGAAAATAACTTCATCATGCAATAGTTTTGATTCTTTTGGATTTGAATCATCTCTTATTCGGGAGTGCTACATGTACAAAGTCCTTGACAAAATTCTTGACTTAATGACTCATTTTCTCTAAAAGACAAAAGTTGATCAACGTTTTTCAAAGTTTGACTTTGATCGGGACCTTTCACTTAGCATTTTGTCAAGAATTTTGTCAAAGATTCTTGTACATTTAGCATTTCCCTCTCTTATTTGTCTTGGTTTGTTCGAACTGTTGGTTCTTGCACATGAATTCTTGTTAGCATTAGTAGAATGGTCATCTTCACCGGAGTCCTCTTCCAAGTTATGAATTTCAATACCTTCTTGATGTATCTGCGATGAAGAAATATCATGATCATCTCTTGTTCTTTTTTTTTTTCAAACAACATCTTTGTAGATGAGATATTTCTAATTAATTGCTATTTAGGATTTAATTTTATTGGTAATAATGAGATGTTTCTAATTATTTAAGTAGTCAGAATTGTGGTATTTTACTACTCTACCAATTAATAATAAGAAGAAAAGATTTGTAAACATCATATTGAAGGAGTTGAAGGAGATGTCCTTCGACCAAGGTGACAATGCGAACAATTTGTCGGATAGGACAATTGATGTGGAAGATCATCAAGTCCGATTGATTTAGGGATCGTAGAGTTGTAGCTAGAGACCAACTACGATCGTCGAATTACGAAGTAATTCGCGGCTAACTTCGATCGGATCCTACAACGGGTTACACATAAGAGTGACAAATTGATCTAGGATATGACTAGTGGGAGTGAGATATAATCATGGGAGTGTCCCATAAACATATCTCATAGGCCTAAAAAGGAATTAGGCAAAGATAGTACAAAAAGGCCAAAAGCAGGGTTTTTGGGCCTAGGCCGATTCGGGCACTTTTAGGGCTCGGATTGGGCTGATTTTTGGAGGGACGTTTCCTTATGTTATGAACATTAAATCTGCCAATTTTGGCTGGGTTTGGACGTCATCTCCTTAGGGAATTGAGAAAATACCAATAGTTGCTATTTTCGACTATTTCCCTAAATCTTATTCTAAAGGGTGTTTTGGGAAACCTAAAAGGAGGTGGATTCTTATTAGGGTTCTATATAAACACTCTTAGGGCAGAGAATAAGGAGTGGAATTTCTCTCTAAGCTTTCTTACTCTACCACATCAAGTAGAGAAGAGAAAGTGAGCTAATTCCCATTAACTATCTATCTAGTCAAGAAGAAAGGAGTTCTTCTTCCAACCACCATTGGTGTGCTAGCTATACAACAAGGTGGGAGATCAAATTGATTGCTCGTGTCCCAAGTAGAGGAGCTACACTTGAAGCTCTTGATCTTCTCATAAGCAATTGGAAAGGTTCGAGGGAAAACTAGCGAATAAGGTATTTATCTTTCTAGTTTTAATTAATGATTATCATAGGCTTATGCATGTGATCCTGGGAATACTAGTGTAGACATTAGATGTCTTATTCCGCTATAAACACTAGTAGAAGGGTGCAAATCCCAACACATATAACTTCCCTAAATTTTTGAAACTTTTTGAAAAAGAGAGTCGTTTTTTCTATTATAACTTCGCTAAATTTTTTTGATTTCAAATCAGAGAATATTTTGTTTTTGAAATACTTTCTTAATCGTTTTTTTTTTACTAAAACTTCCCGAATTCTCTATGATTCCCAAATGCAAGAATATTTGGTTTTTGAAAACTATTTAATTTAAAACCCTATAGAGAAAATCGTTTGGAGATATTTTAGGAGTTGTCATTTACTGTTGTAGTTTATAAAAAGAAGTCAAAACCCTAAAATCTAAATCCAACGGTCAGAATCCATCAAGATGAAAATATTTAGGAAACCCTAAAGATAACCTTGGGTACAAAAAAGAAGTATTATTTTCTCTTCCTATCAATTGGACGACCTCTCCCTCTTTCCTTTCTCTTTCGCTTTCTCTAAAGAAAACTATTACGAAACAGAAAACGAAAAACCTAATACAAAGTAATAGAAGGAAAAAAGAAAAGATGTGTTATTGGCTTCTTGCTATCATCTGAACTTTATCTTCTTCTTCATATTACTCTGCATTTTTTTCTTGAACCATTCACCAAAAGTTTAATATTTTGAAAGAATTAGGAGCCTTCAACTAATCAAATCAAGGTTGTATTTGCTTCACTCTGTTTCTCTTAAGGAACAGTTCGCTAGATCTAGCGATCTGGTACTAACGCACACTAAAAAGATACGTTTGATCTAGGTCGCGATTCGCAGGGGGTTCTAACGAATCTAGTAACCTTGGTTTATCGAGGTTAGGATTATGCTCGTCTTTACCAAGGTGAGCAGGGTGGTTTGTCCCTCGGTCTGAGCTATCTACTGGTCTTGTTGTCGATCTACTGGAGCGAAGGGACGAATCAGATGATTAATTACACCTCTTTTTTATGCCTTCCTTTGTAATTAACTAGTTTGTCATTTTAACCACAACTGATTTATTTCTACTAATAGTGGGTTTGTACGTGAACTTCTTATTACTTCATCGAGTGCACCTATCAATATAGTCTGCCTTGACTTTGTCTTTGTCTATCACCTTACTTTAAATTTTGCAAAATTGAGACTTTTGGACTGACCACTTTAAGGAACTGCCTTGGGATATGTCCAGACTTTAAGTTGTAGGCGGGAGTAGGACATTCTTTTCCATCCCTTGACTGACGCAGTAAATGATCGCAAAACCCTAATAAATAAGAACGTTTGTCTCTTATCTTCTTCATTCCTCTTATTTTTTTATCTAACTCACTTAATATTATGGTTGGAATTCAGTTCTCTATCAATTGACGGAAAAAGATGGAACAAAGCTTATCTCACAATGCTCTAAAGAACTTACGAAGGAATCCATGCTAAGATGAACAAGTACTGATGGAACCCATGCCAATGTAGACAATCCTCCAACTGCACCATCTTCGTTGCAGGCCTCGTTTTTTCCACCAACATCAGTGAGGGGTGAATGGTATGATCTAGCTCATAGCACTGTGATTAAATCTCAACCTTCGTTGCGACCCTCGTTTTGTAGAGAATTGAGAGTGGAAGGATTTGAAGAGTTTATAGCAGAGGTAGGTTGAAGCCATGACAAAACCAAAAAAAAACATTGAACCAAAAGTTACTAATACCATGTGGAAAATTGTTTTTCATTGATTTAAAATTCATGATACAAGAGATATTTATAATATTCAGATTTACAACATAAGTGAATAACAATAATAAGATATTAAGTTTAAGTTTGAATTTGTCAACTAATCCAAACTTTCAAATCATCTGGGTGAATATATTTGTATTTCAACTTCCATATGACTTTGCTTATGTGCATCTCTTACCCCCCCCCCCCCCCCCCCCCCCCCCCC
>BEHA01000381.1:1373242-1391065 GCA_002897215.1 Eschscholzia californica subsp. californica | reverse complement strand
CGCCCGAGCTGAACTGGGTTATCCACCAATGAAAGCTTATGTCATAGCTCTTTGTGTTTAGCTTTATTTAACCTTTTAGCAAAAATATCTGCAATTTGATGTTGAGTAACAACAAATTGAAAAAGAAGAGATTTGTTTGCGCCCACGAACAAAATGATAATCGATTTCCACATGCTTTGTTCCTGCTTCGAAAATATGATTTACAGCAATATCGGTAGCACTAATATTGTCACAATAAATTACTGGTGGAACCTTCAAATGTAGACTTCAGTCTTTTAAGAGATATTGAATCCAAGTTATTTCCGCAGTTGCAGTAGCAAATGAGCGATATTCAGCTTCAGTGCTTGATTTGGAGACTGAAGTTTGCTTAGAAAACCAACTAATCAAGTGTTTTCCAAGAAAAACAAAATTTCCTGTTGTAGAGCATCGATTATCTGGATTTCCAGCCCAATCAGCGTCACTAAAACCACAAACTTCAAATGATTTAACTTGCAGATCATTGTTAGATGAAAAAATATAGACCAAGACAAAGAGTTCCTTTAAAGTAACGCAAGATCCCTTTAACTGCAAGAAAGTGAACGTTAGTGGGTTGGTGCATAAACTAGCTAACATGGTTAACAGAATAAGTAATGTCCAGCCCTTGTCATTGACAAATATTGTAAACTTCCTACCAAACTCCGATCTAAAGTAACATCTTTAAATAAAACCCCTTCACAAGCACTAAGTTTTCTCCCAGAAGCACGTGGAGTAGAAACTGATTTTAAATTTAGGAGATCAACTCGATTAAGGATGTCTAATGTGTATCGATCTTGAGTCAAATGAATACCAAAATAATTTTTTTTTATTTTCATACCAAGAAAAATGGAGGTCTCCTAGATCAGTCATTGTGAACTTAGATTTTAGAGATTCAATTAACTGAATTAGATTCGGATTAGAATCTGTTAATATTATATCATCTACATATAATAACAAGATGAAAATGTCAGATTGTGAGTAACGGATAATAAAGAAGAATCTGACTCTGAATCTACAAAACCAAGTTCACAAACATGAGAAGTGAAGCGGTGAAACCAAGCACGAGAGGCTTGCTTAGACCATACAAAGTTTTATGTAATCTACATACATGATTGGGGTAAGACTTGTCCTAATATCAAGGTGGTCGGACTATGTAAACTTCTTTATCAAGAAAACCATGCAAGAAAGCGTTTTTGACATCTAATTTGCCGGCGCATTGGCCAATTAAGACTTATAGCAAAGTTAAGGACAAGGTGAATGATAACTGGCTTTATAACAGGAAAAAATGCTCCTCATAATCTAAACCATACTTCTGAGAATAGCCTCTAGCGACAACACGAGCTTTGTACCAATCAATAGATTTGTCTGATTTTCTTTTGATACGATACACACACTTACACCCAACTAAATTCATATTAGGATTACGTAAAACCAGAGACCATGTTCGATTACATAATAGAGCATTGAATTTGTCCATCATGGTTGAACACCAATTAGGATTTTCAGAAGCAGTAGTATAACATGTAAGTTCAGTTGGAATTTCAAATCGAGAACGAGTTACCATTGGATGATGTTGCGGTGTCGAAGAAGAAGTATATACTGTAGGGGAACTTGAAGAAGGCATTGTATCATTTTTCAAGTTTATCCACCTGGCCACTTTGAATTTGGGGCGTACCTGCCTCATCAATATGTGAAGAATTAATTTCATTAATATCATTAGTAAGTTGATTTTGGAGTGGTTGATCAGGCACTACTACTTCAGGAGATTGGGAAATGGGGATGTAGAAATAATTAGATTTTTATTGGAATTAGGTATTTTTATTGGAATTAGGTGAATGAGGGTATGTGTGATTTGAAAGAAAGAGTTTGTGACTGAGAAACAATAGAGTTGATGGGAGAAGGAGAAGATAGGAAAACCCACTTTAAATCATCTTTCTGTGAATCAACAACTGACTCGGAAATGAAGAGAAATTTGTTTTCATCGAAAATCACATCTCTTGAAATATATACCCGTTTTGTGTTTGGATCTAAACATTTGTATCCTTTATGAACATCGTTGTACCCGACAAAAATGCATACTTTTGATTTTTGTTCATATTTGTTTAATTGGTATGATGTCAAAAGTGGATAACAACTACAACCAAAAGCCTTTAAGAAATTATAATCTGGCGACCGTTTGTGTAATCTCATAGGAGAAAGACCATTTAAAACTGATGAGGGTAATCGATTGATTAAATACGTGGTTACACCAAAACCTTCATGCCAAAATGTTTTCGGTAAGTTACTTTGGTTTAAATGAGTGAGACCATTTTCGACAAGATGTCGTATCTTTCGTTCGGCCACTCCACTTTGTTGGGGTGTGTGTGAACATGATTTTTGATGGAAAAAATCTATTTGTCACAATAAAATCTCAAAAAGCATTTGAAGAATATTCTCCACCTCCATTACTTTGAAAAGTTTAAATTTTAGTTGAAATCGAGTTTGAACAAATGACTTTAAGTTGACATGAAAAACATTGATATACTTGAGATTTGTCATTTAAGAAGACCAAGTAAAGCGAGAACAGTCGTCAATGAATAACAATAAATATATAAAATCATACGAAGAAATAACGGATGAGGGCCCCCATAAATCTGAATGAACAAGTTCTAGTGGAATATCAGAATGAGAATTACTAAAAGAAAATGAGAATCGATGATGTTTAGAGAGGATACAACTCTCACAAACCTCACTTCTATTCAACTTACTATCAAGAGAAACGACTTTATTGGGTACTAATGAATTTAAAACTTGATAATTTGGGTGTACGAGGCGTGTATGCTAAATTTCAGAGACACCAATTAGAGTTGACGGTGAAGATGACAAATTAGTGGTAGATGGAGTCACTTGAATGCGATACAATCCTCTTTCATTGGTTCCGTGCAACAGTAGAGTTCATGTTCGTTTGCACTGAACAACAAAACGAGATTCATAAAAAATAACATAACATTTACGACTTTAAGTGAGTTGTGAAACAAAAATAAGATTTCGAGTGATGTTTGGTACTTGAAGAACACGCTCAAGAGAGATAGACTTAAAAGAGGTTTTAAAAAAGAGATTACCCATATGAGATACAGGAAGAAGATTACCGTCACCGACAGATACTTGGTATGTTCCCACGTATGATTCTCGATTCATGAGATTAGAACCATCAACCGTCATGTGATTTGTAGCTCCAGAATCTAAGTAATGAGGATCGAATGGTATTGTATTTATTTGTACTGCAGCAAAATTCTGAGACATCTCATAAGAAGAAGCTTAAGGAGGTATAACAAATAATAGACAATGTAGTGTTTGATGTCCAGGTTTCCTGCACAACTAGCAACTGACATAATATGAATTAGAAGTGTGTAGTGCTTGATGTCCTAGTTTCCTGCATAATTGACAAGTGGCATAATATGAGTTAGAAGTATTAGGAGTTGCGCCTAAAATCTAGTCTTGCATGTTGATAGTAATTAGTGGATCCCTCTGTTCCTCTGCCTCGTGCACGATTATAGCCACGACCTCTGCCACGGAAGGAGTGAGATTTGTGGTATATTGGAATAATATTTTCGTTATATTGTATTGGATAATATACCAATACTATTGGGATAATATTCTCATTATATTATATTATATGTAATAAAGAATATTGCAATAATATACAGATCATATATATATATATTGTATTTATGTATTAATACATTAAATAATATATTGGATTTCAAGAGATGTGATATAACAATAAATTTCGTAACATTTGATCGATACAAGTGTTTGTGCCCTAGGGCACGGGATATACCCTAGACAATATCCTTTATTGAATAAGGATGTTTGTCTCAGTCATCGTTTTCCCTTATGTTTTATTATATAGATTTTTTAAATAGGTAACTTTATTTCTACGAAGGACTATATTTTAAATTTCTAGAAGGGCTTCTAGACAATATGTTTTATTAAAAAAGGATGTTTGTCCCAGTCATCGTTTTCCTTTCTGTTTTATATAATAGATATTGTTTGTATGTGTATGGATCCAACAGTTATCAATTTTTGTATACATTAAGCTTTCTAAATAATTATATTTTATCAATATTTATTTAATATATTTTCACTTCCAATTATGTAAATAAGACCTATGTAAAGCCTATAAATACATCATATTCAAGTCAATATAATTCACCTTTGAATTCACATTTCTTTCCTGTATCTCTCTACATCTCTCAATTTTTACATAGTGGTAGTTGGTTTGCTTATTTTTAGCATGTTGTTGAGAGTTGAAATTGTTTGCAAATGGTTGATTGGTTTGAACAACAAGTGCAAAAAATGGTTCAAATTAAAAGAAGTAGAAGATAGTTGCTTTAGTCGCATTCCTTGATTAACAAGTAGAGAAAATAGTTGAGTGAAGGTAGGTAATGCTCTCTTGTTTCTATTGCAACTACAAATTGGTTGTAGCTCAAACCTAAACCACGAAGTGTGTTTTGTACAAGCACAACATCAGAGACTGGAGTGGTTGAATTTGCCAAGGAATCAGAAATGGATTTCAGTTTTGCCAAATAGTCAGCAATGGGTAGGTTTTCTTTTTGAATGGTTTGAAGTTGATATGTGACTTGGTGGGTCCGACAGTGATTTATGCAGATAAAGATGATTCGAGGTAATTGTAGAGATCACGAGAGGTGGTGAAAAATTGGGATTTGAGATAAGACAGAGGTTGAAAGTGTTGCTTGAAGGAAAGTTAATAAAGTTTGGTCAAATTGATCTCATATTTGAAATTCTGGATTGCAATTTGTTCATTGGTATCGTCTTGAAGGATATGAGATGAAGGAGGAGGAAAGTTTGAGTCGACATACTTGAAAAGGTCTTGGGAACGTAGAAGTGGTAGCATTTGTTTCTTCCATACTAAATAGTTTTCAGTTTCTAGTTTGACTGAGATGAATTGAATGAGAAAATTGAGAGTGGGTGGGTTTGAAGAGTTTATAGCAAAGGTGGGAGGTGGGTTGAAAGCCATGAGAAAAATGATTTTTTTTTAACCTAAAGCTACATGATACCATGTAGAGAATTGTTTTTCCTTTATTTATGATACAATAGATATTTATATTATTCAGATTTACAAGATAAGTGAATAACAACAATAAGATATTCAGTTGAAGTTTGTTGTCAACTAATTCAAACTTCCAAATCGTCCGGGTGAATATATTTAAATTTGAATTTCCATACGACATGGTCTTGCATATATCTCTTAACACGTTTTCCTCCTATTCAACTCTAGGTTTTGTTACTAAGCACTTAAGTAAATCTTAGGCATTCATTTCTTACTGTTATTTGATAGTTATATTATGTATATGATATATATCATTCGAATATATTACATTTTTTTTAAATGGAAAATATCAAATATAGATGAACTAATATTCGTGTCTTTGTCCAATAAAGAGGAGTATCAGACAGAATATTTGAAATCCGTATTCGATGTCCAAATTTTCAGATATGTCAGACATGGATATGGATCGAAAAAAGATTTTTGAATGTTCATTTACACCCCTAGGTCTTATATACAAGCAGTATGGACCATTCAAATATTTTTTTTGACTCAGTTAATGCATCAACTAGATGGATGAAGATAATCACATCAAATGTTTTGATTTTTATTGTCTTTCAGTTAAGATAGATCTTGAACACCATGTTGCTTATGTTCATATATTTGATATGAACCAATGTTAATGAATAATTTAGCTTAACCCATTCTGAGTATATATTGAATTATTCATTAAACCTTTTTTTGTTGAAAGTATTATTCATTAAACCTATCCAACTCATAGCGAACCAATGTTAATGAGAACTATATTTTTTTTCTACATATATATATAGGGATGTGCATCCCTATATGTTCCAGCGTTGACTCTTGCTTCTTATTACAAATGATGAGTATTCACCTTTACAACATGGGTTAGGTTATCAACTAAATATTGCACATTTACGTGTTTTTGGATGTGCAGTATAAGTTCCTATCAGACTATCCATATGTTGTAAATTTAGGTATCAATGTCGATATATGTTGATTTTGATTGACCGTCTATTATTTGGTATCTTGTATGCCTTATGGATGATACTTTTAGTATGTGCTTCACACAATTGTCATCTTTATCAATAACACAGAATTGTCATCTTCGCCACAATGAAGAAAGATGAAAACAAAAATTAGTTGATGAATTTTGTAAGGTAGCGTCACTAGCCTTAGTTCAAAGTTATGTTGATCGATCTGAACGAGTAATGAAGAAAGATGAAAACAAAAATTAGTTGATGAATCACTATAGGGACATGTACTTGACGAAGTAAATGACAAATAAAAATGAAGTTGATGAAGTTGTAGAAAAAGTTGTGTATTTTACTGGCTAGGGGCAGATCTAAATCTGATGGTGGAGATTATAGTTTTTTAATTAAACATGGAGATGAAGAAAGATGAAGAAAGATGAAGAGTCGGTTTTAGAAGTCTATATATTGTAAACTCGGATCTAGTTTCTTAATTGATTCATAACTTCTTCCTGCAACGAAACATACTGTTTGATTTCATTGAACCAGGACGCTCAACCAATCAAGGTCTTCTAAACCTGATCATTTGATTTCTAGTGAAAATAATCCAAGAAGTTTCTTCCTGCATTTGTTTGATTCCATAAATTTGATTCATCGTCGATTTGTTACTGTGATTGTTGTAATTGATTGTTTCCATAAACCTTCATCAAGCTTTGTTACTTGCAACCAAGCGTATGAGGATAAAATTTAGAGAAGCCAAAACAAACTCTAAGACCACAATCAGATATGTGTGTTGGCCTTAAGGTGATACCTTATGGCCTAAGACGGATGAGGTAGGAGTTTCCTCTCATATGGCATGCAAGCTATATACATTCTCATATCCTCTTCGCAATTGTAATGTATCTCTAGCAATGAGTAATATAATGTCTAGATTTTCTCTTCTCATTGCCAATTGATTTTAAGTTGGATGATCTCAAAACTTGATGTAGTATCAGAGCAAGATCTATATGTAAGTCTTAAAAGTCACACGTGTTCCACGCCATCCAGGAAACAAAAGAACAAGTGTAACGCTCAAACAACCTCATATGTAAGCAAATGTGAGAAAAGTCCCAACCGGAACAGGCGATCTAGCAACCAAGAATCTAGGGTCCTCACCACTCATTTCTAATTAGTTTGGAGTAGAATGACCACAAAACTTAACCGTATCTAATGTGATTGAAGCAATACATAAAAGATCTTGAGATTCACTTTACGTTATCATTTTTCAGTCGTGTTCTAATATATATTACAAATACAATGATATATATGCCAATAACCTTTGGTTGGAGTTGTAAGAGGTTTAGTCTTCCACCTTAGAAGTCAAGGGTTCGAGACACGTTGACAATTCAAAAAAAAGATGGGTGATTTGGGGAAATAAAGGAATTTTTCGGGGTACAAAGTTTTGGGTGGAAACAAAAAAAATTTGTTTCCTCCAAACACTTAATATTTTCAGCTTCTTACCTTTTCTTCCTCTACCACTTCCACCATGAACTCCGGCGATTTCCACCATAATTCCGGCAACACTTTCATCGACAACACTTCTTCCTCTCTTCTCTCTCTTCTTCTCTCTTCTCTCTCTTCTCTCTCTTCTCTTTCTTCACCCTATCTTCTCTCTCTTCTTCCTCTTCTCTCTCTCTTCTCCCTCTTCTCTCTCTCTCTCTTTTCCCTCTTCTCTCTCTTTATATCTCCGGCGAAGGGGAAGAACTCCTTCGCTGGAAACCAAACAACCAGACAAAATCAGGTTTGGTTTCGTCTGGAACCCAGATCGGGTTTTGTCTGGTCGTCTAGTTTCCAGACGAAACAAAATAAGTTTCTTTTGAAAATCATACATCATGCTAAAGGGGTCCTCCCCTTCGCCAGAGTTAGAGAAATAGAGAAAAGAACGAGAAGAAAGAGAGAAAAGGGAGAGAGAGTGAAGAGAGAGAGGGAGAAAGAGAGAAAAGAGACAAGAAGTCGCCGACCGTTGTCGGACAACTCCAGCGACGACTTTAAAGAGGTGTTTGGTTCATGTTTTTTTGGGTTTCTACTTTTTCCCCCCGGAAATTATTCTCGTTTCCCCATAACACCAACAAAAAAAAAAGATTACCTCTCTAATATAACCATTTTATAATGCCGCGGCTTTGGGGAATAAAGAAAATTCTTCAGGGAATAAAGACTTTTCTTAAAACTAGTCAAATAACATTGACTTTTTATGTTTCTTTTTATTGCTAAGGGGCTTCTAATTTTAGAAGATGCTATAAAAAAAGGCTCCTCCATCTCATCACCTCTCTCTGCCACTTCATCTTCTCGACACCTCATCATCTTCTCCGGTGAAAGTCGCCGGCCTGCCACTTTTCCGGCCGGCGACCTTCAAACATAAAAAATTTAAATTTTTTTTAATTTTCTCTCTCCTCTCTCTCTCTCTGTATAAATTTTTTTCTTTTCTTTTCTCTCTCTCTAAATTTTCGTGAGAACAGACGGATAGAAGGTCATCATTGTCATCTTATAACAAAGCTCATGAATATCTTTTTAACACTAAACCCATTGAAGTCTCACTCTCAAGAAAGAATTATCTGCTTAAATATGTAAACCCGAGCGGCAACTATGTCCCCTAAAACAGCAAAAGGAAAATCATATTTCCCCCTTTTTATTGTATAACCACAACTTATCATTTCAAAACTTCACAATTTAAGATAAACAAACCAAAGGATGAGTTACTAACTAGTAAATGATCTAGATTTCTTGAAACAAACTTCACAGTAAAAATCTTTCAACAAGAAAATTGAAAAAGGACCTTCCATGGATTACAATTAACATGCACTATTCAATACATATGTACCTAAAATAACCGATCTTGACCTAAAATTTTCATCTGGAACTTTTTAAGTTGAAAACCAACCAGTTCAAACAACAAAACTTATAAATCTGTAATAAAGAGTAATAAGAAATGCATAAATCTATAACAAAATAGGGTACAAGTGATTCTCACAGATCTAACTAAACGAATTTGAAAAAATATAATACAAGTTCAATTTTGTTATAAATTTCTAAGGCGTTAATTTCTAAAGGAACACAAAAGTTAAAAGGTTATAGGAAAACATACTATTCTGGATTCATGACTATCGAAGAATTGTTGTCTGTTTTAACAAGAATTAATGGTTAGTGACTCCGGATGTCTATACAATCTGGATGTCGAAATCAATGGAGAACAGATCTGGTCTCTTCTCACGAAAAGAAAAATAATAATGGTGTGTTTGGTTGCGGGATTCCTAAGTAGGATTCCTATCAAAAGTGGAATTTGGTAGGAATCATGAATCCTTGGTCTGTTTGGCTACCAAGAATCCTAGGACTCTTGAATCCTAAGGATTCTTAATTCCAAAATTTGTATTGGACCAAAATCCCATCCTACCCCCTAGGATTTGCTAGGATTTTAGATTAATGAACCTAAATTTCAAACTTAAATCAACAAAAAAATATTTCCTTTTACAAAAGGCCGCGGCTTTGGGGCATAACAAAAAGTCTCTAGGGAATAAAGACTTAGTCAATCAAGATTGACTTAAAACACATACTTATTTTTTGACCCAAAAATCTTCTAAGTTGTCTCTTACCCCCTAATCATCATCTTCACCTAACCTCAGCCACACCTTTCAATCACCAAAAGCCCCTGTTACCATCACTGCCAAGAAATTAAATTAGGTAACCAGAGTTAATATTTTGATATCAATTGAGCAATATAAGGGGTTGTAAGAAATAATTAATCAACTTCCAAAAAAAAAAAGAAATAATTAATCTATTACGTGAGTTATGGATTTGTTGTTGTTATGATGAAAGAAACTATAGGGATGGGTTTTGAAATAGGTTTTCAGACCTGGTAAGGGAGGGTCTGCAGGAGATGAAGACATCATCTCTTTGCCGCTTCTATTGTTGTTAATCATAACGCAGATGATAGATAGGTGCAACCGGACATAAGAACAAAACCTAATTCTCTCTCTCTCTAGCCTTGATCCTTCTATGAATAAGAAATGAGGAGAAAATCTGGTTTGGCGAGAAGGGTGATTGAGTCTATTACTGTAGAATTCCTCAGGTCGACAATGAAAGATTGGGGTTTTAGTTTTAGGTAAGAGAGTTGATAGAGGAGAAGAACCAAGATTTCTATTTCTCTCCTATGAGTTTTTGTTCAGTTAACCTTAATAAATCAGGAAAGAGAGGAAGAGGAAGAAGAAGAATGGAGAGAGAGAGAGAGAGGAGGAGAAAGATGAAGGTGACATGGTGGTGGTGACGGTAGCCGGAAGTTGTGGTAGTTGGAGGTTTTAGGGTTGAGCTGGGGTAAGGATGAAGATGAAGATTAGGGGGCAATATACAACTTAGTAAAATTTTGAGCTAAAAATAAATATGTTCTCTAAGTCAATCTTAATTGACTAAGTCTTTATTCCTTAGAGACTTTTCTTTATGCCCCAAAGTCGCGGCCTTACAAAATCATTATTTTTTTCAAAATCATTGTTTTTTTCAAAAATCATATTTTTTCTAAAGACGTTTAAAAATACTCAAATCATAATAAATTATAGGATTCTTAGTTGCCAAACAAGCCAAAAAATATTACTTGGATTCATGAATCCGTGGAATCATAAATCCCAAGGACTCATGAATCCGCGGATTCATGATTCCGCCATCCAAACACACCATAAAAGAATTTAGAGAGAGAGAGGAGACGGATGTCTATACAATCTGGATGTCGAAATCAATGGAGAACAGATCTGGTCTCTTCTCACGAAAAGAAAAAAATAAAAGAATTTAGAGAGAGAGAGGAGAGAACTCCGGATGTCTATACAATCTGGATGTCGAAATCAATGGAGAACAGATCTGGTCTCTTCTCAGGAAACGAAAAAAAATAAAAGAATTTAGAGAGAGAGAAAAAAAAAATAAAAAATAAAAAAATTATGTTCGAAGGTCGCCGGCCGGAAAATTGGCCGGTCGGCGACTTTCGCCGAAGAAGATAATGAGATGTCGAGAAGATGAAGTGGCAGAGAGAACAGATGAGACGGAGGAGAACTTTAAAAAAAAATTATTCTGTATTCCCCATAAAAATTTATTCCCTAGAGAATTTTCAGAAAAATCTGGATTTCCTCGAAAATTTATTCCCCAGAGAATTTTCTTTATTCCCCAAAACCGCGGCCTTTTATAATAACTAATGCAACGAAAAATTTAGTATAATCATTATATAATTAATAATATAATTGAAATTTAGGGGAGAAGGTATAATGCTTTTTGATAATATGGGCCATTGGCTGGTTTAAGCTGCAGTTAATGAAGACCAGATGTTGAGTAACATCTTCCTTTTACCTGTTACTACGGTTGCGAAGTGAAAACTAGTTCATTACCAGAAGATACTGTGTTTTTTTAATGTGTAAGAGCATCTCCAGCCCCAGCCGGGCGGAGGCCGTAATTATGAAATTATGGCCTCCGCCCGGCGCTCCAAGCCCAGCAGCTTGGAGCGGAGGCTGGAGCCCCAACATCAGTCGCCCCTAACATTAGGGGCGACTGAAGGGGGTCCCCATGTGACCGTTTATCCAACGGCCAGATCTACCTTTTTTAAAAAAATAAATAAATAAATAAATAAAAATATAAAATAATTAAATATAAAATTAGAAAAAAGCTAAAAAATAACAAAAATCAAAACAACTTTTAATAATGAAATTATATTAATACAAACCGACTTTTGCTTTAATAATCCGACGATCCAAAACACAAAACTAATAATCCGACGATAGAAAACGCTATACTAATAATCCAACGACCAAAAGTTATTCATTGTCATCGTTTGATCTCGTATTCCATAAGTGTTCGATAAGATCTGCCTTCAACCGAGAATGAGTATCTTGGCTTCTAATTCGACCTACACGTTCAAGCACTTCGTCCGATAAGTCTTCTCCACGCTCTATTGGACCAACATGACGAGAACGTTTTCGTGTAGCGTTATTTTCCATTTCTTCTAACATTCTACGATCATCGTCATCTCTTTGTCGAGCCCATTCATCTTCTTCAAACATCAACATTAATAAAGTAAAATTGGAATTCATGGGATTCAAAGGATTTATGGGATTCATAATATTCATAGGATCCATGGTAGAGAAAGAAGAAGATGAAGTTTGATGAGAAAGAAGAAGATGAAGCTTAATTAGTTTGTAGAGAAAGGGAGATGTACTTGTAGAAAAATATGAGATATTTAATATGGTGGTTGAATAGTTAATAATATTTAATATGGTAGAAAAGAGGTAAATTCAAATTTCAAATTCAAATTTTCGGCCTCAAGAGAGGCTGGGACTGGAGCAGATTTTTAGAGGCTGAGCTGAGGCCAATAATTTTAGGTGAAAAAGTGGTTTTTTTCTACCTAAGACAGGCTGGGATTGGAGATGCTATAAAAGTGAGATTTTTTGGAAACAGAAAAAATTTAAACTTCTAGTTTGGGTAGAAGCTACATATCCTTTTTCTTCATTATATCCTTTACATCTCGTTGTGTGGTTTCTTTTTCTCATCATATGAATCTGACTTGCTTATATCAGATCTAACTAGTTTTATTTATCGGAAAGGAAATGTCTAATATGGTTTCATTGTCTGAGATTTAAATTCAGTGACAGAACTTCAGCACATGCTCCATTTATATAGAAAAAAGAAAGAGAATTATCTCTTTCCTTTCGAAAATCTGGTTATCTTCGAAACTCGTATAATGTATATAGATTTGAAACCCAATTATTCTTGCTCATTATTTGATCATCAGTTAGATCAAAAACACACAAATAATCAGATTAATTAGAACTAAGTAAAGAAATAAGTATTCTACAAAACTTAAATATCCAATCTTTTCCTCCCTAACTATTCCTCTGAAATGCAAGAAACTCTGCAGAATTCCATAATGAATACCTTTAAGAAAATGTATTACAGCTGCCTGATCTTTAATGGAGTTCTCTTCTAGCTTTCCTACAAGAATAGAGGGAATATAAAAAAAAAAATTATGAACTACTATTTGTATTTCAAAAGGGCACAGTCGAAATCTCTGAATGAAAGTTCATGTATGTATGACTTTATGTAGAAAACTGACCTGTTCTATCGATTATGTTTGTTAATGCCAAGGATTCTTCTTTCCTGTTTCAACCCTTTTCGTGTTTGAGCTTGATTTTGAACCCTGCCGCGAAAAAAACTAATGCTAGTTAAGATCTCTGTCGTTTCACAAGAAAAATGGAAAATAAGGTTTGAAAGGGAATGGGTTTTTACCGATTTTGATTTCTTTGTCTTTCCCCGGATCCTGTTCTTTGGAGATTTTAGTTTGTATATTCGAACCATCCAGTGGTGCGTTGTGAAAACCTGATGACAACAAGATATAAATGCCATAGAATACAAGAGCAAATCATTTAAAGGTGGAGTTCCTTTATAAAGCTCCACATTTAAGGCAAAAAGAAAACTAGCTACCGCACATTTTTACAGTGAAAATGGCCGACTTAATGTGCCCCTAGGTATAGGTCTTCTGTATATAACTCCATGAACACAAAGCAGGTCTCTCAACCTACTAGACTTCAAAGTTTTTTTTCCCCGTATAGCAGCTCAGAATCAATTATGTAGTAGCTCACAGGAAACTACTTCAATACTGTAAACAAATTGAGAACGCGGTGATTATTGGATGACTGACCTCCTCAAAATGGGTAAGCTTGAAATGTTTCTTTCCAATTTCAGTCCTCCTTACTCTATCGAAACCTTTACCATCTGTTTCGACGAATCTAAAAAGAAAGACAAAGAAATACATAAATGAGAATACATATGCATGTCGGAGTAGGTCCAGAGGACTAAAACTAATATTGGATTTTATCGTACCTGAAATATGAGAGTTTGTACATAAGAGAGTTTAGCATTGTTGGAGTAGCCTGAGAATCGATCCGGTATTGACCATCTCTCTTTGCACAGCCGAAAAGCGATAAATTAGAAGGCAAAAAAAAGAAGTAATTCCCCAATGTTCTATTGAAACGACCGAAAAGATGCAAGAGCTATTAGTATGTTTACGCTTTTAAAGCTAAATGAATTTCCCAGAAATATAAAATGAAATAAAACAACATTAAAGCAGAAAATATAAACATAATGATATATTAAAGTTGGTTGAACTTACAAGATAGTCAGGTTCCTTGATGTGAGGAAAGACGCCTCCTCCAATACGAACCATCCAAAGGAATTTATTGATATCGTCACTCGGATAGCCAACAAGACCTGAATTATGAAACTAACTTAGAACAGTCATGCATACATGAAAATATATATATATATATATATATATATACTTCTAAAAGAGGTTTCACGAATATTAATCAAGCTGACCTCCAAAGACGACGAGAACATATTTTACATCCAAGGAGTTGAAAATCTCCCACGCGGGCTTCTCTGGAGAAGACATGGCAGTACCAACAGTTGCAATATGTGTGTTATTCCAGGTATTGTTATCAACAATGACAGTACGATTAGCCATTGCTGTAGTTTGGTAACCATAATCCCACCAAGATGCAACCTACAAAAACATGTGATCAGCATCATGTCCTTCTTTGCATTCCATGAGATGTTCTTACTTCCTTACTCAATATCAAGGATTGTATCGAGAATGAAACAAATAACGACTTAAAGGAAAATATGTAATCGTACGCGATTCATGCACCTATGTTGAATGGAAAACATTAATCGGAATAATAAGAACAACAATATGCGGATGACTGACCTTATCATCCACTTCAGTGTTATGGCTTAACCATGCATAAGCTTCTCGGAAATCATCAAACACATGAAGACCATCATGTGAATGAGAAGTTAGAACAATAGAAGGAGCTGAATAGGCTTCAGCAGCTGCCCAGACACAATGAACCTACAAAAAGGCACGGATATCTTTAACAGTTCTCCACTAGAGTTTCAGCATTCTAAGTGCTACATTTCAGGTCTTTAAATTAGACACTGGAATTTCTCTTTCATCTTTTACACTTTGATCTTCTTTAAGATAAAGCAAGAATTATGAAGAGTTAAGCAGTAGTAGTTGTTGAAACAAGAGAGAGATTTGCGTACCACGTAGAAGGCACCCAACAAAATAAGCAACAAAATGGCTATGACAGATGCTTCCAGAGGTAGCACCAGAAGCCTCTTCTCAATTCGAGACTTAATCGATGCTTTCACAGTAGTGTCCTTTTCTTTCTTCTTGTTCTTTTTCGCTGGTCTTTCCTTTAGAGAGTCCTCGTTTTTGTCAGAAGCTAGATTTGCTTCAGCTTTCACCACATCATTTTGTACGACAGAACCAGAAGTTGCATCCCCTGACTTAAAGGTCAATACCATCAGTTCAATGTCAGTTCACGGCTGAATTACATGGCTGGAAGCAATAAAAGGGGGGAAACCACTAACAGTCTTACATCAGAACTGGAATCCCCCAGTAACGCAGGTAATTGAAATTTGATTGATCTTGTGAAGACGTCAAAAGCTTCAGACAGAGCAATTCCAGACAAAATGCATGCTGCTGGAGCCAGAACAAGCATAAGGCGAACCTATAAAATCAGACCAGAACATAGGAACGTAAAATACATGAAAGTTAAAAGATTAATATCGTGAGTTACTGAATTGGGTGTTTAGATATCTCCTTACCATGACTCCTGAGAAATATACTGATGTTACAATATAAAGGACAACAAATGAGCTGGCATCTGATAGAGGGAGAAAGCATGCCTGCCCAATAAGTGAGAAACGAAGTTCACCAAAGAAAGTGAGAAACAAGCAAATCACAAAAGAAAATCAAGATTAATTAATACAACAAAGTAGCAGAGATTGGGACTTACGATTATGCCAGCTGGAACCAAGAAGGCCAAAACATTGATGTCCATAAAGTAAGATGGCCATGTTGGTGGCTGATGTTCACTTACACTAGCAATAATGGGTATGTATTTACTCGCGTAAGTTCTGTTTCAATTGTACAAAAAAGGATCAGAAGCAAAATATATAAGCGAACGGGAGGCTAAAAAACCCCAAAATTGGTTTATCACCTCATGGCTTCACAAGCCCACATAATCTAATTACATTACACTAACAATGATCATAGAAACAAACATAGGTGAACGTGTTATGACACCAAATGTTGCTCAGGAGATAGCAGTATTTCCCAATCTATAATCTACGCAAAATGCATTGCAGGTTTTATCAATCACTCGAGAACTTAGATCAGAATGCTCTATATGACGTTATCAGAATGCTCTAGTGAAATAAAATAAGGACGCATGCATGCAATTCAAACATCAGAACCATCTCAATCTCCTGCTTAACTGTGGAATTCAGAACGCCATGAACAAGAGACGACAGATAAAGTCACAATTCAACGTTTTCAAGAACCTTGAGATGTCAAAACTATAGTTTATCCTAATTCAAGTAAGCCAAACTAGGAAAACATATGAAATCATTTGTAAGAGTTGGTGCTTACGGATCAAGAAGACTCAAACTACGACCACTCCATCCTTTTGTCGGACTGGAAGCCACCAGGGCTACAAGTACTGCTACCACGGCAAAACAAATTACCCTGAAAGACGGGGAAAGAACAAATGTTATGTTACATATGCAAATGTACATGTCAACCAAATGAGCTAACGTACAAGTTGATTCATTGTCTACACCAAGACAAAATTTTATCTGCTAAGGACTTTAATCCGTCCATGATGAGCTTTTTAGATCATTTATTGATAAAGGAAAAAAAGTAGTCGTGAAAGCTTACGTGCCAACAGAAACAACAAGCGTAACGGCAACTTTAAACATTTTTGGAGAGAGAATTCCTTTGATATAATATACAAGAGCCACAACATGGATAATAATGAAAACCTGAAACGAAAATAAACCATTAGCAGCAAGCGACCAAGATAAAATGAAGCTACATGTGTTTAGAGTTAAAAAGAAAAAGAAGATAACAACTACTGGACTCATCTGTAAGAAGATGCTCTAGAGAAATTAAGAAAAATTGTTCTTAACTTCTTTGGATTTGTTCAGGTTTTATATTGAAAAAACACCTATTCTAAAAAAATGAGGCCATATAGGAGAAATATCTTAACAGTAATGTAACACCTCATAACAAAATATTCATCAATATGACTCACCAAAAATGAAGCAAAATGTTCTGATGTCATCACTGCATTAAAGCCAACAACAGGCACTAAAGCAGCTAATAATGTGCCCAGGACAACCTGCATGGACAAAGGTATAATTTCAATGGAATGCTAAAAAAAACAATAACGCAATCAAGGTTTCAAATGACAATTTTATTATCATTAACATTTTCAGTTATATTTCCCCTTGCAAGTTAATTCATGAAACCATACAATGCATATTTCTGAAGCAAAGCTTGTAAAGAAAATACTAGTTTCCTCACTAGCAGCAGACCAAGCAAACAATGGAAACTAGTTTTCCGTCGTTTGCCACAGAATTAGAAAACGATTCAGCAGAACAAAACCTTGGCCCAATATTCGCTTTTGTTATCTTTTTTGCAAATCATAATATTTCCTTTGAAGTATTAATATCAAACCTTCTTCAGAGCTTGTACTTTACATGCTTACCCTATCTTTCTTTTTTTTAAAAGGACCATATCTATTATTCCAGTAACTCAGCTTCATTTATCAATTACTTTCAGTAAAAATATTTGAATATCTTACTAAAACAGGCATGTACCATTCCCTTAAGTATGAAGAAACATGCAAAACGCAT
>BEHA01000381.1:1358068-1372580 GCA_002897215.1 Eschscholzia californica subsp. californica | reverse complement strand
TTCAAGAGCCTCCAAGGTGTAGTATCTTAAAGGGCAAGTAATCATTCAGAGGGTGGAAAATCTGTCACCATGTGGGAGAAACAATACAAAATGGCTTATATTCTGAGGAATAGAAGAATAACTGGAGCTGAAGAAGGTTCAAATATAGGCTGGTAACTCCATGTTTCGACAACTCGACAAGTGACATTCATACGAGATCCACCCCGATGTTCAACTAAGAGAACATACAATGTTTAAAATAGCGTTTTTAGACCTCAATGCGGTTTTATTTGACAATGCGAAGCGGTGCCTCGAGGCGTTAAAGAGGCGTAGCTGCAATTTCATATAATTTAATTTAGTTATAGTATTTTCTTCTATTAATAGTATGTTTTATTGAATTTGTTTGTAGTACTTTAGAAAATTATTTTTTTAATAGTTAAGTTAAAGGATATGAATGCTTTCAGTCACTTCTACCATTTTGACTACCTCTAGAAGTTGAAGAAAAACAAAGGAAGTTACTACAACACCGAGGCGTAAGTTCTAATGCGGTACACCTATAATTTGCCTCGAGGCGTACGCCTCGATGCGCATCTTATGCGCCTTTTTAAACATTATTAGCAACAGCAATATCAAGAGCCTGACCCAAAGGATCTTCAAGTTTAAGCCTTTAAACAATAAAGTAATTCACACAGCTGTAACAAGACATGAAAACCATTGTACAAATAGATCTAACTTTATAACATTATCTTGTATTTCACCACTTTAACCACTAATCTTTATATAAATGCCTCTCTTCAGAGTTTTCTTTGTATTAACATAATTCCGCGTCATTGTTAATAATCTAAGCACAAAATCCAATTAAGTCCAAACAATTAAATGAGGAAGCGCCTGTTTAACTTACAATTGCTAAAAGAGCAGCTGCAGTTAGTCCAGCACCAGTACCTTTAACTTCCTGAAGAAAAGTTTAATTATATCATTTGTCAATACGTGCATAGTTAGTGGTTTCCATATCATTGACAAGTTGACCAGAAATAAACCTTTGTCAGCAGGTAGGTAGCCCAAGCAGCAAAAGCAGAGAATATTGGAGCGGTGAATACACAAACAGTTTCAACAGACAAAGGAATATTCAGAGATTGTAGCAACCTGCAATATTATTCTAACATTAACTTCCAGGGGAATGAGAAACAGCACTTTTCTTCGAAATTAATAACACTACTACAAAGTTCTGGCCAAGAAGGGGTCCAAGAACAAGATTATCCAAAATCTAATGTTTAAATAAAAAAGAAGGTTAGACATATAAATAATCATCTTACGTCCATAAAGTTCCTGCTGTCAAAGTCAATCCCGGATAGACAGTTCCACCAATCACTCGACCTAAAGGATACCTAAACAAGTAATAAAGACACTTTTCTTAGAATTATTTGCAATTTTAACAAATAAGCCAACATAAATTTATTTTTACTTCTTTTGTTAAATGCACTAATCAGATTAACTAATGATCACATATGAAGATTATTACCATGTCCGATCATCAAACCAGTTCCAGAAGTCATATATTCCATTTTTTGTAAGGAACTGAAACATACAAGGATCGCCATTAGCTGCTATGGTGGATAATATTATTAAAACAACAGAATCAATTGATTCATGAAAACCAGCAGAACCTAGACTCGACAAATGATAATTAACTGAATAAATTCAAAAGATACACTTTCAGGTCAGAAGGTGAGTTGATAAAATAAAATAGTGAGTTAGTGACAACTGATGAAAATAAACTTGAGTCCAGGAAATGATTTTTGCACTACGCCAAAAACCTCTACATTTGGCTTCCATAAACCATTGCCGACTTTCGAAAGCTCAATAGACCACAGGGAGGTTTTTGTGATTTTGGTAAAGAAAGAAAATACTATCCTTTTTATCAACTAAAGGAGGGGTATCAATCAGATAACACTAAATCATCACACAGTGCACCTCATTTTCGAAGACACCCACGTATTCATAGATCACGAGAAACATTACAATATCTTTATCAATCCGACTATTCTGAATTTTATACCTGCCACTTCTGCCGATAATTAACTTAACCAGAAATTTAAGTTACATTTTGTGATAGTGAATGTTGTTAAGATCTACTCTACTAGTACTACTACCTCTATCTCTACTACTGATGAATTTCAAATTATACAAAACTAGTTGTAAATCGATATGGTGCTTTCTCACACATTTCCGCAGTTGACACACTTAGTAACACAAATTTGCTACAAAATGAGTTCAGAAATTCAAGAAAAGAACGTAACTTTCACTCAAGTCTAAGTTTATAATTATCATAGAGAAAAACATCTCTCAAAAAAAAAATCTTTGATCAAAGTAAGATCGTGTAACGAACCTGAGTAACTCTGTAATTGAAATAAGGATCAAACTCATGAATAACACTTTCATACTTGATAACCTACAAAATGAAAAACAAATCACCATAAACATTCAAGAAAACATCAGAATTTATAAGAAATTTAAAGTTTAATGACGAGATCTACAAATCTAATTAAAAAATTTAAGATCTCAGCATTTTTGACTTACGGAGAAGATACGGATCGAGAATGCGAGTACTCCGATCAAGAGAAGGATGAAGAAGGAAAGAACATTGCCGAAGGCATACCTCAGAGTTCCTTCTCCTTTAGGGTTTTCAATAGTCGCCATTGAAGGCGTAAAATTCACCTTATTGCAGAGAGATGGAAATCAGAGCACAGCCAGGGTTTTTTGAAGCTTTTTTTTCTTCCTGGAAGACCAGCCAGGGGAAGACTTTTTGAAGCTTGTTTTCTTCCAGTCTGGGATCAGTAGGGCATGTAAAAATGGTTTTCGTTCCAGTTCCATGAAGAACCCGAACTAAAAATATCCGAACTGAAATGGGCAGGCCCCTTGCTCTGCCCGCCATCAGTAACCCTGTGTGCGCTTTTAAAATTTTCCAGGATTAATAAGAAGTCAGTTATCTCATCAAAAAAAGTCAGTTGGCTTTGGATGATATGAAGTCAAGTCAACTCATAAGCTGCAATCATAAGGTGGACCATAGTTGACTGGTTCATGAATCCAGAACCATTCAGACATAGGACTAGATCGAAATAACCCATCTACCCTTATGTTTTATTTTAGGTCTTTCTTTAGAAGGTTGATTACGATTCTACAAAGTCATTACAAAGTCGTTGATACATCATCAAGATGTGATAAACACGATAACTCAAGTTCCACAAATCATTGATTTTACTTTCGCAGAGAATCAACCTGAAACCACTAGGGTTTCGGAGTTTGGTTTAGTTACGAGATTATGGTTGAATGTTACAGTGTTTTGTGATCTTGTTATTGCTTGGAGATCACTTTTGGAGGTGAGTTCCTCTTTCTCCAAGTTATATCAGTGGAAAACTATCTTCAGTTATTTGGCTATTAACCTGTTGGCACACACTACCTTTTTAAATGCTAATTAAACTTTAACTTTATGTATTGTTTCAGACACTAGTGATATTGTGTAATAAGATAACTACGAACTCGAGGTTTCTTATCGCAAACCATAAGATCAAAAATACCATTTCAAGGTTCTTAATGCGTTGATTTCGATCTTCAGACATTACCCTTGTGCCCAATGGAGATTAGGCCTCGTGGTACCTTTCCAAAAGCCCCACCAAAAGTATAGCGTAGGAGTACACTATTTTTCCAAATGACCGAGTGGCAGAACATCTTTACCATATTTGAGGTGGCCAGAATTTTCATAATGGATCACGGACTCCAGTTTGACAACCACGAGGTTAGCGGAATTCCAAATAAAAGCAATTATATACCACAATAGCTGACCTCCAAGACAGTGGACAGTAGAGGAAACCAAGTAAACCCTCACTCACTACCTGAACTAAGTGCGACGAAAATGTTAATTAAGTTGTGTGCTTACCACCACCATGTAAACCTATGTAAACAACACAGATTCACCGCGAAAAAAGATTTGATACTTAACCATTGATTTATCATTCACTCTACACTGAACTGACTTGAAGAACAATGGTAATTCTAACTACAACAAGTCGAATTTCAGCAAATTTCAGACAATTAAAAGGGAAACACCAAGTAAAAGTATGTAAACATTTGCAAACCTAACTGCAGTATATCAAAAAGCACAAAGATATAATCCCCAACATTTAAATATGTTTTCCTACAGTAGACTAAACTAATAACAAAAAAGTTAAAGTAACCAAGTTCACTACCCTAACAAAATAGGTTCTAGTTTTTACGGCTAAGACGTTACATCTTTCGCCTTCAAAAAGAAACAGAATTAAGAAATTTCAGGTTCCTAATGTATCAAGACTTTCAGACGAAGGACCAGCTGATGAACATGAAACAAATACAGTGTGGGTTGTCTTCTTCGTCTAATACCTTCCAAGCTACTGCTCTTTCGTATGAAATCGGTCTGCCCATGCTCGAAAGACAAATACCTCTTGGAAAACATGCAAAACCCTGCCAAATAAGTAATACCCGAAAAGTAAGACAACTGGTTTATGACAATTTTATTTATCTAGTAGTATTGACTTCAAATGTGATTCAGTTCTCATCATAATGCTCATAGTATAAGGATAAAATTGTCCAGTCAAATTTTCAGGTTTAAGTGCTGCATGAATGACCAAGAGTGTACGCTCAATCCATTTTCTGAATCTAACCCAGTTGAAGATAAAATGATAAGTTGTTTAGCCTGCTTTTATCCTGCTAATGCTGATAGATCTTAAAACAAGTCTTCGTAGCGTGTGTTTTTCACCAACAAGTCGATATTGAGAAGAAGACTTGCTCTAGATTAGATCCAAATTGAGATCTACCACAAGAGATGAAAAGAACACTAAAGTCCGACTCAGTTTGGTCAAAAGTAGCTGTGTGTGGACATTAATGAAGGACAGAGTAGTAGTTTTCACTTAATTGGATAAACTACAGCAAGTCTTGACTTACAGTAAGTCTGACTCGATTGGATCGAAAACTTTTAACATTATGTGATTAAAGGAGAATGGCAAACCTGTTGCATTAGCTGAGGGAACTCAGCAGAAAGAGTCTTTCGTCCATGATCGTCAAAAATCTTTTCTAGAGTTATATCTTGTAAAGCGACTAGAGTTGTTTCAAGCATGTCAAGACCTGCCTGATTTGCAAAGTTGAATACTGGCGATGTCTGTTTAAATCATATAACATGTTAGGAATATTATGGTTTATATCAAGGTAGCAAACTGCATACTAGAAAGATAATTGAGACTACAGTCACTTTTAATTGACCGTAAGGATGGCGTAGTATTTCTTCTGTTTTTCTATTCGAATGTAAAGAAGAAATGAAAACAAACAAATTACAGAAGGAGAAGGATAAATATGAACGAACCTTCAGAGAGCAGCACATAATAGCATCTGAGTGATGCCAGAGTGTTTTGAGAATGGATTCATTAGCTCTGCCGTTGGTTTCTAGCAGCTCCACGCCCAAGTTATGTCTGTATCAAAATACTATATGTAAAATTGGCAAAATACCGAAAAATAAATTTTCTTTTTTCAAGAGAGCTACATCAAGTTGCTTTGGCTTCAACTCTCGTCGTAAGGTTTGCATAGGTTTCCACAAAATAAGGTTTGCACAAGTGCACATATAGTATGTAAGATTTGCATAACTTTTTGCGGGTTAGCACAGTTCCCATAGTTTGTGAAAGGAGAAAAAGAATTTTTAACATGTCTTTTTAACTAAGGCCAACAGTCCTGATATTATTGTTTAATATTAGCATAATTGCATTATTAAATAATAGTTATGACTCCAAAATAAACATAGTTCTTTTCTTGTAATTTTTTTCATTGAAAAGTTAGTAGACATATTAAAACGACTAACAGAAAAGAAAACTTGGGAAAGGGTAAGTCGGGGAAAACAACACACCTATAACTGATACTAATCCAACGAGCAAGTGTTTGTGCTTCAGGAGTTCCTGGAGACGGCCGAACGCCAGAATGAGGAATGAGATTAGAGGGGGAGAGAGCCAATGCCACCCTCTGAACAGATGATATGATGCTCCGAATATATTGCCGAGCCATTGATGCTACATTCTCTTGAAGATGGCCTTCAAATTCAAATTGAAATGCAATAATCATCATAGATCTCATGTCACCAGCATTGCCAGAACAATCACCAAATGCTTTATTTCCAGCTTGTCCAACCTCAAGAGCAGAAGCAAGGTCAAGTGTACGGTTAGGACTTGATGAACCCTGTAATAAAATGCACAAAGAGTTAATTTAGAGGAAAGTTGCATTTTATTTTGTGCCTTTATCATTTTCCTTTTGTGTTTTATGTTTATTCTTAGTAAGAAAAGATGAACAGCAAATGCTATTTCATACTTGTGATTTCCACATTTCACACTTGTGGTTTATGTTACTCTTATGATTTACATTTCATACTTGTGGTTTCCACTCTGTTGTTTCATTTCTGTTTCATTACTTGAAACATTATCTATTATATATATGTGTATATTATCGGAACGTAATTTAATGCGTAAAAAGTACTTACCAAAGCAAAGTCAAGTGGTATAATTCGAAATCCAGATGGTAAAAGAGGTGCATCGTCAGCAAAAGATGAATCAACAGGAGCAAAAATAAGTTCAGCACAGGCGCCAACAGCATTGTCATTCATCCCAGAACAGAGCTGTATAGAGAACATAAAGGTAAGACAACCAGCATAAAGCCCACTTTGGTGGTCAGTCGTTGCTCTGAAACTAAAGCCAGTAAAAACAATTTCCTAATTTGTTTCCTTTGCACAGTAAAAGCCGAAAAAATATAATAAAAACTTTAGAGATGCCCTCTTGTTTCAAATACTTGTAACATTGATATCGCCGAGTGATATATTTTCCGCACAACTTCCAAACAAGGATGTGGCAAATGAGTTATAATGTTATATAAATAGAAGATTTCAGACATTTATGTAAAACGCTAATACATCTCCCACCGCTGCACGTTTCGTGTTTTCTTTCAACAGTGTCAAAGTTGCCTAACCAAACAAGATTTTTTTCAGAAAGAAGACCTTTTCAACAGAAAGTTCCGTGTCTGTGGCCAGAAAATCTTATCACCAAATCAATGAAAATAATGCTTACTTGCAGGAGAAACTTGTCTTTTTGCATAATTGTGTTTCCATGAAAATTCCCACCACTTTCTAGCTTAATCACCTCCAAGGACTGTATGTCACAAAGAAAACAATTTCAAGTATCACCATGCATTAGATGGACCACTTGTAGATATAGTGATAAAAACACTAACAAATTAGGTGAAATAACTTGCCTCTTCAATCTCAGTTGTGTGAGCCAATGGAAGAATAACCTGGCCCCCGATACCTCCGAGTCGAGAACCTGATAAGTTGAATGGAGTAGCTTTCATACCCGTGCATGCGTAAGAATCAATACTGTTGTCTGCCCATTCGGATCTATGTTCTCGCAGGAATCTTAGAAGTACAGCAGCAGGTACATTCTGCGAAAAATTCAAGTGCAAGGCCAAGAATAAGTCAAACGTCTAATGAATAATAGGAATGTGGATGGAAGCAGAATTTACAAATTTACTGAATACATCCACTCCCATAAAAGTGACATTTTAATAGAATTTTGAGAAAGGGTACTGCCGAAAGTTCAGACTCCACATAGCATGGCTGTCGGGCACTTAAGCAGTGTTGGAAATTAAATTTTCATGTATTTGAAAAATGTTTGTTCTACATATTTAGTGCATTGGGACCATACATTCCATGAGGATTTCTTTTGAAGGTTAGTTTTTGTTGTATACATGTCTGACAATGACATGTTTCTCCATGTGTCCCGTTGTTCTACACCAATGTTACCTAGAAAGTGGTTCGCTCCAGTACATGGGCAGTTTCAACAGGACATTTAACGAATCTCACCAAGTCTATGTAGCATTAAGTTTAATAGCAAGGTCCCTTGAGATATATGAAATGAGAAATGATAATCTCCTAAGAAAACCATCATTCCTTAGCATAGAAAAGCAATCCAGCAAAAAATAAACAATATAGTATCCTAAAGATTCCTAACCTTTAAAAGCATTGATGCTTTGGCAGACATAACACAGTTGCTGACAGCTGGAAACCCATTAATGTATGAAATATTTGCACCCGTTGATTTGACAGGAGACGAGTTCACAAATATAGTGACATCGTCAGCTCCGTCGTTTTCCAGTGAGGACCATCCATCATCAGTAAAACCATTAAGAGCTTCATTAAAACCCCTGGAGAAAATATTAATCAGGCCCTGTTTACCAAGGATAAAGCTCCCGTAAGGGATTACATGGCATCATGATGATCTCACCTGCTAAGCCTCTGAGATAGTGCTCGTAGAGCCGCCGGTCTCCTACCCCAACCAGTATTGACAGTTGATTGAGAAACCTCCAGTGCTATCTGCCTTAGCTGGCGTAAGGCCTATACAAAACATGATAAATATAAATGAATAAACAAATGATTAATAATTTCCACCAGCATGCACTGTAAGAACTCGTACCGCCATTGTAGTCTTTTGCGCAAGCACCGTGGAAGATTCATACAGTGGGCGCAAAACCTCAGGTACACTGAGTGGCTGCATAATAGAACTGGTATTAGAGTCTTAAGGCTACAGAGTATTGATTGGAAAAAAGAGATATTATCCACATTGAACCAAAAAAAACAATAAAGAGACATGTATACATTGGAAGGTAATCATGTACCTCCAAATTCATATGATCAACAATGTGTATTATTGATCCACCCCCATCACAGGGTCTTATAAGGTACCCACTTGGCAGCATTTCTGCTCTCACAAAATGCTGAACAGTTGGCATGCTCGGGCCACCCTGAGTGCTGCTTAGTGATCTTTCACAGACCTGTACAATTGCCAGTAGGTCAATCAATGACAAAAAATCTCCTTAGAAAAGAGGTGCAACGGAAAACAACCCTAAACACATCCAGAGGTGGTGAATCTGGGAAATGGAGACAGGTATTACATACCACAAGACTACCATCCTCCAAAGCAGAAGAATAGCGCAGCAACCAGAAGTCACGAGCAGGTGCCAATGTTGTTGGGGCATACAACTAAGTAGACATATGAGCCAAAAGTAAGTTGTCGGAAAGGTAGCAAGCATAAAAGAAGATTCTCGTGAATAGAGTGCCTAGAAATTACCTGCATATACAGCAGTTCGATGGTTCCACCATTTGGAGTGGGCAGGACATTGAGCACATCCACAGCTCGGCAATCACGGAACCATGATGGCCGATCTTTGAGGATTTCTGCGACCTGAAGAAAACAATAATCAATTAAACCTTCTAAGAACAGAAGTCCCCAACAATCCAAAATAAGGCAGACAATACAATAAAAAGGAGTAATTTAACACAGCAAGAGAGCATACCCTAGTAGGCTCTAGACCCACTAAGCCGCAAGCTCGTGCTGCAACTCCAGTGCAACCATGAGAAATTGCAACGATTCCAATAGAATCCGGACCAGGCTGTACAATTCAAATTATTACGTCAACAAGGATATTCCAAAAATACATATGCAACAAAAATAAGAATTAACAGGAAATATTCTCTAGCTATTTTAAATTCTAACTAATGAAATCAGGACACTTGAACTATTTCCCATGTTTAAGAAAATAGATCCTGGCTTATTGTGGAGAAATAAACATGTGAGATATATATAGGACAACAGTTGTTTAATAATACGAGTGCACAAATTAAATTGGGTTAAACTAACAGACAGCAAAGAACAAGAGAGCAACCTTCATCCCAGGCATTTGGACCCACTCTACAGCAGTTCCAGTGGCCTTAGATAAAAACTCTGTTAAAGTTTCTTCTGCAATGGACAGGAGTCTAGAAAAAAAAAGGTTTAAGTTAACTAATATAATGAGATAATTGTCACCAAGCACAAGATTGCAAAGAAAGGAAATTATAAGTTTCCCACTTACCCTGCAGGACTAGCATCCCTTGGCGGATGCAAGGGAGCTAAATGGTGTTGACTGCTTGTTACTACAGAATCGCAACTTGTATCTGTCGTTGCAAGTGTGGTCTGGAAAAATTAAAACGTTAAGCCAAAACTTCAAACACCCTATTCAGGAAACATCAAAGTTTAAGCTAAAAATAGAACTATATCAATTCATATCTATAAAGAGCGAACAACGAGTTATGAGAATGAAATTATTGGACAAGAAAAAAGAACACGGGCGCGAATTTTTTCTCTTTCAACAATTAAATGTTTGGTGGCCATTATATCATTTATGGTAATTGTATATTAACCATCATAAAACTTTTAAAGCTAAAGTTCAAACGCAATTTGTGATGCCGAAATGAGCTGTATTCCGAGTTGCTTACGTTATGAGACTGGCGGAAAAACCCATTTTCATACACCAATTGTGACACCTGTTTTTGCAACCTATCATTCTCCTCCATTAGAAGTTTGTTCATAGCCGTCAGCTTTCGATTTACAGCTTGCATGCGTGAAGACTCTTTCCGCTGTTTCTCTCGGCATCTATGGAAAGAAATATAGAATAATAAACACATTCAATCGCGATTAATGGAACGGAAAGTTGGAAACTTTAAATCACCAAACAAAACAAATTTTACCTTCGATTTTGAAACCAAACTTTAATCTGTTTAGGCTCAATATTGGAGAGAATAGGACACTCTCTGATAAGGTGTTGACGCCGAAGTGAACTAGGTTTAGGGCACTCATGATAAACCCTTTCAAGCGCTTCTACTTGCTCAGGCGTATAACGGACATATTTTCCATTCTCCATTCCACCTTTCCCGTCCTTAGAGGATGTAGTCACAGCCATCATCACTTCTACCCCAAAAGAAACAAAATAACAATGGAAACCAAATTAACTTCAGAAAAGGAAAAGAAAAAAAAAAAACCCTTTCTTTTTCTCACTAGAATAGAACAGAGAAAACAATCTGTTTTCCTTCTTGAGGGAAAATCAAAGTCTCAACTTGGAAAACCATTGTCTGCTAATTTCTCAACCAGAAGTCAAGGACACATAAAGATATGTATAGTTTTTTGTTTTTTCTTTCCTTCTGAAACAGCAGCAAGCACAAGAAAAATTTTGATCTTTCGAGATTAAAGCTGTAATCCACCTGATAAAATAAACTGAAATCTCCTCTTTTCTCTCAAAAAAAAAAAGACCCAAAATTTTAATTTTAATTTTTAAACTATACTACTTTCTTATCAATATTATCAGATAACTTTATCTTTAAACAAAGAAGATAAAAGAAAAAGAGGAAGATTCTGATACCAGAGAAAAAAAACTGACTTCTCGAAATTTGAAGCTTGTGTTGTTCTTATGCGTCTAAACACGAACGAGTTGAATCGGCTTTTTTCGTTACGATTTCTTATCTAAAACCTCAAAAACAAGACCTAAATAAACGGTAAGAAGACGTTTACGGCAATCAAAACTAGCTTCTCTAAACTCAATCTGTACTAAAATCGATCTTCATCGTTTTGAGTATTCGATCTTCACAGAATCACTTATTTTTAGTTTATCGTTCCTAATCTCTTAAACATCATAAACTCTTAATAACAAGAAAAGATTGAACTTTGTTCTTCTTCTTCTTCTTCGATCTTTCGTTTCTAATGAAACTTAAACTGAAATCGAAGAGAAACAACAAGTAAGAGAGATTATAAGGCCATGACGATGGAGATTTTCTCAAAATCTTTCTCTCTCTAGAAACAATGAACCTGTGAGATAAATCTCTTAAAAATGAAGGAGAGAAAATACGATACGATGAAATCAAAAAGTCAGATTTTTGGAGCAGGTTTCAGAGAAGTGGAAACCATTTTTTAATGTACTACTTTTACTAGTGGTTTTGCCCTAATACTGTGTAATAAAGGAAGATTATCTGGCATACATACTTTATATGGCGAATATACCCTTCGTATGTTCTTACTGCTCAAATTGTCCCGCCAATTTCAAACTTTCCACAAAATGAATTTTACGCATTTGATTTTTTATGTTTCCATATTTGCCCTTCATCATCTGGCAATATGAGATTACCAGTCTTCTAGAAGGTATATATTTTTCGAAATGGGTGGTCAAGCACACTTCACATTCGTCTATTGAATCGCCTAAAAATAAAAGTTTAAATCATCTGTTTGTGAAAATAGTAAAGTTCGAATCGTAAACTCTTCAATAGAAAGATATATATGTTAGTACAATCAATCATTTGTTCGTGTTTAGAATACTATAAATATAACAGTATAAAAATGGTTAGTACTAAAACGTTACAGTAAAATCATTTATATGCCAAGGATAAGTATAGGCGGGAAACGTGATATGTTGATTTTGAGTCTATCCGAATTAACACAATCTTTTGGATATGGTATGTTAATTTTGAATCTATCTGTGTTAACACAATCTTTTTTGAATATTGGGTATGTTGATTTTGAGTCTACTTGTATTAACACAATCTTTTGAATATCGGGTTGGTCTTTTTAACTAGCGTCAAAAAATTAGATCATAGACATTAGTGGAGTAAAGGTTTTATCTTTTTTGAATTATTTGAGGATAATTATGGTCATTGTAAATATAACATTCTAGAATACTATAAGTGTGTATATGTTATTACAATCAATCATTCACGTTTAGAATACTATAAATACAACAGTTTAAATTAGTTACTAATAAAACGTTACAGCAAAATCATTTATATACAAGAACAAGTATAGGTGTGAACCGTTGTATTTTGATTTTTGAGTCTATCTGTATCAACACAATCTTTTGAATATCGAATTGGTCTTTTTAACTAGCGTCAAAAAATATATTATGGACATTAGTGGAGGGAAAGTTTTATCTCTTTTGAATTATTTGAGTCATTCTGTATCGACACAATCTTTTCAATATCGGGTTGGTCTTTTTAACTAGCGTTAAAATTAGATTATGAACATTAGTGGAGTGAAGTTTTATCCTTTTTTGAATTATTTGAGGATATTATGGTCATTGTAAATATAGAAAATAATGAAAAGTGTGATGGCAATATGGGGATTAAAAGGAAAAGGTAAGGGTAAATGAATGGAAAGGCAAATTCATGCGGATACGGGAACAAGAAAGCTTAAAAGAAACGAAAGGCATGGGATAGTTGCGTCGGTTGGAGAGGACAGAATAATGAGGGTTTCTGCATGCGCCTCGATTTTGATTTGCTTTCCTTATAAAAGGGCTCATTCCTTTTTGCACCCCACGTCCTAATTATCTTTCCTTTTCAATTCCAACTTTTCTTGGAAATTTAGGTTTGGTCCTATTTGGTTGCAATTCCATCCCTCTTCAATATATGTGTTGTTCTATCATTTCTTTCATTATTTATCTTTTGTTCTCTCCATCTTCTTTAATAAAAATGTTTGTCAACCGAATTCTTCGAAAAAATGTGAATGTGATTTTGTGGAAGAAGGGGAAGTTACCTCCTACGTAAAGAAGTTTGATTCTATACATAGAGAGAAAAATCACAATTTATGTAAAAGGGTGTGAAAGAGTAGGAGAATCTATATACGAAAACGTAGCTTTACAAAAGATTCTCCTTTGTTAGATAAGAGTATAATCTCCTTCTAGAATTAAGGAGATTATTCTGCCACATAAGACCATTAATGCACCGTGTGATGAAATAAGTACATTATTGTCTAGAAACAACGGTAGATAATATGCCATTAATACATCGAATTGACGTAATAAGCTGATAAATTTCCATGTAAATAACACTGCAGACCCCAGAGGTCATAGAAACGAACTCTAAAGACTATTGAAATATAACTAGAAGGCCATCAAAAACTTTCTTTATTTAATTTACGCCTCTAAATTGTACATAGATTCTCAATGCAAACTGCACTCTGTTAGATTTGAACCCACAACTTTTCTCTATTTCAGAGGATTCACAACCAATTAAGATATTTTCCAACGTGCAACCTAAACCTAGTTTATTAATACTTGTGATACATACTAATAGTTAACGATAATAATGCTATGAGAAAACTAAACAATTGTTCTACTAAGAAGTCTTAATTCATGTCTCTTGCGTTTGAGGAATTATATTCGAGAAACATCGAACAATTAGTGCGACTGTATGAGTCGTGTTCCCTTAAATATGTCCAAAAGCGCACTCAATTTCTTTGATCTTAGTAAAATGAGATGAAAAGTAAATTAGATAAAATATAGAGACAAAAAGATGTCACTATTTAAAGTTCAACTCTAAATGACCTTCGCAAACTTGGAGGACTGGGTTTTCGTCCCCCCTTCTTGATAATCAAGTTTTTCTTAATAAGATTAACTGGCGTCTTCTAAACAACCCCCAAGCGGTATGGGTTAAAGTGCTTAAAGGGAAATACTTCCCCAAATCTCATAAGGCCACTCCTCCAAAAGCTAACCATTCTTGGCCCTGGAAATCTACCACAAAACAGTTCAATCAGATGGAGGGGATAGTTTTCTGGGATATCAACACTGGTGAGAATATTAATATCTGGTGGCAGGACTTCTGGATTCCCAATCACCCCCCCCCCCC
>BEHA01000381.1:1312900-1330069 GCA_002897215.1 Eschscholzia californica subsp. californica | reverse complement strand
GAGACCTAATTCTTAAATAACCATCAACAAAACAAAGGATCAGTGTCATTATCTTAGTATATGAGAAAACTACTTAAATGGGTGAAGCACAATTAGAGAATCAAACCAAGGTAAAATGTTTATGTAGTTTTATCACGTTACAAATCGCTTAGGGGGAAGGATTCGACCATTTCACAAAGCTATTCTGCACTAACAGCTACCACTACTGAAATTAAATGAATATCAGCCTCTACAAAGCAAGTGTTTTTTCAGATGTGATATCTGAATTGATTCGAATTAGATTTCGGTATGTTCGTTTTTTATCCAACGTCTGACTGATTGACTCGAGCTGATTTTGGGTCCATTTGTCTGAGATGTGAAATAAGTAAAGTAAGAAACCAACGTCTCTAATAATAACCTAAAATCAGCCTTTGAAAAGAACAAGTTAGCCTCAGATTACTCAGATTCAGGCAAATCAGTCTCAGGCAAGTCAGGTTTAGACAAAACTATTTCTCTTGAAGAGCCAAATGAGATTATTGTTATCTTCTTTAATTTTCCTAACATCAATTGGGTCGAATGGACCCAGGTAATATCAATGTGCATTCAAGAGCCTAACATAAGCTTTAACGGTAACAGAGACATGCATCATGGAAACTCAGGCTTGTAATAGACAACAAACAGTTTTGCACAATGTAAATCGACTTGCAGTTAAGATGCAAGAAAACAAGTACTGATCATAATCTTAGAGAACTTGATCGAAAGAGGTGCTTAGCTTTCTTTTTTCCAAAAAAACATCAAGTATATCAATCAATATCTATCTATTAGAATGTAAAAGGGAAAAATGAACACAATAACTGCTTCAAGGGTCGAACAGTACTAATGACCCATGAATTACCATCAAAGAGGAATATGCCAATTCAATCAACATAAAGGTGTTCACGTGCCCACACGGCACTGCGTCTTATACGATTTCCTAATTATAGATACAAGATTAAGGTATTTCTAATGCCTAATTAAACTAGAAATTTGTTATACTGTATTCTACATGTTGAAAAAGTAATGCGCTGACTTACTTCTAATACTTAAATCAGATGTTTGGGATGTAACAATTGTATCCTTCTGTGCCCTAACTCTTAAGACGTAGAGACCTCAACTTAGTACAAAAGCTCAGCTAGTGCAAGTTTGCAACAACTTTATGATGCTTTTGTTGCACACCACAAGTAGTCAATAGTCAAGTGAACAGAAAAACAATGACCAGAGAGTACCAAATTGATACCTCAAGTGCTACAGTATTGGAAAACTTCCAAGACTGGGGAGTAAATCAAATAACGCTTACTTAGTTCTTAACAGACTCTCAAAAGTTAACTATGAAGGTAAATCTGCCACAGAAGTAAGGACCACTCTAGTCTCTATATTTTACAGTCACATACTTCACTCGGTTGGCTCTCAAGCGAATATGGCACTTTTTCACGATATCGACGAGAAAAAGAAAGATAACATTGCGCAACTCCGTAAAAGATTTAACAAGACTACAAAATAACAAATGAACTTAGCAATCAGATTAGCAACTATAAAAGAAATTCAATGACCCTGTGATACTAGAGTTCAAGGTGCCCCTTAGTTTGTTTCTTATAATCCCATCTTTCATCACTTTTATTCATAGTTTTTCTTTTGGCCCGACTTTCATCTCTAATTTGGAATTTGTAGTGTCGTTTTTCATATAGAAATATGAGGTACTACTGCAATTGTGCAAGAAACTATATACAAATCACACAACTCCTACTTATATGATGATCATTACTTGTTTTTTGATCAAAGTATTTGAGGAAATAGCTAATAAAATCTGTATCTCCCAAATAATTATGTTATTAGGTGTCTGATACTTTAACATAACTCAATTGACCAAGGGTTAGCTGATTAAATCACTCTTTTTTGGGTTAGCCGAGCACTCAAATATGGCTTTCCAGTTAGTTCCTTTTAATGGCAATCAAACACTTCACCAACTTCAGAACTCGCACCATTAAACTTATTTCACCATTTGCAACATAGCTTCAACAAAATAGAGTCAAGTAAATACGTAACTAACATCACTTTATGTCATAAATCCTGCACCAATCAACCATAACCTTCGATTGGTTACACTTACAGATTTGACTCCTCGGTTCTCTAATCTATAGTTCTCAGAGATCGTCTAAATGTTTTAAGAAATATGTTCTGACTCAATGCCGTTTTTCTCCGAAAACGCAAAGCGCCGCCTTGAGGCGTATGCCTCGACGGGAAAAAGCCGTATGCTAATTCTTTTTGAAAAAATGATACACATTTATGTAATAACGATAAAATATAGTCTGTTTCACTTTGCTACAATAATACAAAGACTTAAGTATATATATATATATATATATATATATATATATATATATATATATATATATATATGTTGTTATTTCTTATGTTGCATTAACTTAAAGGCTGCTTGTAAAATGTTTATCTTTTGTAGATGTGTACGCTCAAGGTGAAAACAAACCGCCTTGCTTTGAGGCATGCCACGTGGAGAAAACAAACTGCCTTACTTAGACCTTAGAGGCACACCTTGAGACATACACTCCGAATTTTAAAACATGGCGAACAAGAAAAACAAAGAATATTCGCATGACAAAAAATATCGGGGACTCTACTCTTGTTACCAGTTGGTTTGGATTGGATGCCGACAAACTTAACATGGTATTAGAACTATGTCAACACATTGGCCCAAAGGCAAATGTGCTCCATTTCACCCAACAAAAAGTTATGTATTAGGCTAAAATGACACCAGAAGTAAGGAGCATACACGAATAGTCCCACATGGACAAAGGATATTCTCGTGACCCAGAATCTAATATCTACGACCTATCCACTCATCGTCAATTGGTTTTGAGTTGAATGTCCACAAACTTAGCAAGTCTTTCTCATTTCACATTTAACACGGGATTAGGAAACAGTGGCAGTCATTCAATTCAATGTTAATTATAGACCATAAAATCACACAGTAGTTACCCACAAACCAATAGAAAAAACCCTAATCCCAAGCACTGAAAATGAATGAAGAGACTCAATCAGCATAATTCAGCATTATTAGGGCATATTTGACAATCACTAACATAATAGGGCATGAAAAAAACTTAATTAAAGAGCGGAGTTTCTTATACATACAAATATAAAAAAGATTGAGATGAAATCAAACTCCTGGGTTAGCACGGGTAAGCGTACCCTGAGACATAGATCTTGAACTAGTAGCATCCATGCCAAGACATGATGTAAGACGCGCAGAAGAAACAGCACTATACAATGGCAACAGAGATTGAACACAACCCATCTCTGATGGAACCCTATAAACATCAAAAACATTAACAAATCAATACGAAATTGAGTTAAGTAATTTCAGAAGAAGAGAAAAAAAGCTACTTGCCTTGAAAAGGTAGGATATGAGCGAGGAAGATGAACTGAAGGAATGGGTTTGGAGGTTGAAGGTTTATTAATGGCGGATTTGAAAAAGTTGAGAGCTGGTTTTGAGATCGATCGACAACGAGAAGCCATTTTTGTGTATCAGGAGGAAGTATGATGAACGAGGGGTTTAGGGTGTTCGGTTGGGTGATTAGCTGCTTGCTTGTTATCGAACCGATAGGACTAAGATGGTGGCACGACTACTTTTGTTGGGACTTTGGGAGTGGGAGTCCAGTTGACCAAAGCACAATTACTTGGGGCAGACACTTTAGTGCCCCCGTTTTCTATTACTTGGGGTGTCTAAGGGTGGGAACCAGGCTGGTCCGGTCGGGCAACTCTTTCACGCACACGGGCCTGTCGGGTTCGGAGCTTCTCTGTCCGTTAGTACCTAGCGGGCATTTCGGGCCGGATCAATTTGGCAATGATAGTGTTCGCGACCCAGTTCTGCCCGCAAGCCCGCTCGGATTTTGACAAACACGGGCGGTCGGGTTGCGGAATAAAAAAATCAATAGACAAATAATAAGAAAACAATTTTTTTTTGTTAAGATTCATGAAAACACTTATTTCCTTTTTTTTGTTGAAATAGATTTAAACCCATTAAAACTCAAGATTCATGTATGAATAAATCTGGGGAGGAAGAAGAAGTAGATTATTCCCTAACTTAAAAAATGTAAGCAAAACAACAAGATGGAGAAACCTTAATAATATTTGAACAGGTCAAGTTAGCGGAACATTAAAGCCGACAACACTTTCATTTGAACAAAAAATACTCTAACAACTTTTTATCTTACAATCCTAAATCTGATTCACAAATTTGAACATCAATAGCATAAGATCTTACTGGTTTACAATGTAGAAAAATAGCAAAGCAAAAGATCATCATAGCATCTAAAAGAAACCCTAGAATACAAATTGAATTCTATTAGAATAGATTAAAAAAAATCAACACGATAATATCATAGAACTTTGAACAGGTTAAGTTAACGGAACATTAAAGCCGACAACACTTTCATTTGAACAAAAAATACTCTAACAACTTATTCTCTTACAATCCTAAATCTGATTCACAAATTTGAACATCAATAGCATAAGATCTTACTGTTTTACAATGTAGAAAAATAGCAAAGCAAAAGATCATCATAGCATCTAAAAGAAACCCTAGAATACAAATTGAATTCTATTAGAATAGATTAAAAAAAAAATCAACACGATAATATCATAGAACTTTTCTCAGACAAACTAGAAGTTTTTACATCTCAGATTTAAAAAAATACATAGAAGAACTAAAGTATTAAATAGTGAACTAATGATCGAAAATGAAGTTCAAAAGGCTTCAAAATGCTTCGTCTGATCCGTAGATCATCAACGTATCAGCCGAACGTTCAACTCATGTTTCTAACAAGATCAAAACATCATAGCAAAGAGCCAAAGGGAAGGAGGGAAGAAGAGAACTATTGAAGGTTCAGGCGAAAACTTAGGGTTATGGTGTTCCAGAGAATGGTGAGTAGAATATGAAGAGAAGATGAGGAGGGAGGGGGAGGTGATGAAGTCGCTGATTGGACTAATCAAGGGGTATTTATAGGAGATTGAAGGGGTGGGGTTTATGAAGGGCGGATCTTTTACAGGTTGTAACAGGCGGACGGGTAACGAGTTTCCAGATCGTTTTCCAAACCCTAGGGGTGTCCATCGACTATAGGTAGTTTCTAGCGATTTTCTTTTTTGTGTTGAAAGTGTAGGAATCAAGTTTCATAATCACCATGTATGATTAGGGGTTGGAATGGGTCGGGCTCGGACGCCCACGGACAATTTTCGTTTGGGCTCGGATGCATTGGGCTCATATATCTTAAGCCCGCTCAAGACCTTCAGGCTCATCAGGCCGGTCAATTTCCATCTTCCAGGTGTCCGCGGCCTGTTAGTTGTCGCGGTGTTGGGTTATGGTGTCACCTAGTGTTGTTAGCGGAATCTCAGACATCTAATGTCTAACACTAGTATCCTCAGGATCTCATGCATAAACTAAATATGAACTAAGTAGTTAGAGATTACCTTATCGCTAATTCTTCCCTCAAACCTTTTCAATCGCTTAAGAAGATCAAGAGCTCCAATTGTAGCTCCTCTACTTGAGACACCGAGTAATCAACTTGATCTCCCACCTCTTAGTTAGCTAGAACTTCAATGGTGGTTAGACGAAGAACACCTTTCTTCTCAAGACTAGATAGATAGTTGGGAATTTTTCTCTCTTTACTTGATGTTGAAGAGCTAGACAGCTTCTTAAGAAAATCCACATCTTATTCAACTCTGAAGAGGCATTATATAAAATCACTAAGTTAGAGTAAAATCCTAATTAGGTTCCCTAAAAGACCAAAATAGAAGCTTGAATAAGGATTTTCAGAAAATATAAACTACCTTTTATTTTCTTCTTTTCCCTCTTTTCTTCTAATGTGGTCAGCCAACTCATGCCCTTAAAGGCATAGGTCTAGCCTACCTCTTCTTAGTGTGGCCGGTCATGATATGGCCGACTCACTAATGGGCTTCTAAGTCCCGACCCAAAACCCTTTTTGTCCCGAACATTTACTATCTTTGCCCAAGCCTTTTGCTTGGCCTTTTGGACATATTTATGGGTCTAACCCATGTATACATGTCTCGTCCCTCTAGTCATATATTTCGATCAAGTCGACACTCTTCGGTGTAACCTGATGTAGGATCCGGACGAAGTTTTGCCCGTTACATCCCTTTGATAATTGCTTTTATTTCACTTTCTTCGTAGGTAGAAGACTTTATGTTTAGTGTTTTAGCTGAACTGATATGGAATTATAATCATGTTAAATTGAACCTACTCCAATTTCATGCCAATGAGATAAAAGAGACATCAATATATATTTTAACATAAGACACAGTAGGTGACGCAGCGGAAAACTCTGAAAAGAATTAGATCTTCCTCTAAAACTTTTAAAACTCAGAAAAAGTCTTTAAATCTCCGTCTTAAGACTTGTAGAACAAGAATTAACAAACAATAAACTAAAATACTTAATTTTATTGATCAAACTTCATCAACAAAACAACCACTGAAGCCCCATTATATAACATTAGGGATTTCCTAAATCTAAACAAACTCTAATTAACAACTTCTAATAAATAAAATACTAGTTTCCTAAACCTATTTTAGTTCTAATAACAACTTTTAAATAAATAAAATATTATAATATAAAACTTATAAAGTTCCCTAAAAATGTAAAACTATTAAAAATAATAATTCTCTACTAACAAAAATATTATAATTACTATAATAACTAGATCTTAAGATATCCAAGATACTTGGAATATCTTCTGAAAATCTCTCTGCATCAGTCTCCCCCACTTCAAAGAAACTCGCCTCAAGTTTACTAATTGATTGGAAGGTTATCTTGAATCGTACACCCTTGAAAAAACTTTTTCGTGAATTTTGCATGAGAATCACCAAACTTTCAGATTGGATTGAAGACTTTATTAGGTCACAGAAAAATTTCTGACAAAAATTGTGATGCGATTCAAACTCCCTATTCACCCCAAAACTAAACTTGTGAAGGTCATGAATAAGAAGATTGAAAATTACCAACTTTGATGAAGAGCTTTCGATAAAATTTCAAACCACTCCATGTGAAACTACTTGAGATTCACAAAACACTGCAAACAGATCTTCGTATGAAGGAACTTCAATTGGACTAAAGTCTAACTTGCTAAGTTTCTCACCTTTTGATTCAACTTCCTTTGACTCAATTTTCTGAACAACTTCAATTTTTGAACAACTTCTTTAGAAACAAATCCCTCATCGTGTAAATTGATATTATGAGACTTTTTTGCAAACACAATAACGTCGGATTTTGCTTAATGAATAATATTAACCAGATTGTGTATGGTCGCAATTCGTGGTGGTTCAACATTCTCTAAGGGAGTTGTTTTTAATTTTTATAGTTAAGCGAGGTTGTTCTTCTCTTCGAAATCAAAAGTTCTTATATTCCCGCTTTTGAGCTTCAATTTTTAGGGCCAAGTTGTACGCATCTTCAATATTCCATATTGTAACTATCCCCACCTTTTCTCGTAGACTAAGTTTTAATCTGCTTAGGAATCGATTTGATACAACATCTTCATATTTTGTAATGTTTTCCATACTGTTTCTTTGAGTCAATCTTGAAAACTCTTTATAGTACTGACTCACTGAACGCAACCCTTGTATACATTCTGGTATATTTTGAACAAATGTTGTTGATAATTAGGAGGTAAGAACCTCTCTCTCAGGTTCTCTTTCATAGACGACCCCTGGATGGGTGTCTCTCCTTGCCTTATTCTAATAATAACTTTTATATAAATAAAATATTATAATCTAAAACTTATAAAGTTCCCCAAAAATATAAAACTGCTAAAAATAATAATTTTCTACTAACAAAAATATTATACTACTAAATTAACTAGACCCTCAGATATCTAAGATACTTTGAACATCTTCTGAAAATCTCTCTGCAACAGTGGGGGACATTGCGATGAAGTTCATTTGTTCATTTCATCATAGTTGCCATCTTTGTGGGAAGAGTTATTTTCGGGGAGCGAGTATTTTGTTCGTAATACCCAAAGGATGAGCATCCTTCTTCCAAAAACAACAACTGTACTTGACTTTCCATGTAAACCATTAAATCAAGGCTTATTTAGTTTCATGGTCTCTCATATTAGAGTTTCTTCATGTCCATTGAGCAAGAGAGTCCATGGAAGCGAAATTCATATTAAAGTAGTTACAAACGTTTCGAGCAAAAGTATATTAAAGACATGCACGGTTAATAGTTTATAGTTGACGATACTTATCATAGTTGATGTTGTTTTCTATCTGTAAAACAAATGACATAGTTTCTATCTGAAAACATTTGACAGGTCAGTAGATCTGTAATTTTTCTTGCACAACTACTTTACTTCGATAAGCTTAGGGAGCACAAATGAGTCAACCATATGTCAGGTTTTTCCCGCCATCCTTAAGGGGCAGCTAAATTTTGGTATTACCTTGCAACCTGGATCGATAAAGTCATTCAAGGAACTCGTCTCAACTTTCTTTACGACCTTTCGTAGTAGTAAGGTGCCAAGGAATGATCGGAAGGTCTGCTTGGGATAGTTCAAAATAAAGGGGAACACTTAAGAAGCTTTTGGCAGCGCTTCAGAGACGAGATGGTGCAAATTCCCCACTTAAACACAAATCTTGCAAAAACACCTTTTTGTCCGCAAAAATAGAGTTATGACACTGCAAAAAAGGAACCCGCCACTTAGCAGAGTTGGTAAGTAGAGTGTATGCAATAATAACGATCGGAGAAAGATTTTAAGAGATAGGGATCAACCTAAAAGAACAAGGAGACAAGAAGACCAAAGATTGACTGACAAAAAGAGAATCCGACCAAAGTATATATCGAATATACTCCTTTAACCATAAAAAATTTAGAAATTACGGAGATAAACAAAATCAAGTACAACATGGCTGACCAAACTCTGACAAGAGAGGCGGGTGACCGAGGGATTCTACGAGTGCAACTTTCACAAAGAAATTGGCCACATGACCGAAGATTGCATGCACTTAAAAAAGATGTCACAGAGACTCTAATCAAGGATGGAAAATGTGATTTGTTCATCTGGAAGGGAGCCCGGTAAGTTTTACGTACATAATTTTTTTTCATTGGTGTTGGTTCACTTCGTGACACTGTATATTTATCTGGGAACTTTTTAAAATTATTATATATCAATGGTACAGTGTAATTATTATTGCATATTCTCTTTCCAAGCTATTCAAATTCAATCTTTTAGGCCACAAGAACAACCAATTTATTAGATTACGTTGAATAGACTTATCCGAAACAACCATTTGAGAAAAAAAATATTATTTACCTGTCAATTAACATTCTATATATTAAAGAAACTTGGTCAGTTATCGAAGAAAAGGAGTTCTTTCAACAAAATTTCTTTTGAATAAGCGAGTATGTTTGCCCATTTTTTGTTGAGGGTTTGATGAAAATCATTTGTAACAGAGTAAGAATTCTTTGAAAACTATTTTGGTAATTATCTAAACAAGGAAAGATATTTGATCAAGATATATTAACCTTGTTTAATTGCTCAAATCATTCCCACTATTTTCCCCTTCATTTTCTTCCGGGTTCTAATCTATATATTACAAAGGGAAATGATAGAGTGACTTAGAATTTGGTACTTAAAGGATGACATGTTTCCTCATTTGGAAACAAAAGCGGTCCCCACGCTAGGCAAACTTTGAAAAAACTTTGTCTTTTAGCGTTTTTAGTGTACTACACGTCATTATGTCATCCTCTAAGTCACCCTCTAAGTCATTGTAGCATGGGAGATTTGCCGTTTGGACCCCCTTTCGTATAATTGACTTGCTGTTTGGACTCCCTTTTTCCATAGTTGCATTTTGGACTCCCTTTTGACAGAATCAACTGAGAATATTCCGTGACTAAAGTTATTCTTTAAAAAATTCCCTTTTTATCCTTATATAATCAATATTTGACTTTGGACTCCATAATTTATTTAACTCCCCCCATCTTCTTCTTCTTCTACCGAGCTCATCTTCTTCATCAATTGTGCATCAAGATGATGGAAACAAAAACTCAAAATTGTGCATCAACATATGATATATAGAAGCATTCGTCCCATTGTTTATTTTCATTTCCGTCACCTGTCCCTACTTTCAAAAAGAAAACATACATTTTAAGAAGGTGAACACTAAGGGTGCGTTAATGGCGGTGAACAGTAGAGAGAGAAAAAGGCTTTAGCTGGAGATGTTTACAGAGAAATTAAAAGGGGCGTTGAAGAGAGAGAGAGGGGATAAGTGGAGAGATTGAAGGAAGAATTTTAGAGAGAGAAAGGAGCTCTCACCTACTGACAGAGAGTTCAAGAGAGTGGTGGTAGTGATTTTTCATTGAGAAATAGGGAAGAATAAGAACCAGGGTCTTCATCATCTTCAATTTTGGAAAAACAAATAGAGCATCCTTTTCCTTATCTGTAGAATGAAAGAGAGGGCTTCATCTTCCTCTTCTTTCTTCTTCGTTGGGAGTACCCCTATGATCTTTCATCATCATCATCATCATCATCATCATCATCATCATCATCATCATCATCATCATCATCATCATCATCATCATCATCATCACATCAGCAAAACTCTCAAATTAGAAATTTATTATCTTAACAAAGATGAACCTAAATGGTGAATATAATGACTATATAAAATGGTGAATTTCATGTTTAGGTTATTTGATTTAATTAGTTGCTTAGTAATAAAGAGCTGTACACTGGGTAGGTTAAATGTTCCTCTACCATTTTTAACTCAAGTTAGATACTTAGATTAATAACATAAATAGTACACTGATTTCCAATTTAAACCGTCTAATGTCTTGTCTATTCTCTTAGAGAAACTTATGAACTATGAATGCGAGATTTGGAGTTCTTTCATTTTCGTTTGCTATTTTAAGTAGGGAAATGGGTTCCTTCATGTTCCAAACAGTTTAGGGTTTGTGAGGAAAATGATAAGTTAAAGATAGAAGATGGGATAAGTTAAGAAAATTAGAGAGTCAAAAGTGAAATATTGATTACATAAGGGTAAAGAGGGAATTTTTTAAAGAATAACTTTAGACACGGAATATTCTCAATTGATTCCGTCAAAAGGGAGTCCAAAATGCAACTCTGGAAAAAGGGAGTCCAAACAGCAAGTCAATTATACGAAAGGGAGTCCAAACAACAAATCTCCCTTGTAGCATCTCCTTATTACAAAACATGAAGGTTGTAATTAGGACAAAATTAATGCTCATAGGTGCTGACTGGACAACCATATATATAACTAGAACAAATTCAAATTAATATCATTATTTCTTTATGAACGCGGTCCTTTAAATTCCATATTCCTCTCACGAAATATTAATCATTACATATTATCATTTAGACCAACATTTACACCATTATTTAAAGGGGTTAAACTTTCTTCCCTTTCTCACCTGTATTTCTCTATATTCTTTATCTATTCAAACAGTTCTATGACTCTATCCAATCTTTGATCCATTAAAGGTCCACTCAGATCCTTTAAAAATATATTTTGTCTTTAGGTTTATATAATTGTTTCAATCCTGAAGTTCAATTATTCTTCTTTTATTTTTCACTGTGATTTATTTATGACTATACATGAAGTTGGAAAATGCAAATAAGAAGTTTTAATTCTCTTGTGTTTAGACTCACTCAATAGAAATCGCACAAGGTACATTTTTACATAAGAAATTGAGGTGTATTATATTCTTATTGTTTGCTTAGTTTTATAGGAAGAATACAATGATCCGAAAGAAAGTAAACTTTAATTATTCAATCAATGTCGAGCAGTCTTAGTGGCGTGTGTACTGGTGAAACAACTAATTGAGCACGAATCTAGGTTTTTTTTTCTTTTACACTTTGTAATATCTTTTTCTTTGGTTTCAAATAATTAGTCTAATACAAATTTCTAGACTAAAACTTTTATAGATTTTAGTTTCATTCAACAACAAAGGCATTCGTACCGAAGGCACGGGTCGTACCCAGCAAGTTACAAATAGGGATAACTAAAACTCATTCCTCAATCTTACTAATTATACCTAAAGTTTTGACGTAATGGTAACAAATCTATTATGTAAATCATTTAATATATATTTATTTGAGTTGATAAATATTTTTTTACTGTAATAATAAATATTTATTTAGTATTAAATGATGTTAAGATTTGTTTAAGAACGTTTTGATATATATCATCAATATATGTAATCGCACAATTTATTAATATCGTAATTTGTAAAAGACGTGATTTTTATTTCTTTAAAAGTAAAATTTACTTGTTATATACAAATATTATTACATAATTTAATAATTTTTATTTAAAAAATTATTATTTCATTACCAACTTTTACAAAAAAAAACATTATAAATAGATATTTTGTAGTCACTTAGTCAATATTATTTTATATATAACTCTTTATTTTATGAACTCTTAATATATAAAATTTACGATGACTAACGTTCTTATAAGCGTTTAGGATAATTGTATTATAAGATCATTGGTTTAGCTTATAAATATTTTTTTAATAAAAAAATTATAATCTTTATTCACCTCTTTAATATATACTAGTTTTGATTGGATGTTATGATGAAGGTCTACCATTACTGTGGATGGCTAAGAATGATATATATTGTTATTTAATATACTAAAAATTTAAGAAAATGAGGGTGTGTATGTGGCTCGAAAATGATAAATATTGAACGAAGACTAAATTTTAAATATAAGAAATCCGGTAACAAAATAGAAATGTACTGAAACATTTAATTTGTTTTCGAGACAATGACCAACTACTCGTATCTAGATCATAAATGTAAGGCCCGAATCATTAGATACAGCTTTACTAAGGAAAAAAATTAAACAATTTTTTTATTGATCCCTTGACGTGTTAAAGAAAAAAAGAAAAAATTAGCAATTGAAACGAAGTTTTTTTTTTTAAAAAAATAACATAAAAAAGAAAACATCATCTTATAACAGAAGTTAATATATTTGTTTAATAGCGTTTAATACATATTTTCATAACGTTTATTAGAGCAGGTTTACCTGAGTAGGTTTGTTAGTATGAGTTTATCATGTTCGTACAAGATGTTAATAAGATTGTTTAATAGTGAGTGATATATTTTATATATTTGATCGCACAATTTGTTAATATTGTAACTTGTAAAATAAGCAATTTCTTCATTCTGTAAAAAATATACTTGTTATATAAAAATATTATTATTATTATTATTATTATTATTATTATTATTATTATATAATTTAATAAATATTTTTTTTAACAATAGTTATTATTTCATTTTTAAGTTTCAAAAAAGTTATTGATAGATTTACTTTAAATTCATTTGATTAATATTATTTATATATACAACCATTTGAAATATTAATATCTTCATTTATAAAATTTACAATGACTAATTATTTTATAGTCATTTGGACAAAATTCTTTTTTTCGCTATTTCTTGTTGTTTTCCAGTCATTCTCTTCCTCACATTCACTATTTTCTTTCAACAATGATACAAGTCCCGGCTTATTTCCCGGTCGAAACCCGGCCGGGTGAGTTGGCAAGCCAACCAGACGTTGTATCATGACGTGGATGTTGCTTTCATCTGATTTTACATGGAATCTAGTTTTAGTCTCTCATATTATGTTTAATTATAGTTGAGGACCCCCATAAAAGTCTCGAGAAATCAGTTTTTCTAACCAAGAAACTCTTCCCTTTCACGAGCTAGGGTTTTTTTCTCTCTCTGTTAGAAACACCACCACCACCACAAAATCTGACGTCTTCTCGCCCATTTCCAACCCTAAATTTTCTCTTTCATTTTCCACAAGCCCTACTCAGGTATTTCTCCCTCCCTCACTCTCTCTTTCTATCTTATTTACTTTCTCTCTCTAACTTTGTTACATTAGACTGGAATTTGAAAACCCTAGATATGTTTTTAAAAACCCTAATTGTCTTCTAACTCTCTCTCTTCTATGAATTTGAAGATTTCTCTCTACGATGAAATCTTGATTTCAAACCAACCTTGATTTGAATCTAATAACTTCATAATCATCTCTTCTTTGAATTTTACTTCATGCCCACACCTCAATTTCACTAATAAATTTCCCTCTTTTTCTTGTTTTGATTGAATTTTACTACGAAGATGATGTTGAAGTTCCTGCTTTTGCTAAAGCCATTGAAGCACATCAACGACGGATCTCTGAAGCAATCATAACTCACGCTTTGCAGATTTGCTCTGAGAAGAAGGTAATTTTGAGTTCAATTTTGTTACTTACTAATTTAAGTTGAAATTGATTTGATTTTGATTAGGGTTATGTTTTATAATTAATTACTTTATTAGGTGAAGGTTAAAACACAAGTAATGATTGATGATCCCAAGGATGTGATCTGTGAAGTTGTTGATGATCAGAATGTAGATCTACTTGTGATGGGTTATCGATCTTTTGGACCTATTAAAAGGTAAATATGATATCGATTTTCAACTAGTTTTATTATTGAAATTATCTCTTTTGCTTCACTTAATCAATTCTCTATAAAGATGGATATTGGTCTACTGTTTTTCTTATTGTTGATTATATTGAATTAGTTCTTAGAATTCGCTTGTTAAACCCTAAAAAAATCGATAGGACAAACATATATGTGACTCCTTTCAAGAAACAATTTGGAGGCCTTTAGGTGGGTTACGACACCAATTTGGAGGTGTCGCTAAAGGTAAAAGCCTAAATGATATTTTTCGCACCTTAAATGTCCTTTATTTAGTTTAATGCTTTCAATATAGTGACTTTATGATGTAAGATACGATGAGCATGCCAACAATATGTCAAAATAGGTTTTTACGCCTCAAGGCGGTTTACTCTCACAAGGTGGGGTGGCGCCTTCATTCGTAAAAGGCGTAAATTGTATTTTTATAAGGAAAATGACCTCAATTATTACTGCATTGAGACAACTTGCAATTCTTCAAAATAGTTAATCCATTGCAGAATTTCTTATGTTAGACCTTTTGCCGAAATCAACCTATAAATGGGTTTTGTGATTCCTTACTTATTATGAAGAATTACACTGGTATCTTGAGTCTTGACTGCTAATCAGCCATCATAGCATTATGAGCAAACAACTTTTTTTTCTTCTTATAATCTGAAAACTTAAGTCACAAGTAAAGCATGTCGAAAGCTCTACTTGATTTTTTACTTGATGACAATAACTATTTGTGTTCAATGATAACAGGATGTTTCTAGGGAGTGTTAGCAACTACCTCACCCATAATGCACAATGCCCCGTTGTTGTAGTCAAGAATTCTTCTTGAAACTCTAAGGCCATGTTTGGCGCGCGGGAATGGAATGTCATTCCAAGGAATCACATTCCCGTAATGCGATTCCCGGGAATCAGATTATTTTGGTTTATTGTTTGGTTTGACCAGGAATAGGGATTCCATCCCCGATGGATTCTTAACTTTTTTTTTGGTTTGTATAGGAATAGGAATGTAAATTTTTATGAAAGTCCTGTTATATCCTTTTACTTAACTACATAAATACTGAAATTATACGTCGACTTTGTTACATATATTTATTTAGTATTGTCTATTCCAATTTATAGATATGAAATAGTAACGTAATACACTAATTTAAGTTGTATTTAAAGATTTATTTAGAATAAATAAGGTCTCGATTATATTTTTTAAACGTTATGAAATCGATTTTTAATGAACAAAGAACAAGAGAGAAGGAAAAAAACTAGAGATATGGAGAAAGAGGGAGAATTATGTTCGAGCGAGAGAGTGGGTGGGAGAAAGAGAGTGTGTTGCTATGGTAGTGGTTGAAACCCTAGTTTTTTTATTTGTTAGTCAACATATTATGAGAATGACGATTCTAATATTAGTCATTCTAATATTTTATCAAGGATTATTTTGTCCACAAATATTAAATCAAATCATTCTCGGGAATGGGAATCACAATCCCACCCCCCTCCCTGGGTTTGCTATTACCCCATTTGGGGGGAATCCAATTCCTCCAGGAATAGGATTCCCTCTGCATTCCCGCGAGCCAAACACTAGTCGGGAATGTGATTCCTAGGAATCACATTCCATTCCCACGCGATTCCCGCGGGCCAAACATGGCCTAAGTATGTATTATACACACTTCTGACCATTTCTATTAAATCTTCCGCATCTCTTGTAGTTCTTTTGGAGCAAGAGTTTTCATGAATCATATTTTCCATTAATATAAGCTCATCCCATGTTCGATAAAATCTGTTTTCGGTATGAATTTATGCTTATGAGTTCATGTTTTAATAACAGAATGTTTCTTGGACGTGTGAGCCACTGCGCCATCAATTGTCTCAGTTCTTGATTAGTGTGGTTAGAACTTCTCCTATGAATATGTTTCCTCGTTCTTATAGTGTAGATTTTTATGTTCTTCTCTCGATTTGTATCTTCAAAATCATGTAAATATTGTGTCTTTGATTTGTAATGTGTCTTTATCCAACTGTTTATCGTTGTAAATATGGTAATTGTTGGAATCGGAGCCATTTTTGGCTCGAATCGACTAGTCAAAATATGATACGGAATGCGCCATTGCGCTCGTCTCGTCGAGCTCTTCAATTTAGAGCAAAGAATTACTCGAATCCGATTCTGGATGAATGAGAAATTCGAGTTTAAAATTTGGATGAAAAATCGGTTAAATTAGGGTCTGAAACGTCAAAAGGGACGAAGTTAGATTGGGGGCTATCTGGGCAAAGCGCGCACGTCCTGATCTGGACGGCTGGCGTTCCCTCCGCGGGATTTGAAGAAATCCGGCGGTAGGGCGATGATGGTCTCGGGATAGAGTTGGGATGAAGCCAGGCGCGTTGGATCAACGAGATCCAACGGCGCGCGCCTACCCCGTTTCGGTACGGATTCGGGATTTCATCCGATCCCTCATCTAACGGTCACTGCTTCATCTAGTGGGCACATTTCGGGCACCATCTAATGGCAGGCGTTTGTTCCGCGTTTTTCATCCAGATCCGACGTCCCAGGGTTCAACCGACCCCAATATTCAGTTATTGTTTCTTTTTAGTCCACCCTTTCGAATGGATACATCTTTTAACCCAACAGACACTATGCACCCATTTAACTCCTATATAAACA
>BEHA01000381.1:1292375-1305693 GCA_002897215.1 Eschscholzia californica subsp. californica | reverse complement strand
GGGGGGGGGGGGGGGGGGGGAGTGAGATACGTGACGGATCGAGAAGACGAAGATCCGACAATCAATAAGAGTTCAAGATATATTAAGATGTTCCAAGACATTTGAAGATTAGAAAATTAAGTTTCATGTAATTAGAGTATCTCTTCTAATTATCTAATTTTATTTTAGATTGGTATTATCTATTTTTCTAGATTAATTCGGAAAATTAGAAAAACTACGAAACTAGAAAACCCTATTTTACTCTATAAATATGAGTTGGTTTTAGGTTATAATTAATTCAGTTATGTAGCACCAATGTAACGAGCAAACCCACAGATGTGGTGATTATTAATAAATCCATCATTGGTTTCTCTTTGGATGTAGGTCGAGACTATGGGAAAGAATTCGACTAAAACGTGTCAAATTATCGTTTCAACTCTTTTAATTTATCTCTTCGATTATCACATAATTGTAAATTTAACAAAACTTTGGTATGTTTTTGTGACTTGAGTTGTTTGTTTTCTCTCTTGAATGCATTTTTCTCTTCTTTCAGACTACTGCCTTCCAACTGTTTGTAATTCGAGCTCAGACACTTCAACTTGCCTTGGCAAATTAAATATATTGCTTTTGGGGTTTTCAACACATTTGGTGAAAGTATCAGAGGAATGTTCAAACCTTTCTTTTGTAAGGTTATCTCACAAACTATTTGTCAAGTCATCTATACTTCTACCTCGATCTCAACTAACTAAACCATTTTGTGCGAGACCTCTTGTGAGTCATACTACAACTTAGGACGATAGGATACTAATAGGTCCATGTTGGTTTATATTGCTATTTATCAAACTTGTTGGTCCAAGTTCTTGAGGGGTATTTCGTTTAGAACAGTTCTTAGGACCAAGTGTCGTATAACATCATAACCTCTAAATGCTACGAGGTTTTCGTAAGCATGACCATTTTCAGATTGGAAATTTATCTGTGAAGATTCTTTCAGTCAAAAAACAAGTTACATAAAGTAAGACTAAATTGCAACTTAGTTAACTCTTGAGTGTCACTCGGTCGGTAATCTAACCAATTTGAGGGAGTTACATTGCAGCAGCCAAAAAATGGGACATCTAATTACATTCCGTGGGGGGCAAGAATTAACTTGCACCTGTAACACATCCAACCACACACGCATAATATGAAGGTGATTGGATAGGGACCACCGTGTCTCGTCTTCATTCTCAGATAGGAATTTGACCGTCACCATCTAACATAAATGAAGAGGGCCTTAGGATTTCCGCTAGTTCAATCCTTAGCTGAAATCCTAGAAGTCACGTGTGAATCGAATGTGATTCTTGGGAATCACAATCCAATTTATTATTCGGCTCAAGGGAATGCAGGGTATCCTATTCTCGGAGGAATATGATTCCCTTAAATGGGGTAATAGTGTAGGATTTTGTGTGTATCCTATACACTATCTAGTGTTCTAAGCGGAATCTCAAACATCATATGTTAACACTAGAATGCCCAGAATCATATGCATGAACTAATCAATGAACTAGAAGAGGGATAAATACCTTTATCGGTTTTTTCCTCGAACCTTTCCAATCGCGTGTGAAGATCGAGAGCTCCAAGTGTAGCTCCTCTACTTGAGACACCGAGTGTATAGACTTGATCTCCCTTCCTTTCAAACTGCTAGGACTTACTAGAAGGTTGAGAAGAACTCTTCTTCTTGACTAGATTGATAGAACGAGAGTTTTTTCTCTATATTCCCCTCTCTCCACTAGCTGTATATTGAGAGAGAGAGCTGTATATTTTTCTTCCAGAGAAAAATCCACACCTTTTCTGTTCTCTAATGACCCTATATATAGAGAAACCCTAATTAGAATCTCATTTAGATTAGGTCTTTCTATTTTCGGGTCACAGAAAAGATAATTACCAAAATACCCTTTTGGGGTAATTTGGTTACCCCTTTAATTGTGGCCGGCCAGGGCAGCCCACTAAGGGCTTTACATGGCCGACCCACTTACCTTGGTCGGCCATCACATGGCCGGCCCAAACAGCCTTCTTCCGGGCACCCTTTTAAGGCCCGATTCTGTCTATGTTCCGAATCTCCATTCGAACTTTTTCGGCTTATTTAGTTGGATCCAATCCATCTTTAGCCTGTTCCCGTCTAGTCAAGTCTCTCCGATCAAGTTACCACTCTTAAGTGTAACCCGTTGTAGGATCCGGTCTATGTTAGCCGCGAATCAACGACTTGATCCGACAATCGTAGTTGGCTTCTAACAAAGCATTACGAACCCTAATTGGACCGGACTGGATGATCTTCACCGTATGGTCATCGTTATCCTAGTTGACAAATTGATCGCATTGCCATCTTGGTCGAAGGACACTCCTTCGGAAGGACATCTCCTTCAGACCGAACGGATATATCCTTAAGTCTCCCACTTGTACTTAGAACAAGTGCAATGCTCGATTCCCATGTCTCTTCGTATCTCATCTGATACGTCATATCCTTTAGACTTTCTTGATCTGGAGAACAACTGTCAATACAAATGATTAACCATTAATCCATTTGAGTGTGGCCACACATTTTACAGTTGCTTCTCCTCAAGTGGCCCGGAGATACTTATCCTAACTTAATAGGAGGACATCATTCAGTCTTGTACTCCCACTTAACTTCATGTCTATCCTGTCTCCCCAGTAATCCGTCTTTATAACTTCCTTTTACGGCACGGCGTTTGACGGTACCAAAGTTCGACATTCCTTACATAAGATGAGTGGAGTACTCATGTTTAAGGAATCTCTCCAATCTTTCCTATGAGCGTTCATGACGTTTTTCAACTCTTGAAGAACTCTCATGTTTGGGTTATCCAGTGTATATTCCCCAATCATACACCCATGTAATTGACTTAAATACTATATTCCTATAGCCCATGAAACTGCGCTATCAGTCAATCTCCCATGCTAGTCTTCATGAGTCATTGTTGTCCATGTAATGACCTGGACTAGGGACTTAATAATGAATCTATTCTAAGTTCACTTAGTAAGGTTTCATTTACCAGATCACGCATCTGATAAACCTACTTGGAATGCTTCATTATTTTTGGATTGTCGATAAACACTAAACCTTGATTTAACGACGAAATAATTAACTTATTTTTGATAATAAGAGTTTGTAAAATTTGAGCCTGCCCGTGTAACCCCTTACACCCTCAATTTTACTAGTCTAAGGTTAAAGCTTAATGCCTATGACCTTAGTATTACTTCCATACTTAGTCGAAGGTGACAGTTTAGTTAATAGATCAAATCTATATGGATTTTGCTTGTTATCATCCGATGATAATCTTTAGTATCACCATACTAAATTAAAACTTCCCAAGTTTTAACAGCTTTCTTTTATTTGTAAAGTTTGCAACACTCTCTGCTTGGAACCTTTCCAGCTTACTGTTCTTCCAAGTTAAGATTGTCATCTTATTCTGGAAGTTTGCAACATATGACTTTTCAACCTTTTTATTTTCATACCGAGATCTCACAAGTTCTTCTCAAGTACATTGTGTGATCCAGATCAGCTCATCTGGATTTGATTGGTGACGACCATAAATACTCCAAGTACTTTGCGACGTCGGGGCGAATGCTAATCATGTCCCACATGACCGATCTTATGCCTTTTGCATAACCATCTTTCTCATGCGTGCTTGCTCATCAGAATTCTTCAGATTCTGAATCTTGCTAAGTTGTGTGCCATGAGACTTGGGTAGAAATACTCCGTTTGAGTGTTTCACATTGGACTTTTCAAGACCTTTTCTTGAACAAGTCTTATTACCTTCTCGATCCATCTCCATAGAGCTTTGGTGCCCAAAAAGCATTTCACCTTTGTGTGTAATCCTTTTATTGAGTCAGTTCTAAACTGTTTTTCAACATCATAATGTTGTACTCAATTTCTAGTATGTCGTCTACATACCAGACCGAAGAAAACTGGGTCACTCCCATTAACCTTCTTTAACTTCCTGAATTCAAGATTTCTCTTCATTCCCAAAGAAAACAACTCTTGTATACTTTACTGAATTGAAGATTCCAACTCCTACTTGCTCGCTTTAATCCCTCGATTGATTTTGAAGCTTGCATTTTTACTAGCTTTAGAAGAGTTAACTTCCTCCTGAATTTGTCATGTACATATTCTTTTGCTAGTAATGGATCATTATGGTCTTGAGCATTGTGACACGAGGGTTGGTCTTTCCTGGTCCATACAACGAATTTTGCGACCTTCTTTCTAAGTCTTGCTTTGGGAAACACCAATGTTTCCATCCTTGTCTGTTTTTCACTTTGAAAAACCTATTTGAACTTAACAGGAACCCTTCCTTTAAGTAAATAGACTAAGTTCCAAACTTGGTTTCAGACATGGATTCCATTCTGATCATATGGCTCCAAGCCATGTTTCGGAGTGATTCCGTCACAGCTTCTGTGTAGCTAGCTCATTTTCTTCTTCAGCCGGATCTCCATCCTCTGAGACAGGTTTATGAGCTTTCAAGGTCTATAAGGGGTTTGAACAACTTTGAGGCGCTCTCAACTCTTTGAGAGTTCTCCTGCGAATCTAATTCGCTTTATGCGGGAGGATCTTCGAGATCTTCCATCTCTACCTCTTTTTCCATGTCTATTGGCTCTGAATAGATAGGAACCGCAATTTCTGACATTTGTACATCACTGTCAGTTTTGTTGCTCAGATCGAATTTCTTCGATATCTAATATTTCTCCCACTTGTCTTCTTGAAATAACTCTTATTTCAAGGAAGACACCACTACGAGCAACAACCACCTTGTTCTCTGATTGCTTGTGGAAGAATCCCCAATATTTCTTTATCCCGTAAAGAAATATTCTGTCTGATATGTAAACTTGGTTCTCGGAAACCATTTACGTTAATTTCATATCATTAAACCTTTAGGAAAAGACCACTTTGGAACCATTCCAAACTCATACTCTTAAGGTGTCTTTTCAGCTTTTGACGGAATTTGGTTAGTTAGGATGAACGACCATGTTTGAGAATATATCCTAAAAAGTGTTCGGAAGATTGGCTTATACCCATCATCGATCGACTCATGTCTAACACGTTCGATTACACCCACTGGACTCATCATCCATATGATGTGTTTGTGGAGCAAGGTGAGAAACTATTTCTCAACTTCTTTTGATGGTTATCAAATTTTCGATTCAAATATTCATCATCTCGATCCAATCGAATGACTTACATTTTTGTCAAGTGGATTCAGGTTAACTCTAGTTAGTGTATTAATAGTTTTACGTACATCTGTATGTACAAAGACTATTAGTTTACTAGCCATTTCTCCCTTTCTAAAAGGTGACTTTGTCAAATGGCCATGTTGAACAAAATTCACATGTGTCGTATGATTCAAAATCATTAGACTTAGAAGTCTATACAATTGGATCTTCTTCATGTGTTTTATGGCAATTTGACCAATGACAAAACATGAGTTGACCTCTTTGAATCTTTTGATTATAGCCTATCGTATCATTGTTAATGCTCTTGGTTCTCTAAGAACCTTTTGTTAATTTAGCACTATTTTAAAACATTTGATGTTTCTAGAAGAACATAATAACGTTTATTAAGTTCTACCTAGATTAGTGTCTAAAAGAAGACTTTGATCCCTTTCAGCATCCTTAGCAACTCTTTACTTCTGCTCCCTCTTGGATCCTTTCTTCTTTTAGTCATGTATGTAATTCCCTTGGGCTCCCATTGAGCCTCACATCCGGTCTTAAATACCCGATGAAGGGAGTCTACAATACTTTCTAAATTAACTTAGTTAACAAAGATACAAGAATCGGAATTCGTAATTTCTTTTCTTTTGTCTTCGAGGTACTTAGGGTAGTTTCCTTGAATGGCCTAGCCATTTCTTTAGAAACCTTTACGTCGACCCTTACACCTTTTGAATCATAAGAACTCTTCTTATATTCCATTGGTTTTTGAATCTTAAGAACTGGCTTCTTAGATTCAATGTTCCTCAATGTTCTTTTCAAGACGACTTTCTTAGAGGCACCGTCCTCTCCATTCACGACTTCTGGTGGAACTCTTCCTTTAGTTGTCGAATGGTTGTGAATGCATCCATATCATTAATCTCTACGTGAGAGAAGAATTTTATGGATGTTCACAAAATACTTTGGATAACCATATCCTCAGTCGTCTGAAAAAACAATGAACATTAGGAATGAGATATTCTCGGACGTTTTCTTTATTTCGAATTCGAGAACGTTTCTCGGATTCCTTTCCAATCATGAAAATAATTTTCGTTTAATTCCTTCTGAAGGAATGAACGAAGGTTGGAAAACTATTTTCTAATAGTCATATATTCTCTACTTTTAAAAGAAAAATAAAACAAAATCCTAAAACTTATTATCATTGCAAAAACCTTTTTTGCCATATTATTCAATGAAAACCGCCCCCTTTAAATAATATGATTCCAAGATCCCATTCCTGTGGGGTTAAGCGTACTTTGGCACTACCCTTAACTCCACCCTCCTGGGTGAGTAACTCTTTACCGATCATACTCCTATGACTCTTGGTTGATGAATAACACTTATGTGTTCAATTCATCCTTTTGCCTCGAAATCCAAAACCCTTTTGCTGACTCGTTGAGAATAACCATTTAGACGTGTAAACCTCTTCATAGATCTACCCGTATTGTCCCGAGGTAAAAGATGGCACCCTGCTTTGGCATGACCCATCATCGATGAACAAGGGCGCAACAGGTGTGTTAATCTGGGTAGGCATTACTCAAAATTCTTTTTGTGGACTTTTACGTTTTTAGCATGCATGCATTACTGTGAACTCTAACATAATCATACACGACATAAAACGTAAATAAGTAAATGCGCGCGAGAAAATAAATCAAGCAGACATGATCGTAGTATGGCCCCTAACCTAAAAGATCTAATCTTCTTAGGTTCTTGCTTGTTTCGCCTTTGTTCGCCTGGATCTCCATCCTCGAACATCCATTGAATTCTCCCACTCGAACCATGATCTCATCCTTTGGCTTTTCAATGGACTCTATTGGACCCTTAACTCTAATTACAAGACTCAACGATTCGCAGATCGTATAAAACTTGAAATTAAATTAATTACATCGGGCACCCATCCGCGCTTAAAAACAAGAATAGAACAATTCTATGGCCATACTAGAACCCGCATTCACATTCATACATACATAATAATATGACACTCATAAAACACCCAAGTATGTATGAGATTCGCTTCCTTAGGGCGAATCTAGGTTAGCTATGTTCTAGATAGCTATTCGGGAGATACTACCAACATCTCTATGTCTAACGTGCCTTAAGTCTAATTTTCTCAAAATTCGGACTAATGGCTCGTTTTGGTTTTATCCTAAAAGTTGAAATCGTTTTTGGAAAAACTCCGTTTTAGGCTTTTGGTTAGCCCGGGTCGTTTTCGGAAAAATATGGTTAAAGTCGAAAGAAGAAAAGTAGAAACCTCCCACTTAAGTCAAGGCTCAAAAGACCCGAGTCAAACTCTAAAGACTTAAGTTAAACTTGAAGAAGGAACCCTTTGACTAGACCAAGTCAAGTCACGGTCAAGGTCCGAACCATGGTCGGACCCGGATTGGCACGTGCCAAGTCCCTCGGGTGGATGCGTCCTAGACGCTCTGTCCAAGTATATGCATCTCGGACTCCAAGTCCGAGATGGCTTCTGGTTTCTCCAGACGCGTCTGGTTTCTCCAGACGCGTCTGGAAGGGATAGTGTCGGTCGCGTCTGGATTCTCAATCCGAGACGCGTCCGGACTATTCTGGTCGCGTCCAGGTGACGCGACCTAGCGTGCTGGGACGCGGATCTCTCAGGATCCCAGTCTGAGACGGTCTCGGACTCCCAGTCTGTGACAATCTCGGACGCATCTGCTGTCCGAGAGGAACTCGGATGCGTCTGTACGAGACGGTCTCGGATTCCCAGTCCGGGAAGGACTGGGACGCGTCCGAGACGTCCGCGACTGGCCAGACGCGTCCTGGTCAGTCCGGCTCTTGAACAACAGCTCCTCCCTTCATGTTTTTCGATTCCGCCCAACTTTAGCTGCTGTTTTTGATGAATTTTCATCAAAAACAACAGATTTTGGAAACTCTTTTAAAAAAACCATCTCTTTTAAAACTTCCTTTTGAAAACTCTTTTCAAAAACTCGAAATTTTAAAGTTCTCCCTATTGAAACACTTTCAATTTCTATCCGATTACGTCTAAATCTTATTTAAACTAATCAATTTCATGTCTAAATCCATATTTAAACATAAAATCATCTAATCAATCAAGTTCGAATCTAATTCGACTAGTCAGAGATAGTTTCATGCAACCGGCTCGTGATGCCACTGTAGGATTTTGTGTGTATCCTATACACTATCTAGTGTTCTAAGCGGAATCTCAAACATCATATGTTAACACTAGAATGCCCAAAATCATATGCATGAACTAATCGATGAACTAGAAGAGGGATAAATACCTTTATCGCGTTTTTCCCTCGAACCTTTCCAATCGCGTGTGAAGATCGAGAGCTCCAAGTGTAGCTCATCTACTTGAGACACCGAGTGTATAGACTTGATCTCCCTTACTTTCAGACTGCTAGGACTTACTAGAAGGTTGAGAAGAACTCTTCTTCTTGACTAGATTGATAGAACGAGAGCTTTTTCTCTATATTCCTTTCTCCCCACTAGCTGTATATTGAGAGAGAGAGCTGTATATTTTTCTTTCAGAGAAAAATCCACACCTTTTCTGTTCTCTAATGACCCTATATATAGAGAAACCCTAATTAGAATCTCATTCAGATTGGGTCCTTCTATTTTCGGGTCACAGAAAAGATAATTACCAAAATACCCTTTTGGGGTAATTTGGCTATCCCTTTAATTGTGGCCAGCCAGGGCAGCCCACTATGGGCTTTACATGGCCGGCCCACTTACCTTGGTCGGCCAGCACATGGCCGGCCCAAACAACCTTCCTCTGGGCACCCTTTTAAGGCCCGGTTCTTTCTATCTTGTTCCGAATCTCCATTCGAACTTTTTCGGCTTATTTAGTTGGATCCAATCCATCTTTAGCCTGTTCCCGTCTAGTCAAGTCTCTCCGATCAAGTTACCACTCTTATGTGTAACCCGTTGTAGGATCCGGTCTATGTTAGCCGCGAATCAACGACTTGATCCGACGATCGTAGTTGGCTTCTAGCAAAGCATTACGACCCCTAATTAGACCGGACTGGATGATCTTCACCGTATGGTCATAGTTATCCTAGCTGACAATTTGATCGCATTGCCATCTTGGTCGAAGGACACTCCTTCGGAAGGACATCTCCTTCAGACCGAACGGATATATCCTTCAAATAGCACACCCATGGAGGCGGTGGGTTTTGTAATTTTCATTCCTAGGAATGAACTGTTTTAATATTTATGGACAAAATTATCCTTAGCAAAAGATTAGAATAACTAATTTTAAATCCTCCTTCACACAATATCACAACTAAAAAAATTAAGAACCTAGAGTTTTAGCCACCACCATAGCATCTCTCTCGCTCAAACGTTACTCTCAATAGTTTAAATAAAAAACACAACTACCCTCTATTAAAAAATCTTCGTACACCAAATATGATAAGAAGTTTCCATTACTAATACGATTTATTAATGTTTGAAGTTTTGCTAATTAATGGTGTGATTATTACGACGTTAGCCAATAGAAATCTACCGAGATTATAGGGCACTGTAGACACCTAGTCCATATAAAGACGTAACCTGCTCTAATTTTCATATGTTCATGTAGTGTTGCTTTGGTCTGGGCTAATTCGACCCATAAAAATAGGGGTCATCTTAGCCCAGGTTATATCCTAGTCTTGAACTGGGCTTGATGTTGGGTTATGGTGTCTCCTAGTGTTTTAAGCGGAATTTCAGACATCTAATGTCTAACACTAGTATCCCCAGGATCTGATGCTTAAGCAAATAATGAACTAAGTTAGTTTAGAGGTTACCTTAATTGCTAAATTTTCCTCGAACCTTTCTTGTTGAATAAGAATACCAAAAACTCTAATTCTAGCTCCTCTACTTGAGACACGGAGTAATCAACTTGATCTCCCACTTTTTAGTTTGCTAGAACTTCAATGGTGGTTAGACGAAGAACACCTTCTTTAGACGATAGATAGTTGGAAATTTTCTCTCTTTCTTTCTCTACTTGATGTTGTAGAGCTAGAAAGCTTCTTGAGATTTTTTTACACCTTATTCAACTCTAATGAGACATTATATAGAGTCCTAAGTTAGAGTCCAACCCTAATTAGATTGCCTAAAAGTCCCCTTTTGAATAAGATTTAGGAATAGGTCAAAAATTGAAACTAGTTTCTATTTTTCTCATTCCTTATTATGGCCGGCCAAGGCACGCCCTAAGAGGGTAGGTCTGGGCGGCCCCTTTATGGTGTGGCTGGCCATGCCTAGGCCGGCGCACTCATGGGCCCTTTTAGGCCCCGACCCAAAAGTCCTTCGTTTCGACCTTCATACTATATTTGTCTTAGTTTTCTTTAGGCCGTTTGGACATATTTATGGGTCTAACACATAGTATATGTCTCATCCCTCTAGTCATATCTTTCAATCAAAGTAACACTCTTTGATGTAGGATCCGGAAAAAGTTAGCCGTGAATCGCTTCGTGATTCGACGATCGTAGTTGGTTTCTAGCTAAACATTATGATCCGTAAATCGTCCGGACTTGATGATCTTCTTCATCAATTGTCATATCCGATAACTCGTTCGCATTGCATCTTTGGTCGAAGGACATCTCCTTCACTTGATTTATAGCTCGACGAGCCAGTCTAGCCTGAGTGGTAGTGAGCTTGGATTGGGGCAAAGCCAGACTTGGTCAGACTCAACTATTTTTTTTATATATATAGCATGCAACATAATTTATTTATTTTTTAAATTAATCCTAGTGAACAACTATTTTATTACCAAATACAAAGTTAAGAATGTCTTGAAGATCATGTTCATATGTACCGAATACTAAGTTATCAATGTTTTTAAGATCATGTTGCTAATTAACCAAACTATGTCCCTTCGTTATCACCTTTGTTTTAGGAAAAATTCGAAGTTACTTGATCGTATCAATTTTCAGAAAGTCAAATTTTTTGTTGATAAGTTCGTAACCTATTTTCTTTTAAAACTTAATATTTTTTGTTAAATTGAGTCTAGTACCCGGGCCGACCTAGCTCCGCCTAATCCAACCGGGTTTAGGAGACCAGACACTATTTCAACCTGGATTGGCTGGCTCGGCCGTTCATGTCTAATTGGGACAATTGAAATTGCCACACCTTTTACATCTTTAGTGTACAAAATATGATATATATTGTTCTTCTAATTATTTTGTGTGTAATTCTATGCCTCCCTGTATTTCTAATAAAATAAATATTGTCTTTTCTCGAAACCTATAGCCATATAACGAAAGGTAATAGATCAATTAGATTGAAAAGAGAAATAAAATGTAAGTGGAGTTCTCGTGAATAGTGAAGAAGAAGAAGAAGAAAATTGATGAAATGAAGTCCTTATTAATCAATCACTCACGGGAACTGACTACTTTAAAAGGAAATGGAGTTCTTTCATCCTCAACCTCTTATTCTCACCTAAAATACTAATTTCCTTCATTTTTAAGTCAAACCCATCAACCGTGACTAACTAGTATAACTACACATAATGCATCTCTCTCTCCTTCTATAGATCTCTAGAAAAAAAAAATATATATATATCTGAGAGAAAGCAACTAGTTTGATTGTGATATTTGTCTATAAGTAGAGATTACTTGTTCCTATATATCTAGCTAGCTACAGTCTCGGTTCTTACTTACCGTTAAAACAGGTTATAACAATGGCCCATGTTCGTCGCTCACTCGAGATGGAGCCTAGAACTATGAATGAACTTCAACTCTCTTGTGTTAGGGTACTTAATTACTCTATATTCATCACTATATAATTACATATGTACTATAATGCTCCGCAAAGTGATGAGTCTTATTAGCAATGTCGTATGAGGTTAATTAGTAGTGTTACTAGTCTTATACATAACCGGGTCGAGTTTTTGGTTGCAGGAAGCAGCATTTGACATGATTAACAAAAAGGAGACCAATGAAGCTTTGAAAACTATAGTGGAGGTGAGTTGATTTAGCTAGTTACTTTAGAAGATTAGTTTCTATGAACTTTTTAAAACTTTCTTTTAACAAAATTGAATGGTGATACATGAATGCTTGCAGGGACTAACAACACCTGATGTAGTTGAAGTAGTTTCAAGAAATGAGAACGACGAAGAAGATCAAAATATTATAGTTGACAAGAAGAAGAAGTGGAATACTCCTACTCATACTAGTTGCTCATGCGGTAGTAGTGCTACTACTACTACTACTACTACCACTAATACAGATAATTCAGCTATTGCTATTATAATCATAGATGAATCTCCTGATAATTTTGTCACAAGGGAGCCCCTTTCAGCTCCTTTTTGATTGAGTTTTTCCTTCTAATTTTAATCACATTAATTAATTGTGTGTAATTACTTTATATGGCTATTTTCAGTTCCTCATTTTAACCATTACTTGAGGGGTTTTTTTTCCTTTTTTTTCGGATTCAGCGTGTGCCTCGAACCCTTCTAGGTGGAAGATTATACCTCTTACCACTCCAACCAAGGGTTGTTGGTGAAAGCCACAATAGTTATTTCCAGTTATCTCAGACAATGAGTCTTAAATTATTTCAGAATGAGAGTAACATCTTACAGTGTTCAAAACTTATTAACCAAATGAAATTAACCTTATTGTCCTCCATACTTAGGGCTAGGGACCACATGTTAGCAACCAACCTAATCACTTTTCCCTTGGTCTTTTTTTTTTTGTTTTTTTATTTATTTTATTGATAAAACTAAATGAATTAAACAACTACAAATCCCTCAAGTACCATATTAAGGATTCCTAAATCTAATTAGATTTAAATTATTAACTGGAAAAAATATTCGATTTCTTCCATGAATTTCAGCCAATTCCTCTACATCAATCTCTTCCACTTGAAAAGAACTCGACCTCGAGTTATTTCTAGAACAAAGTGACGTATCTGGATAAAAAAGTGCATTCCCATGGTTTTAATTGCCTAAAAAATTTATTCTATGAAATACTCTATTTTTAATTCCTTGCCCCCTAGAAATTAGCTTCCATGGAAAGTCATAACCGAAAGAAATGATATTTTAACAAATTTAGATACTTTTTTTTTTTGTTGAAGTATGAGTTTAGATACTTTTTCTTTTCTTTTCTTTTCTTTTTTTTTTTTTTTTTTTTTTTTTTTTTTTTTTTTT
>BEHA01000381.1:1269227-1292343 GCA_002897215.1 Eschscholzia californica subsp. californica | reverse complement strand
TTTTTTTTGTTGAAACATAAATTTAGATACTTGAAACCAAATATTTATCTCCACATTTGGTTAAAATAACAGTTTAACCTATCAATATTAGCAAAACACTCTTTTACATATGTATTGACAAATAATATTTTACCATTCTATAGCAACAAAATGATACGTTTACCCTTCTGTTGTCAAAATGACCTTTGTGTGGTCAAAGTTACGTTGTTACCCTTTTATAATACCAAAATTACATTTTACCCCCATTTTGTCAAAATGACATTCTTACTCTCTTAATACCAAAATAGACATTCATACCCTATTTGATTCAGATGACATTCTTAACCTTATTTGTCAAACTAATATATTAACCCTTTTATATTAAAATGACAATTTTACCATTTTATAGTAGTCATTTTTATCCTTAGTGAAAATAGCATTTTACTCTTGTATATTACAAATTTTTTATTTTTATTCAATTATATTAACAAATCATTTTTATTCTTTTGTTAGTAAAGTGACATTTTTACTCTTTCGTATTATCAAAATGTCATTTTGGCAACATAAGAAAGTAAGAATGTAATTTTGAAAAGAAAAAGGTAAAATGCTATTTTCAAAACATAAAGGTAAAAGTTTGTTAACATACGAACGTAAAATATCATGGTGAAAGGTACAAATGTCATTCGACAACAGAAAAGTAAAAATGTCATTTTACTATAAGTGTAAAGTGTTGATGGTGCTATAGTAGGGTAAAAATGTTATTGTGTAACGTGAGGGTGAAATTGTCGTTTTGATAATACAGAGTAAAAATATTACTATGGCAGCATAAGGGTAAAAATATCATTTCAGTGGCATAAAGCACGAATGTCATTTGGCAACATAAAGAAAACAATATTATTTAGTAGCATAAAACCAAAAATTTCATTTTCACAATATAAGAGTAAAAAAGTCATTTTAGCAATATAAGGATATAAACGTCATTTGACAACAATATTAAACGTCCTAGACATATGATTACTTATATTTGTGGAATTAAGTTGTCAATTAAATAACATAATTATGTTATTCCATGAAACAACAAAGGACAACCAAATGAAAGAACTAAAAATATTCATAAAAATTATTTTATTTCTGTAGAAATATTTTCCTGATTTCAAACACAACCTAAACCGTGTTTCTTTATCTTATCTCCAAACAAAAAAAATAACCCAAATGAATTTTTGTTGATAATCAATCTTCGGCTTCTTGTAAGTAAAGTGGGAGATAAGCCGTTTTCATTCGTTTAGAGATTTAAACCACTAATATTTAGTTGGTTAGAAAATTCTTAGGGTAAGGGTTGGCATAAAATGAGCTTAAACCCATATCTACATTAACAAGCTATAAATGGAAAACATGACCTATACGTCAAGGCATGCCTATCATCAAATCAAATTTCTTTGCTTTTCACATTCTCTCTCCTCAATCCATTCTTCACTTGTTATTCAAATACACTCAAAGAACCTCCAATATAAAATTCCCTTATATAACCACCTATGCATTAGGATCAATCCCTTTGTTCTCAATCACACAACCCTAGTTGTCATAACCATCTCCATTCTTCTTGCAATGGAGTCTGTTGGTTCTAATTCGCCACCGCCGAGACATCGGTCCCGTCATCGCTTTGAACCAACACAACGGATTTCTGACCGAATAGTCCGAGCTCTTCGTCAGCCTCTTCTTCTCCTACATCGTTCTGAATCTAATTTTTTTGTTCTCGGTGCAACGGGAAATGTTTATACCGTTACATTATCTACTACACCATCATGTAATTGCCCGGACCGTATAGTTCCATGCAAACATATACTGTTTATATATCTTCGTGTTCTAGAGACATCTAAGGACGATACTTGTCTTAGGAGAAGAACTCTTACACCATCTCAACTTACACGTCTCCTTAGTATGTCTATGTCACCTCGTACTTTTGCAGGCTCTCGTGCAAGGGAGAGATTTCATCATCTTTTGTCTCGGTCCACGACGACAATGGTGCCTTTAAAAATTGAGCTGAGTGATGGTGCCACGTGTCCCATATGTTTAGATGACATGGACAAAGAAGAAAATGTGGTGGAATGTGGGACATGTAGGACTGCATTGCATAAAGAATGTATGCTGAGGTGGAAAAGGAGCAGAGGGAGGTCAGCCAATTGTGTCATTTGTAGGAGACGGTGGAGGGAGAGGGCTGAGCAGGATAGGTATTTGAACTTGGCTGCGTATGTGACCGAGGATGATAGGGTTGATGGTGGAGGTCTATGTGGTGATTAGTTTAATTTTTTTTCCGAAGACTAAACTTAAATCTGTTTATAAATATAAAGGACTAGTAAAGATTAATGTGATTATGTTATTTTTAAATTCCATCTTAATAAAATGTAAATTTGTAGATTGTTAGATCAATTTCTTCCTATGGGCAGGAGTTATCTAAGAGTCTAATACCAGGAAATACAAATTCTATTTAACAAAAAGCACCTGCATTAAAAGCTTGGGCTAGACTTGTAGTTGGGTTTTCCTCCTAGTGGGGAAACCTAGTTGGGTTTGGTTTAGGAACAAACCCGGACCCGAGTCGAGTTTGGGTCAGTTACTTATGACGGTGGAATTAGGGTTAAGGGGAAGTCTATAAATACTTCTTTAATCTTAATTAGAAGTTGAGAGCACAATTAGAAACGCACAAGAAAAGATGGGAGAGAAGGAGGTTGCCGAGAAGAGCGGGGCAAAACTTTTTCAGCACGCACAGTCTTCGTTGTTCGGAAAATCCGACAGTGAGTTCTTCTCCAATTAAGCTGAAATTTGGCAGAACTGTTCTTGAGATATTCATCTAGTATTTGTACGGGGGGATTGTTGATTGATGGCCGGAATCCTAGTGAATTTAGGGTCGTTTTGGGCTGCAAATTTCTGGGCTGTTTTTGTTCTTTCTTGTGAGGTTTTCTTCGTGTTTCTTCGTGTTTGAGATTGATTCTTTTGGAAGGGTCTGAGTCTCGGGTGTACGTAGTCTGTAACTACTTTGCTTATTATAGTTGATTTGGTTGGACTACGAGTCCCGTGGTTTTTACTTCTCACATTGAGGAGGTTTTCCACGTTAAAAATCGTTGTCTTATTTACTTTCAGTTCTTTGTTTATTGCTCCCACTATTCTTCTATATTATTCTCGTAACTAACACATAGGGGGGAAACTTATATTTCCGCTGCGTTGACTCGACCCGTTTTCCCAACAAGTGGTATCAGAGCTCCAGGTTAGAGAGTTCTTTGGATTGTGATAACTTTGGTGTTTTGTTTGTTTGTGTTAGTGATGGAAAATATGGGTAGAATGATAAGTTTGAAGATGGAACAGTTATTTGCTTGGAAGACAGGAAATAATAAGATGTATATGATGAAAAAATTGCTCGAGTTGAGGAGCAGAGATGTTGTGTTCATGAAAGATCAAACGATTAAGGACATCGACAAGTCCGAAAATCCAGCTCAGGGTTATGAAGGTTTGATTGATTTGGAGGTTGTTCCTTCTACATCTGTCGATGGTCATGTCGAGGTTGAGGTTCAAGTTGATACACCTGGTGTTGATGCTCCCGTACAAGAAGATGGTACTGGTGGTCATGGTGACGATCATGATGGAACACCAACTACTGATAACCTCCCTACTGTTACAAGATATGAGAGAGGTCTGAGACGTTCGACAAGGTATGATCCTAGTGAGTATGTGTTACTTACTGATGGAGGAGAACCTGAAAGTTTTTTTGAAGCTTTGGAAGATGAACATAAACATGAATGGTGGAATGCCATGAGAGACGAGATGGTTTCTTTAAAGGAGAACCATACGTTTGAGTTGGTGAAGTTGCCTCTAGGTAAGAGGGTATTGCTTAATATGTGGGTGTATAGAGTTAAGCATAAGGATACCATGTTACTCCCTCGATACAAGGTTAGGTTGGTTGTGAAAGGATTGAGCCAAAGGAAGGGAATTGATTTCGATGAAACATTCTCTACTGTTGTGAAGATGTCATCCATTAGAGTTGCAATTGGATTGACAGCGAGCCTTGATCTAGAGGTGGAGCAAGTAGATGTAAAGACTGCTTTTCTCCATGGTGATTTGGAGGAAGAGATTTACATGATGTAACTGGAAGGCTTTGTGAAGAAGGGCAAAGAGGAATATGTTTGCCGCTTGAAGAAAAGTCTTTATGGATTTAAACAGACACCTAGACAGTGGCATAAGAAGTTTGAGTCAGTTATGGGGGAGCATGGTTATAAGAAGACTACTTCCGATCATTGTGTGTTTGTCCAGGTTTACCAAGGGATAGCGGGGCTGGTTGTTCAGGACAATCGAGGAAAAATGGAGCTGGTTGTTTCCAGGGCTGTCAAGGGGACAACAGGGCTGACTGTTTCTACCACCTAGTCGGAGGGGGAGTTTGTTGGGTTTTCCTCCTAGTGGGGAAACCTAGTTGGGTTTGGTTTAGGAACAAACCCGAACTCGAGTCGAGTTTCTCTGGGCCAGTTACTTATGACGGTGGAATTAGGGTTGAGGGGAAGTCTATAAATACTTCCTTAATCTTAATTAGAAGTTGAGAGCACAAATAGAAATGCACAAGAGAAGATAGGAGAGAAGGAGGTTGTCGAGAAGAGCGGGGCAAAACTTTTTCAGCACGCACAGTCTTTGTTGTTCCGAAAATCCTACGGTGAGTTCTTCTCCAATTAAGCTGAAATTTGGCAGAACTGTTCTTGACATATTCATCTAGTATTTGTACGGTGGGATCGTTGATTGGCGACCGGAATCCTAGTGAATTTAGGGTCGTTTTGGGCTGCAAATTTTTGGATTGTTTTTGTTATTTCTTGTGAGGTTTTCTTCGTGCTTCTTCGTGTTTGAGATTGATTCTTTTGGAAGGGTCTTTAACTACTTTGCTTATTATAGTTGATTTGGTTGGACTACGAGTCCCGTGGTTTTTACTTCTCACATTGAGAGGGTTTTCCACGTTAAAAATCGTTGTCTTATTTACTTTCAGTTCTTTGTTTAATGCTCCCACTATTCTTCTATATTATCCTCGTAACTAACACAAAGGGGGAAAACTTATATTTCCGCTGCGTCGACTCAATCTGTTTTTCCCAACACTTGTTAGTAAGCTCTTGAGATTAGACGATTATAATTGATTTTATCTTAATGGGCAGGAGTTAAATTAAATGACCTCTGTCTTAGTGCTCTCTCACGAGTAATTATTTTTCTTAATAATCATTCAGAAAAGAACAATGAAAATGTTAAAAGTTGCTTAAAAGAATGCGAAAAAGAGGGATATTGTGCAACGAACAATGATATAGGAGACACAAATCTAGGTCAAAAGTGGACAGCTTATTTTGCCCAAACAATCTAGACAAAAAGCTGAATCTAGCCGTCCCACCTTTGATTTCAACCAAATTTCGGCTAATTCACCATTTCTAGTAAACAAAACTCTGTTAGATTTGGCGTTCAGACAAGGTCTGATGATCTAAGGGGCCATAGCAATTCAGTGATGGTCCTTAGACGTTCACAAAGACCAATATGGACATATGAAATCGCTAGATGAGAAGGTTGATTATGATCTCTTAGTTGTTGTTTAGATCTCTTAAAAAATTTGTATGATATAGAGTCGGTTTAGAGAGTGAAAGAAGGAGTTTTCGCACTTTATCCCCAATCTATAGTCTTGATAAAGAATCTCTCTAATTATAGTAAATCTTGGAAAATTATTCAAAAAGATTGAACTCACATGTTGAAAAGACTTGATCTGACAACGAGGCATGATAACGTTAGAATATGAAATTTGATTTTGACGGCACTGTGAAGATAACGGTAAAAAGGTGGTTGTCTAGGTATTTTCGACAAACTAGAAATAGCCAGGAAGCAGTGGCGTGGCTGAAAATTCGAAGGCCCGTTGGCCCGGTGCATAAAAAAAAGGGGGCCCTTTCCCCGATAACGTTAAAACGTAAATTTCTTTTCTAATGTTATTTTGCAAATCTAAAATAAACTAAATTGGAATTTTTTTCTTATCTCAGATGAATCTATGTGTATTTTTTTGTTCTGAAAAAATTGTTAGCGAGAAGCACATATATCGAACCCATGAAAAAAATCGAACAATAAGTGTTACACTTAGTCTTGAAGTATACAAAAAGTATACAAATTAACCTAAAAATAGTTGATTATCTATAACTAATAGTTGGTTTTACTACTAATAGTTCGAGATATTAATGAGTTGAGAAAATTAGGGGTATTTAGCGATACCCCCTCATCCCTAATGTCCAATTAGGGATGCCCCCTTTTTTAATTGGATATTAGGGATGCCCCCTTTTTTACACTTAAAAGTACTTAATTACCCTTATCGGGGAAAGGGCCCCCTTGGTCTTTAAAAATATTTAGTAGTTTGAGGGGGGCGGTGTGACCGCACCCCGTCAAACACACCCCTGGCAGGAAGTTGGTTTTAAACTAGGGGGTCATTTGAGAAATTATCCAAGATCTTTTTGAATAAACAAAATGAATTCGGTACAAATAAATTTATTTCGAGGCAACCAATTTGAAGGATCTCAACACTGAAACTAAGTATACATCTTTTGTTTTTCTTCCTCATTTTCATGACCCTTCGCCGTTGACTATCTCTTACCCCAACAAACATCATTTTTTCTAGGAGCCACTGTTATGTTCATATTCTTCGCTATCTCCCCTCTTTTTCTTCAGTACCGCCAACATACCGTCTCCCCTCTCTCTTATTTTGTTTCATTAGAGTTTTCATTCGTCAACCGACAAAGAAGAACAACCTTTCTTCTGTGGCGGAAAGGGTTTTCTCTTGTAACAAACAAAGGGCTTCAAACCCTTCCTCTATGAAGAAGGGGGCGAATCCTTCTATAGGTGGCACCGAACGACATAACAGAAATTTTAAATTATTTTTGGAAAACAAGAAAAAAGATAAAATAATGTTTCCGTGGTGATGAAGAGAAAGAAGGGAAATGACGAAGAATATGATAATGGTGGTAATTGTCATAGGAAACGTAACTTGACAAAGTATAAGTGATGGTCATGAAAGAAGGGTGAAAACTGTACCCTACCCGTGACAAAAAACATGATTTTTATGTTTTGAAAAAAAAAATCATCTCTCCAAAATCACCCGGAGAGCTTCCCAAAAAAGCTATACAAAGAATTAAAAATTTGAGACTTCCGCCACACTCACAATTTGTACGCGCTTAGAGCATCTCCAATGCAAGACTCAATCGTAAAATCTTAAGTGCTACCTAGGACTTTAGAGTTTTTTTTGAGAAAAAACTTCTCCAATGCAAAACTCAATTAAGATTTTAAGATGATGTGGAAGCATTAAGTTTTAAGCTGTCTTAACTAGAAACTCTATTTTTGAGATCTCTTTTGAGAGTCTTAAGTGTCCTAGTCATCAAATTTAATTTTTGGACCAATAGAAAGCCTTTCTTTCTCAACCACTTTTCCTATTAAATGTATGTGTGACATGTGTATCTATTAGAGTTTTTTAGAGTGTTGCATCGGAGAAGGAGTTGAATTAAAGACAATCAAGTTAGCCACATAGGAAAGAGAATCTCAATTGAGACTCAACACATAAGCCAAATAGAGTTTTTTTTTTAAGAATTTTTGAGCTTATAGCCCAAAAAACGGGGTTTAATATGACATTTAGTCCACTCTAATCCCATTAAAGGTTTGAAAACCAAAATAATATTGTAAATGGATATCTAGTCCATTGGTATACATCTAGATAGAAAACACAAATCCCTAGAATATATATTAATTCATAATACCTAATATAACCTTCATCTTATATTATAACCGATTTACCAACAAAATCTTTGAATATCTTTTTCCATTTTTATCTCCCACATTCTCTCTCCAATCACATTTCCATTCAAAGTAATGTTAACTTCATTATCTTCTGTAACGGAAACAATTTATTTTCTCTCACTAAAACCGATTCACTTAATAAATCTTCATTAAACTCAGAAATCTTGTTTCATCTTCATTAGATTGTTGTGCAAACATTGATCCTTTATCAGGTTTGACACTGTGAAATTCATTATAATCACCATTGTTAAGATCTAAAATTGTTTCTCATGTTAAATTATCAGATTATGTTGCTCTATTATGGATCATATCAGATTTATGATCAAATTCTATAAGATCTGTTTACTAATTCATTAACTTCTAATGTATGATGTTTATTTTCTCTCTCTAAAATTTTCAAAACTATTTTAGATATTGATGTTTATTCATTATTCAACGATTCCTTCAAATTTGATATTTTATGTTTGCATTCAATGATAATATCATATTTCTTTAGATTTATGTTTAATCTTCTGTGGTTTATGATATTTCTTTAGATCAGATTTATCCATCCGTACAACTTTGGAACCTGGTGATTATCCGTACGGTTTCTCATAACAGAATATACAATATAGGTAATGTACGATACATTCCCATACTTTACAGTACATTACGCAAAATTTTAAGTAAGTTGTTATTATTACTGAATGATATATATGTGTATTTATCATACAAATATACGTACTTTATCAATGATATCAAAAACATCTTACCAAAAGTTCATACAATATGAAAAATTTATCCAACATTTCTCGTCATTTTTTTCCAGAACAGTTACCAAAAGTGGACATAAATTATATATTATTTATTTACCATTACGCGTACTTTTCACACAAAACAGTAGCCTTGTTAAGTTTACCAAACTACTCAAAATCTTCAAATATTGTCAAAATTTGACAAATATTATACATAATTTACGGAACTGTACATGTAGTTTATAATACAATATATGATTTTTTTTTTAATGTATGTGTACTTATGTTGTTGATTTGATATAACAGATGGAATTTCAAACAGAATCATCAAATCAAAGTAAGTCAACGAAACTAAAACTTGATGGCTCGGATAAAATATTTACTGAAGCTGGTCATTTGTTTCCTGGTGGTGCAAAAGCATTTGGATATGCTCTTCGACAATATAGTGTAACTGTTGTTTGTCCTGCTCAAGACTACAAATGGAGAGTACATGGATGAGCACCATTTTTTAACCAGAGAAGATTTTGTACGTTTTTTTTTGTAACAGAATATAAACGATGTGTAATGTAAAAGAAATTATGTGTAATTTATTGAACAAGTCCCACATACATTTGATAAATTACGTTGTATAAATGACAAATGATGGTTTTCTCGTCTTAAATAACACATAATTTACGTATTTGTTTCATAATTTGTATTCGATGTGTATTTATGTATGAGTAAAAACGAAAACAAATGCTGATTTAATGTTCCCAGAAAAATATATTATTTCCAAATCTGAAAGTTAAGTGAGAGAAAGTGATATATATATGTTTTGTATATTAACCCCAAATCACGCTAAATTGATCCTAGAAAATATACTCTTTCCAAATCTGAAAGTTAAGTGAGAGAAAATTGATTTGAATCGAAAAAAAATTACATAGTAATATAGAGAAAGTTGATTTGGTTTCCAAATCTGTAAAGAAGAGAGAGAAAATTGATTTGAAAATATCCGTGGTGATGGCGTTTTGTTTTGGTTAGGATTTTGGTTTCTAATTGATTCGGATAATAGAAAAGAGAAAATTTGATTTCCAAATCTGTTTAGAGGAGAGAGAAAGTATAATTTGTTTCAATCCATTTTTTGCTAATAAATCCCCCAAATCACGCCCAAATCTATCTTTCGAAAACGCGCGAAATTTGAGCGTGGAACATTGACGGTACTGTGTTTAGGAAGTGATGGTTTTTATGTCCATAATGTAAAAAGACTAAATATCCATATTTTGGGAAGATTGGATCATAAACTTTTTTTGAACATTATTGTGGTCTATATACACTAATTAACTCTTTTTTTAAGTTTTGCATTTGAGATGCTCTTCATACAATTTTTTATAAGCGCTTAAAATAAGCTAAAAGTCAGTTTTTTTTTTTTTTACTTATTTTAAGCTGAACCAAAGGCCTTAACTTTGTTCTTTTTGATATTCTTCCGTGGGGGGAAAAACAGGGTAAATTTCAAATTGAAAACCCTAACGATCCAAAGGTCCAATAATCTCTGATTCAGGTATTTTTCTTCACTCTCTTTCCTTCAATTAGTAACAGTTCGTGTTCAGCATTTCTTTTCAGATTATAATTGTCTTGAAAAATTTCATTTCTCAGTTCCCTTATTAATACTGTTCTTCTAGTCCCCGAATCGAACCTAGGTTTTCTTTACTTTTCCTAAATTTGGATACGAGCTTTACCTCATGAATCTAAGCAAACCCAAAATCTACTTTCTACCAAAGCGAGGAAGACTATTCTCTCAACACTTATTCTGGTTCTTTACGTGCTTGTTTGTTTATTAACCAATTTCTTCTAATTTTCTCTTTTTAGGGTTAGGGTTTTCTATCAAGTTTCTGAAAGGTAAGTACAGTATAAAAAAATGAACACCACAGTACAAAAGTCTCCAAAAACAGGAGGAAGATCGCTGTTTTTTCAGGATTTAGCAACACCAATTTCTACCCGTAGAGGAAAATTTAGTACCCCAGGTCAGGCAGCAGCTGTTTCAGCACTTCGCCGGGAGAATTTTGGTGGTTCTGATCCTCCTCCACCTCCAATGTTCACACTTGAAGATCGAGTTGAGTTCTCTCCTGAATCTGTTATGCCTGATTACCCTTTATCTTCTGATTCGAAATCCGATATGAAAACAACAGTAAGAGATTATAATAGGGATTCTGTTACACCAATCAAAAGTAGATTTGATGAGGGGAGTTCTTCTTATTCTGTGGGTGGGAAGCAAATGCAGCAGAGTCCTTCAAGTTCGAGTTGGTGGTCTCCGGCTAAGAGTGATAGTGATAATGGTGATAGGATGAAGGGATCGCCTGTTGATGGTGTGGTTGGACCTCGTGCTCTAATAACGCTTCCTCCACCGAGGGAAGTTGCTAGGCCCGAATTGCCGAAGAACACTTTACCTTCGGATAATCTTGACGAGGAAGAATGGGTTACAGTATATGGGTACGCCTCAATTTCCTTTTCTTCTGTCCCATATAATAGCTATTTTAAAGGTTTTATATTTATATGGTTGTGTTCACGAATTTTGATTAGGAGTTCTCTTTTGATTGAAAGGAAAACATCATGGTGAAAAGCTTATTAGGCTTCAATTTGCTTGTGATTTGGATAAGATTCATTGTAGCAAAGGATAGTTAAAAAGTTTGAAATTTCATGAAACCTGCAAATGTAAAAGAGTTGTTTCCTCAAATTATATTATCCATTGTTGTAAATTAAAAAGATTAGTCAAATTCGTATTATATTAATTTCCAGATGTTAATGTAGATTATTATCCAGATCTCTCTACTCACTCCTAGATCCCTAGATTCTAAACACATTTTGAGTTATGAAGAAATGCATCCTGAAGTTTGTGTTTCTTTAGTACATTTCACAATGCTTTGATGCTTAATCCTAAGTACCGAAACCGAATTACCTGGTTTGGTAACTTCAAAATTAGTTTATAGTAGGACAAGTCAATACTTATCTGTGTTCTACTAGCCTGGTTCTTGGATAGTTGTCTAGTAATTTATCAATTTCGGAAAATTCCATACTGAAGTTGTCACACGCTGATAGAATGAAAATAAGTCGATAGCTATTCCGTCCATTTCATAACTTGTTTTTGTAAACTTCTATCTACTATTTTCAGAACGCTTAATTGTCTGAAGTTCACGATTAATCAAGCGAATTCTGCAACCTTAAGCTTTGAAAAAGTGACCTGGTAATCTATAGCACAAACGCTTTGCGTTTTCATTAATATAAGGTACTAAGAAGAATGCAGTATTCATTACTCAGTATGCTTGAACTCGCCTACGTGATTATTCAATTTCGCATTTAACCACTTTCTAATTTGACTATCACTGTGAGCAGACGATAGAGTTGAAATTCTCTTCTGAAAGTCTTTCTTTGTTCTCAAGGAGACTTGAAATTTTCTTCTGCAAGTTTTAGTTTCCTTTTTAATTTATCCTCAATAATTCAGTCTAAGTTTAACAATTTTAATCCGGGTATTCATCTTTCTGTCATAATTTAAGTTGAACCATTAGGATTGTAAGTATATTCTTTTTCTATTTTGGAAGCTTCTATTCCCAATTAATTTATACAATTCTCACTGTTCAGAGCATAATACTAATACCGATGTTTCATTCTCGTTCAGATTCTCCCAAGGAGATACCAACTTTGTGTTGAGGGAGTTCGAAAAATGTGGAGTGATATTGAAACATGTCCCCGGTCCGGGTAATGCTAACTGGATGCATATCCTGTATCAGGTTGGTTCTTTTCCTTTCATTTCGAAAATGGCCTCTCATCACCGAGAATGTTCCTATACTCTGTCGTTTATCACTCTACCTGTTTCAGATTTGATGAAATATTAGTATATTTCATTGAGCCTCTCTTCTTTTATCGATTATATCAATTAAGTGAAATATTGGCTTTACTTGATAAATGCAGAACCGATATGATGCTCAGAAAGCTTTAAGCAAGAACGAGATGCAAATTAATGGAGTTCTTATTGTGGGTGTGAAGCCTGTTGACCCAATTCAACGACAGGCACTGAACCAAGGGCTCAATAACCAAGGATTCATGAATTTTCCCTCTTCACCACCGTCATCATCGTCGGGTAAAGGCATGGAACTCATACCTTCAAGAGCTTCTTCTTCTGCAACTCCTCTTTATCTTCATAACAGCCATGGTGCCCAGCGTTCAACTGGTGCTATCGCTACTCCAGCTCGATCTGTGGTATCTAGGGTTGTAGATCTTATGTTTGGTATCTGAAAATTGATCCAGAAGAGGGAAAAATGAAGTCAGAGAGTAATTATTTGAATCATAATTTGTTGTGTTTTAATCAGAGAAGGTTTTTAGTTCATATAATGAACGATCTATATGTTATACGCCAGGACTCCGTGTTATGAGAAGATAGAAATGAATATATATGAGTAACAAAGTTGTACTCCAGGAACAAAGCCCTGTATTTTGAAGCTATTATTAGTATGTGGGTTTGATATGCAGTCTCGTATCTACGAATTTCCATTTTTTGCTGGTGAGATTGGTAAGCTTGTAGACGGAATCTAGATAACGGGTTTGTATTTTTTGTTTCTTTTCTCTATTTCTCTCCATCTTACCTACTAATTGCAACAGACTTGTATGTCATCTTTTCTAAAATTGCATATTTTTGTGTCTTCCTATTAGTTTCTTATGACAAAAATTTTCGTTTTACTTGTTGAATTAGATTTTCTAAATTATACTTATTTGTTGTATGAATACTCTTTTAATTTATAAAATTGCTTCTCTAAAATATTCAGTTAAGGGTAATTTTAAAGGCGCCCCTCTAAAGAGTCATTGACGGCTCCCTCAAAGCAAATTTTGGAGGGAGAGACACGAGTTTGAAGAGAAGGGGCGCCAATAACACTTCGGAGGGTGCCTTTATTTTATTTTTTTTTGATTTTATTAAACTAGACCAAATATATTTTAAATATTCTTACTAGTATTGTATAATTACGAGGGATTGGGCTAACGACCCAAAATGGGTCGTTCAATGTGAGCCCAGTTCGTGAATGCCAGAAAATAAACGTCCTTCGTCAGATTGAGAGATGAAAGTGTTTTAAAAAAATTACGGAAACTGTTGGAAAAGGCCCGGGAAACGCGAAATTTTCTGAAAATTTCGGACGTTTCTTACGTCACAAAGAGATAGGAAATGACCGTAGCAACTGTCTTGTCCCATCTCCCATAAATTTCTCTCCCACGCCGAGTTGGAAAGTTAGTTTCCTTTAGTAACTTCTAGAAAACTGTTCCCTCTCCCAAAACCATTTTACTCACCAAAACCAACTGCCTTTAAGAAGGAAACTTTATTCTTTCACTATAAACATTCCCTCTCCCAAAACCAGTTTACTCACCAAAACCTGTTGTCATTAAGAAGGAGAAGGCGAAAAATCACCTGATTTCTGTAGGGATTTAAACCCTTATACTAGTGTTTATAGCGGATAACGACATCTAATGTCTAACACTAGTATCCCCAAGATCATCATGCAAAACTAGTAATTAAACTAATGGAGATAGTAGATTACCTTAATCGCTTTTCCCTCGAACTAGTTGAATTGATTAAAGAAGACCAAGAGCTTCAAACGTAGCTCCTCTACTTGGGACACCGAATAGTGTATTTAATCTCCCTCCTTGAAAGCTCGCTAGCACTCCAATGGTGGTTTGATAATAAGAAGACCTTCTTCTTGCTTGACTAGAAGATAGCTTGGGAATTAGCTCACTTTCTCCTCTCTACTTGATGTGGTAGAGTAAGAAAGCTTAGAGAGAAATTCCACACCTTATTCTCTGCCCTAAGAGTGTTTATATAGAACCCTAATAAGAATCCACCTCCTTTTAGGTTTCCTAAAACACCCTTTAGAATAAGATTTAGGGAAATAGTCGAAAATAACAACTAGTTGATATTTTCTCAATTCCCTAAGGAGATGACGTCCAAACCCAGCCAAAATTGGCAGATTTAATGTTCATAATATAAGGAAACGTCCCTCCAAAAATCAGCCCAATCCGAGCCCTAAAAGTTCCCGAATCGGCCTAGGCCCAAAACTCTTATTTCGGGCCTTTTTGCTATCTTTTGCCCAAATTCTATTTAGGCCTGTGAGATATGTTTATGGGACATTCCCAATGTTATATCACACTCCCACTAGTCATATCATCCGATTAAATACCCATTCTTATGTGTAACCCGATGTAGGATCCGATCGAAGTTAGCCGCGAATTTCGTAATTCGACGATCGTAGTTGGTTTCTAGCTAAACGCTACGACCCCTAAATCAATCGGACTTGATGATCTTCTTTATCAGTTGTCCTAGCCGACATATTGCTCGCATTGCCATCTTGGTCGAAGGACATCTCCTTCAACTCCTTCAATTTCACCTTCAAAAACACCTGATTTCACCTTAAAAAACACCTGATTTCACATTAAAATCACCGGAAGCATCGTTATTCATTGAAGAAGGCAATTGGTCAAAGAAGAAAAGTAAGAAATCTCCATGACTTTTCACAATTAAAAGGTAGGTTTCCTCTCTCTCTCTCTCTATATATATATATATATATCATCAACATAACCTAAATCACCATAACTTTTTCGGTTTATCAGATATTGTTCCTGGTAATTTTCCTTTAAAAATCCCTAATTTCGAAATTTTGTAATTGAACAACCCTAAATCTGCTAAAATAAGTTTCCTGTTTGATCGTTCATTGTTTTTGGCAGATGGTTAAGACTACCACCCCAAAGAAACCCTCAAAAAGTGTTACTATTCAAGAACCACGATTTGACGAGATTGAAAACCGAAAAGGAGGAGAACCCAATCCAAGAACAAGTGGCTCGAAGAATGAGCCGAAGAAAAAAGAAGGTATGTAACTTTAATACAGATACGATATACTACCTTCAGTTCGACCACATATACACAAAAAACAGACCAGCATAAAGTTCACAAAAAAAAGACTCTCTTTAGAATTTGAAAAGCTCTGACACTGTACATGCTTTTCAAAATTGTAGAGTGCCTGGTCCCCATGTTTCTGCTACTGATATGAAGAACAATTACAATAACTAAATGGGTTCGTTGCACGAAGCATGGTTGTGATAAGTATGTTTTTTACATCTACCGCATTCTCGGTCTTTTACGGAAGTTGTCGGAACTTTCAATTCTTACAGACCACGGTCTGCCAGGACGTTTCTTAGTTAAAGGAGGAAGTATCATGCTGGTTTTCTCAAAAGATTTTGGTTCATTAAAAGTTGGGATAGGGTTGACGGAGTGACTGTAAGTCTTACAATATGCATCCGTTGTAACAGCAGGATCGAAAAAGATTGATGAATCCCCTCCATGCACCTTAATACACAATATGGCATGCTCACATGGGATACCTTGCACTTGCCACTTACGACATGAGCAAGTCAGATGCGCAAGATCTACGGAGTGGCTCGGCATCGGCATGACTTCTTATTTGAATTCACCAGATTGAATACACTTCCAACTAGAAGCAACGTTAAATCTAGACTGCATTATTCACTGACCTTAGGGCATAGGAATGGATCCCAAGATGCAGACTCAATTCTTCTTTCGTTCATCATGTTCATTATTCACCAGATTGAATACACTTCCCCAATAGTCATATTTGAACTCACTCGATCTAAGAATCAGAAATTGGAAGAAATCTCTCATCCTTTATCCATGAATTGAACGACTCTAAAAGAGATGGACAAATTAAATCATACCTATTACCGAGAAAAAAATCTGCCCAATGTTGAGGATTGACAGACTGCAGAAACGAGTCCACGCCATTTCCACCCATTACAACCAGTTCTGAAGTGTAATTTTGAAAATCTGATACAGTAAGGGCACAAGCCGCTTTAAACATTAGCGACTGGAAAATAGCCAGACTTCTTTGCACAATTATTTACACATACATTCAAATTGTTGCGCAAATGCCAATCGCAGTATGAATGGTGGCACTGTGGGAAAATGTTCGAAACTCCATTTATAATACCATTGTGCCGGTCCGACATAAACCTCAACGATTGACGACTATCAACAACTCGTGCCAAATTGCAGAAAAACCAGGTCCAGTTTTGATCATTCTCTACATCAACCCTAGCGTAGGCGACAACAAAGAATCCTGCAATCAACAAGTAATTGGAATTCATTCAGAGTGTGGACAACAAAAAAAAATAATTACATGTACTAGGCGCAAATATTCGGTTAAGAAACTAGGTAGTGTTCAGTAAACCAGAACTTGTACCGGGAAGTAAAACTTGGAAAAGTACTTACTATCGTTCCCATTCTTTGGTACAACTGCCAGAATGCATCTATTGTATCTCGTTTTGGCAAAGGTGCCATCAATAAATATTAATGGTCGGCAGTGCTTGAAACCTTCAATACATGCTCCAAGAGCAATAAATATTCTAACAAAACGACAGGAGTCTGGATCAACTTGAAGATCAATGTGACTATTGGGGTTAGATCGAGTGAGTGCATCCACATACCAGTTTAGCTTTGCATAGGAGTCAGATTCTTTCCCACATGCCAAACAAATAGCCGCATTTCGAGCTTTATACGAATAATAATAGCTCAGATTTATACCGTAATCTTTCTTGAATGATGTTACAATATCTTTCGTACTTTTGATCGGATTCTCTCTAATGTCATCAGCAATTAATAGGATAACAGATTCTGTCGCTAACCTAGGTTTACATGAAGACGTTATAAAATATGATCAACAACATGAATGGTCCAAACACATGTAGGAGTTTTGCATATACAAGTAAAACGGGCAAGATCATGCTTCAAAAATTTATAATTGTACCCATGCTTTATTGAGTAGCGACTAAGAGCATGTTGAAAGGCAGTGGCGCCACCAGGGAATCCCTGGCCAACAAATGTAAACACTTATGCCCAACTGTCAGACCTTAGAAATTCAATCCTCACAAGGGTAGTAGATACATCACTAGGAGTAGATGAGGAAGGAGAGAAAAAATCTTGCGGGACACTGCAGAATACAAAATAGTCAAGAATAATATGGTTCAAAAAGGAATTTGAATACAATACAGAAGATAATTTACTCACGACAATTCATTGTCCAGCACATCATTATATGGTCTGAGAACGTACAGGTGTACAATAAAGAAACATATGTACTCGCACGATGGAAAAGGGGGACAATACTTTACAATAGTGCAACACTACAGGTTCCGAGAGCGGGATCATTTACTATAAAACAGCTAATGTACTCGCAAGATATTGATTACAAGTGCATAGAAATGCTTCATGATAGTTGCATAATAACTCAATACTAGAAAAACATTTGGAATGGGTACATCATTATATGGTATGGGAACGTACTGGTGTATAGTACAAAAACAAATGTATTCATAAGATTAGAAGTTACTATACATAATAATATTTCGTCTCCACATACACTTAATGGTTTACAGACTAAGCAAAATGATGAGTACTAGAGTAAAGTACCGAAAACTTCCGAGTTGAATTCTTCCAGCTGATGTTCTAGCGCCAGAATAAGATGTACAACCGAAAAAATCTCGCTCCAACCTGAATAGATAAAGAAAAATAAAACTACTAATACATCCAAAACAGAAGTAATAAATAAAGTAACTGAAAGTATGATTCACCAGAGAGGAGATCTTGCTACAATGTCCGCAAGCTTTTCACTTAACACATGGAAAACACAAAACGAAATAAGAATACTAAATGATTTATCGTGGGTATTCAAATAATAACAATATCATGGTAATTCCATACGTGACTGATTATCTGTTTAACTGGGTCGGTAATTCTTCACTATCCATTCTATAATGGCCAGGAAAAGATCTGAAAGATTAAAAAGATGGAAAAGGAAACACTTTTCAGAGGAGCTAAACAAAGTATGTACATGTATTTCAATGAGCAAACAAAGTTTGAAAAGTAAAAACTTTGAAGTTTGACCATAAAATTAGTTGCAGACATTGGTTGGTTCACTATAACGGTTTTAGTGATTTGGATGAAGGATTTTGTTCATCTTTAATAGCATTTTTGTGTTAAGAAAGGAATATTAATCTTCTTTAAATGCTAACATTGAAGACAAAAGAATGTTATTCAGAACATTAAAACCATTCACCTGAAAAAGAAGAACAGATTCATACCAAGAAGATAAGAACTGAATGTAAACTTAAGACCCTGAGGTATATAAACAAGAAGGAAGATGAAATTGAAACCAATAAATGGACGGGATGAAAAGAATTCGGCCAAAAATTCAGAACAAATTGCGCGGTGTCAAAAAATTTGAAAGAAAAAGAGAGGAAGAAACGGTTTTCTGAAGGTTTTAGAGCGAGAAAGAAAACGAGAAGAGAGAGTTTCCCGGTTTTTTTTAGGGTTTATGGTCTGATTCACGTCCAATCCGTGGCTGGGAATTTAACGTTCCCTTGCAATCACGCTGATAACATCTCAGACAACGTGACAGTGTCCCGTCCAAGGGCAAGAAGGGAAGAAAAAAATGAAAAACCTAGGAAAAATGAGTTGTCTTTGACATTTAGACCGGAAACTCATTTTTGGGCAAAAAGAGACTGGGCTCTAATTATTACATACACTAATTGTTTTGCTCTAATATTCTTTGTCACGGTAATAGTATTTGCTTCAGTTATTTAATTTGATACCTATCTAGCATGTAAATATCTTCCATACAGTGTTATTTTTGAATTATTAATTAAAAAACAACTCTAAAATAAACTCATTGTGAAAAGAAATGCATGAGAGAAAAAATAATTTTTTTTAAAAGATAAAAAAATTCATGTAAAAGAATATTTCTTTCATTATAATTCTGATGCCAATCTTTGATATTCTCCGTAAGATGCTATCCAAAATTAGCATTTTGACTTTTGTCTTCCTGCATTTTTTTTAATTTTGAAAACGGTAAGATTTCGGAACTACTCCATTAGACACGTCCCAAGAGCGGCCCGGACCGCAAGCAACGACTTCCGAAACCAAAACAACAACTTTAGTTGTTTTGGGCCCTATTGTAGTGAGGACCTCATGTGTTTGGATTTTGCTGTATGTCAAATTCAAAATAATAATTATATTCGAAACAGATTTATAATATGTTTTAAGTTGTAGCTTAATATTTAGGGATATTTAGCGTTTGGGTCAAGGATAAGTACTGGTTTTAGTGTTTAGGTCACAAGTTTGTCCGTTATAGGGTCTGGGTCACGGACTAACCATTGACCACGTTGACTAATGACGCAGTTAACTAGCGTCATTAGTCAACGGGTCAATGGTTAGTCCGTGACCCAGACCCTAAAGTCGGTACTGATCCTTGACCCAAACACTAAATAGCGTTGCTGTGAGCCGTTCCAAAGACGGAAATAAATTTGAACGCATTAAAATCAGAAAAAGGATTTGAACATCAATTCTTTCAGGTCTTAAAATTGATGGATCAATTTGGTCTTTGTTGTTCATAGTAATCACCATGATTCTTTCTTCAACCAAGTAGAGAAAATTTCGTCCATGAAATTCAAAATTCCTGATAAACTTATAGATGTTGATTTCTCATTCAAATATAGATCTAAATCTTTAATAAAAATAACTAATCGTTTTGTTGTTTGAAGAAGAAGCATTTTTAGGTCAGAATCATCAGTAACATTTGATATATTTATATCGTAGATATCGTAGTTCTGGAATTTAGCCATGACGGAAACGAATGATGATTTTCCAATTTATGGAAGACCGAAGAAGATAGCTTTCTGTCCAAACAAGACGTAATCGATGATAAAATTGTTTTAATTTAATAAAAGATTCTAGATCTGATTTTACCTTGTTTTTTTAGATGTGAATCCATGACAATTGTATCGAAAGTTGTTAGAGGAGTAAATGAACAGATCTTCACATTTTATTATGAAAAGTGGGGAAAAGCTAGGGTTTTCTGAAGTTGGGGGTTTTCCAGGGTTCTTGAGAGTTAGGGTTTCAGAGAGCTTGAAAAGAGGGAAAGAGAGAGAGAGAGATGACCGGCAAAAGCTTGGCCGACCGGCCAATGCTTACGTCGACACGGGAAGAAGGAGTTGAGCTCGGCTCATGGAAGGTGGCAACAGCTTGGACGTTCATGGAAGCACCCTCGAGTTTGGGATTTCAAGGGACTAACTCGGATTTCATGGCAGCAACAAATGGGACTTAGAACGGCTCACATCAGCTCGTGTTTAGTGTTTGGGTCAAGGATAAATACCGACTTTAGGGTCTGGGTCACGGACTAACCATTGACCATGTTGACTAATGACGGTAGTTAGCTATCGTCATTAGTCAAGGGGTCAACTGTTAGTCCGTGACCCAGACCCTATAACGGACAAACTTGTGACCTAAACACTAAAATCGGTACTTATCCTTGACCCAAACACTAAATATCCCTAATATTTAAGAGTTTGAATTAAGTGCAAGAGGTCAAGAATTCAAATCTACCTATAAGAACGACATGCCTTATATTCGACCCCAATTTTAATAGTGTTAATAGGAGGATTTGAACGCTTGACCTCTTGCACTTGATCTAGACTCTTAACCATTGAGCTACAATTTAAATATGCGTTATATAGGGCTCCAACTTTTAATTTTGCTCGGGGCCTTCCAAATGTTTGGACCGCTCCCAGGGGCGTGGATGAAGGGGTGCGAGCGGTGCGATCACACCAAACCTCCCTCTTCCAAAGGGCCTCTTCTCTGAAAAATGTATAGAAAGCATATTACTTATAACTAGAAAGCCACACTCACACTAAAACATATCTAGAAGTTAGCTTCGATGGTGTGCTATCTAACTTGGACCTCAAAGGACGCGGGATTAAACCCTATAAGCAGCGTCACCCTTTTTTTACTTTTGGTGCAATGGAGACCTGGTTTGGGCTATAATAAATTAAGGCCCTATGTTCTTTTTTGTTTTTTGTAGGCATACCTGGTTTAGGCTACATGGTTGAAGATCCAATGTTATTTCCATCATGACTCTCGATGAGCTGTTATTTTCATTTCGTATAGTGAGTAAAAAAGACCATTCTTTTCATATGTACTTAGATCACCATGCGGCTAAAAAAAAGAGTTGGGTTTCTTCTGGCTTAGGCTTACTTCTAAAAAGACTGGTTGGTCCGATCATGTAGCTACGATGAATAATAGTCAATATAGCTATCATATTGAATTGGGACAGACGAATAATAATATGCCTCTCAGATGTCAATGCTTTGGAGTTTGATGCCTACAAACTTAACATGGTTTAGAACGAGGCTCACACGTGATGTTTGTAGCTTAATCCTACATCTACCATTTCCAGGGGTGCTGGGGGGTGCAGGGTGCGGCCACACCCCCTAGATCCTCCGAAAAAAATTAGTAGTAGTAATATTTTATATATATATATATATATATATATATATATATATATATAGGTATACATAATTATGTATCCAATGATGTATACAAATGACGTGAAGAAGGCCTTGGCTTAGTGGTTAAGACACAGGTTACAGGTCTTCACGATAGTAAGGTTATGAGTTTGAGTCCCCTCGTTAGGCATTTTAAATTATATATATATATATATATATATGTATATATGTGTGTGTGTTTCTAACTCTATATTAAACTATGCATGTATAAAGATAACAAAAACTAGAGTGCGGCCTAGTGTTATTGACGGTGTGGTTTTGTGGACGAGTGACCTTGAGGTTTGTTGGTTCGAATCCAACTTCATACATTTTTTATTTTATTTTTGAAATTATTAAATTTAATTATCCTAAATTCAAAAGCTAGAATCTAATATGTACGAGACCACGAGTGGTTATCATTGGTTTGGAATGTTTCAATTTTTTGTGAAAAACATAATATTAAAGTTGTTGATCTTAATGGTCAGTACTGCTGATGTCGAAAAATGGCCTTCTATTAAATCAGCATGAAACTGGGACTTGTTGCATGACAGCGTCCGTTATGATCGAATATTTTGTTGGGATGGCTAAGATTCCTTCTTCCTGCTCCTCTCTCCTTCTGGTTCTTGCTCCTAGCTCCTATTCTTGGGGGAAAAATCTGCAAAGGATTCGAAAACCGCTCCAACGCCCTCAAAACAGTCAGGGTGTTCTTTGTAGTAAAAGATTGAATATTCATGGAACCTTTTAGGGGTGAGTTAGGGTAACGGAGTGTGAAGTGCTTGTGTTTTGCTTGTCTTGTGGAAGACGATGAGGGGCCCTTTTATAGGTTGAATTAGACCGACTGTGATTAGACGGTCTAGATGACGCGGCTGTGATCCACCGGTTAGGGAAGTGTCTTACTGTTCTTGGTTAAGGTTTCCCTAGTAGTTATCTTGTATCTAGGATAAATAGAAGTTCCTAAGGTTGAGGATCCTTCATATATATCCTGTCGAGGTGATAGATCTTTTAGGAGATGTATCCTCCTTTGAGACTCTTGAAGTCCAAGCTTGCTTAAACACTTAAGATCTTTAACCGACTGAGATCTTTTAAGGAGATCCCGAGATTTAGTCAGTAAGCTGTTGGCTCGCTTTTGCCTCCCCAGTTTAGAGCGTGAGGAAGCAACCTAGCTTACATGAACC
>BEHA01000381.1:1235299-1269219 GCA_002897215.1 Eschscholzia californica subsp. californica | reverse complement strand
CCCCCCATCCCCCCTCATTCCTTTTGAGATTTCAGGGTTGATCTGTTCGTGCCATAGGTGAAACAAGGCTGGTACCTCTTAGCTTGTCTTGGCCGACCTCCCAGTTAGGGGTGTAGGTGACGGAGCGTCGAGGGTTTAGCTATTCTGCTGCCTTAAGCCGAGTTGACCCGTTGGACTTCTGGTCTATTCTTGACTTCCTGACGTCAGTCAACGTCTGGACAATTTATGCATCATCACATACATAGTTCAATGGAGAAGCAAGAGGGATGCACAACAAATTACAAACTTTTATCGCTATCAAGTGGATATTTTCAATATTGTTATTCATATGCAACTTCAAGAATTAAATGTTCATTTCACTAAGAAGAATAATGAGTTGCTCCGTTGTGTGGCATGTTTGAGTCCATCTAGAGGTTTTGCCCTAGGGGTGAAACTAAAGACCGCGAAGAACGAAAGACCGGTGAAAACCAAAGCAAACCGGACCACAAAAAACCGGACAAAAAAACCCCGATCCATAATGGTCGGTCTTTTTTGATTGAATTGGTCTGTAGGTCCGGTTTGGTCCTTTTTCTAACAAGCCTGTGGGGCCCGAACCGTGCTGCACTAAATGTCATGTATATTATCCATAAAATTAATGGTAAAATATTAATGGATAATTAGGTGTTATATCTTATAATGGAATTGCTTTTGTTCTCAATTTTTTTTTCGATACACTATTGAGTGAAAGGAAAATACACGAAATTGTTGTCATTGTTGGATTATATTCATTTGATCTCTTGCGCATGATATTAGCCTCAATATAATATTTTGATTGTTAATATTTCGTGAAATAAAGTTTAAATTAGGTTTCGGCCGAAAGACCGGTTTTCAAATGGGTGGTCTATTTTATTTTGAACGGGCTTTTGGTCGGGCCTTTTTATATATAAAAAACAGCCGTTAAAATAGATACCCGTTCAAATATGTCAAAAAACCGGTCCACCCGGACTGATTACACCCCTAGGTTTTGCCTTTTTGACAAAAGTAAGTTGATGTGTCTTGGTGAATTTTATCCGTCAGATTTCAGTAGCCTTGACACTATGCTACTTAGTTCTCATCTTGATAATTACATTTACGATATGAGGCAGAATGAATTTCCCAAATTTAGGGAATTGGGGATCTTGCTAGAATATTGGTGGAAACTAAGAGGGATAAAGCATATCATTAAGTTTATTTGCTTATCAATTTAGCACTAACTTGATCGGCTGCAACTGCCTCTGTTAAAAGAGCATTTTCAGCTATGAAGCTAGTTAAATCACGCTTAAGAAACAAGATGAGTGATGCGTGGTTGAATGATAATTTAGCAGTTTTTATTGAAAAAGAAGTTTTTAGTGAAATTGAGAATGAGTCGATTATGCGGATATTTCAAAATATAAACTCTCGTAGAAGTCAATTGCGTTTGTAATCGTTGATGTATTAATATAATTAATGAATATAAGTATTTTATTAATTATTGTGTTTGCAAAAAAACAAATTCTTTAGGTATATGAATCCTCACCCCCTAAGTGAAAATCTTGGATCCGTCCCTGACCATTTCAATACTGAATTTATTAAATTATACGCTTCACAGTTCAATCGACATGTTTATAAAAAAATTTGATGACACACAACAAGTGGATGACAGGCATGCCAGGAGAGTCAACATCCGGCAAAAGAGTTTCTAATACCAATCCATCGGAGGAAAGACCAATTGGCTGTAAACAAGCTAAGGCAAATGCAAGAGTTGGAGAACCATCCACACATTATACTGCTTCAAAAACCCAGAATGAGGGATATTGGGAAAAAAGAGATGAAGAATCCCAACAGACAGCAACAACTTTGACGGAAGCTGTACCGGTTTTACAAGAGACCCTACGGGTTCAACAAAAGTATCTACAAGCAGATAAGGAACACAAGAACCAACCATATGGTATAGACTTATTTAGGATTGATGTTAGGTCTCTCGACGAACATGGTGCACGAATGCTTATAGCAGCGCGAGAAGCTTCAACGGTCAACCACGAGACCTAAGAAACCCCTTCTAGTTATCTTTAATTTTTCTATTGTTGTTTAGACGTATTTAAGTAGTTTTAATTTTTAATCAATTATTAGTTGTAATCAATGTTTTTTTAATTGAACTTTATTAAGTAAATTAGGAAATTTCATTTTCAAATTTCGGCCTCAAGAGAGGCTGAGGCTGGAGCTGAATTTTTAAGGCTGAGCTGAGGCTGAAAATTTTGGGTGAAAAAAATATTTTTTTTGGCCTAAGGCTGGGACTGGATTTGCTCTTACTTTGAATCCCAACAGCACGGGCCCACCATTCTATTTGTGGTTCATGGAACTTTATTGTAATATGGCCCCTAGTTATAACTAACTGTGAAGTTTGGCCTCTAGCTAGTAGTGATGTTATAAAGGCCGACCCGAGTTGGGTGTGGGTCCGGCCCGGGCTGGGACTGGGACCGCCCCGTACAGAAACGGGTCAGACCAACCCGGGTTCTTTTCCAGGCTTGGCTGGGCCCAACCCGTCAAAGCCCGTTTTTTTTCCTTCCTTATGTTTTAAAATTCAATAGATAAAATCATGTCAAGGCCCGGGTTCTATTCCTTTCCTAAAAGATCTATCCAACAACAACATTCCTAAAAGATTCATTTCCATAAAATCTTTTCAAAAATCTTTCTTAACTTGTTAATTTATTTGTGTGAATTATCCTCTATTGATAATTTCCAAAACGTAATTTCTAAAATCACTTCCACAAAATCTTTTCAAAAATCTTTCTTAAACTTATGAACCTATTTATGTAAATCATCATCTATTAGTTATCTTTAAAAGGTAATTTCTAAAATCAGTTCTCAAAAATCTTTTCAAAAACTCTTTCCTAAAATTATTAATTTATTTATTTATGTAAATCACCCTCTATTAATTATTTCCACAAAGTAATTTCTAAAATCAATCCAAGAAAATCTTTTCTAAACTTATTTATGTAAATCACATCTTATTATTCCCAAAATCTTTCCAAAATCGATTCTAAATCATGTCATATTTATTTTTGTCATAAAATCACCCTAAATTCATTCCCAAGAATTATTTCAAGAAAATCATTTCTAAGCTTTAGATTTATATATTTCAAAACAAACTATAGATTAATATATTTTTTTATTTTGGTTTTTCAATTTTTTTTTTAAATTATATAAAACACGAGCCGACCCGTCCCGGCCTAGGTCTATAATCGGTCCCTGGCTGGGCCCTTGTATAGCCAATCCGGGTTGAGGCTCGGCCCGGGACTATTTCAACCCGGGTTGGGTAGGCCTGGCCCGGCCAGGACAGGCATCACTACTAGCTAGTTATGACCCACTATAAAATTGGCCCTCATGTTTATCCTTGCAGGCAATTTCACCCAAACTATTTACCCTTTTACTTTTTTCTTCAAACCATTTTCCCTTTACCTTTCTTTTCAAACTATTTTCCCTTTTACCTTTTTTCAAATTATATATTTTCTTTTGTCATTTCTCTTTGCTTTAGTTATTTGGCAACGAGTCAGATATATGCATACTCTCTCATCCTCTTTCTCTATGTCTCTCTATATCTCTCTCCTTCATCCATCCCTCCCATTCTCTCCAATTTTCTCTCCTCGCTTCTCTATACATGTCTCCTTCATCCCTCTCTCTCTCTCTATCTCCCTCCATTCCAAGAACTCATTATCTAATGCTCAAGGAGAAACCATTGTGGAACATCTTAAGGACAATTCCTTAACAAGAGTTCCAAAGTTTGAGTTAATACGGAAGATCACATCTCTGAAAAGATTTGGTATCAAATGATATTGATTATTTGGGTGAGAATAATATAGTTAATTAGCACCAATCTACGTGTGGAAATAGAAATAAAAAATCTCATTAAGGGAGAACACAAACCGTCTAATATATTTTATCTGGAAAATTGGGACGTAACTGATTTAAAAGACTTACTGGTTCAAAAAGACATTGTAAGAATTTTGATGGAAGTTTAACAAAAATATTTTAGATACTTATAATTCTCATGTTATATGTATGTATGTATACGATATGAATACAAGATATTAGGTCAATTTTCTTGTCCATCTTAATTAAAGATACATTTGAATATTTTTAAAGCTTTGGCTCCTTGTGCAAATTCATGCAACCATGTGGGAATCTTTTGCAAATTAACCTGTTTTAAACTTGCGTAATATGCATGAGCTTTCACAATCCTTACTATGTGCGAGCCCTTGCAGCCTTGCGCGCATGTCAAGTTGAACAAAAAAATTGAAAGATTCTTTTCTGAAAAAAATAGCTGCATGAGTTTTGATAAATAGTAACTATATACTAAAAAGTACAAGGCCACTTTTATTAGATTAGTTTCAGGCCTCGCAAAAGTCAGGACCGACCTGCACCACCACCATCATACCTCCAGCTAGGGGTGGGTTCGGTCGGCCTCAGACTCTTGCTTCGCGGGCACGGACGGATCAGGCTCAAGAGTGAACTATCCGGTTGGGCTATCGTGCAATTCAGGTCAGACAAATATGAGTATCTTTGTTCTCACGGTCCGGTTCTGCCTGCGAACCCTCTCGGGTTCTAACAGGCTTGAGTGGACGGGTCGCGGGCTTTTTGAATAAAAAAATAAAATTTAATAAAAAAATATCAATAAATTAAACTGATTATCATCCATTATATTAATATAATCTCTAGACAAAAATCACATCAAAAGTTTACATTATTTCACAAAAATTACAGAAATTGAACTTAAGATGATGGATTCTCGAGAACCGGCTCTGGAGATCCGTCGTTCAAATGGTCAAATTGCATCATACTAACATTAATTAAGTTGGTGTTTCCACAAATCTTTCAGACAAACACAACACTCCAACTTTTCCGGAGTTAGACTACTTTTATAATCACCCAAAATTCTCTTTCCCAAAGAGAAGGCAGACTAGGAAGCAACATTAGAAATCGGGGCATCAAGAACATCACGGGAAATTCGAGATAAAACCGGGTATCCTTTCTCGTTTTCACTCCACCAATCCAAAACGTCGAACTTTTCAAGATCATCTACCAAAAGATCGGGTTCGGAATCATATCGAGAAGTCTCTTCAGAAGCAATAGCTAAATGATCTCTTCGAGCCCCCTTAATATTTCTCCAAAATGCACCCCAATCCGAAGATTCGGAAGGCTCGAAGGAACGAACCGTAGAAAAAGTTTGCGGCCATGAAATATGCGAAGTGGTTGTATACTCCGCGAATTCGCGAAGTTTACTAATCATAGTGGCAGACTGAGATAAGGAGCATTTAATAGCATAAGCCGAACTTTGAAAACAATTCTCAAGCTCAGATAAAACCATATCAACTTTCATCTTAATATGAGGATTAAGAATACATGCAACACCTAATAAAACTGGGGTTTCTCCCCAATACTTAATAAATTTCGATTCCATTGACAAAATAATTTCAGAAAATAGTGGATTACTCAGGTTATCATGAAAAACCATTCCAATATCAAGCAAATACTCAAGAACTGAATTCGAAATAACATATTCAACCCCAAAGAAGAAAGTAGTTGCATCGTAGAAAGGCTTCAAAAATTTACATAGCATTTCGACGTGTAACCAATTGAACTCGGATACAACATAAGGGGGAGATTGATCAGACAAAAAAGAATCTATCACACTTTGATATGGCAATGCATTTTTCAACATAAGATATCTCGAATTCCATCTATGTGTTCACATCTAACTGCAATTTCTCTGACCCAAATCCTTTCGACTCGCAATGGGCTCGAAATTTGGCATTTCGAGTCCCAGAAGAAGCAATGTATTCCAAGTTTCCCTTCAACCGAATAAGTATTTTCTTGAACTGAGGTACTTGCAAACCATCTTGAACCACAACATTTAAGATATGGCAAAAACATCTAACATGAAATAATTCACCTCTCAAGGGAAAATGAGGAATAAATTGAATCAATCGAGATACGGAAACAGTATTCGCTCTTGCATTATCCATTGAAAGAGAAAAGATTTTTCCAGAAATCATCCAATCGTTTGTAAGTTTATCATGCACAACACTTTCAATATGTTCACCAGTGTGTGACTTGTCTAGGATAATGTACGAGATTATTCTCTTTTGAATACACCAATTTTGATCAATGAAATGTGCAGTAATAGATAAATAACTCAATTTCTAATTCGAAGACCATATGTCAGAGGCGAGAGATATCCCACCAGGAGCATTCAAAAGAGAATCTCTCAAAACATCTTTCTCCTCTTTAAAACATTTCAGAATATCATTTCTCGCCGTTCCTCTTAAGAACGATTTAAAACAAGGATGGAACGAATTATAAGTTTGATGGTGTTCTTTCTAGCTCTTGCTTGGCTAATTTGAAATGAAGCCAAATTTCCAAGTCTCTTATTTTGGGTCAACTTAGATTGAGAGAGAACAATCTTTAACTTTATTGCACAAATTGTTGTGTGCCTTTTAAAATGGGTGGTGCCATTTGAAGATTTGTAATCCTTCATGACACCACAAAATATACATTTAGCCATTAAATTTTTGATGTTCGGATTTTGAGTATCAGCAACATTGACAAATGTATAATTTACCCAGACCTCAGAATTTGGATCGTTCTTAGAGGACTCCTTAGAACTTGGCACTTCCACTTCTACTGTTGGAGATCCAACTGGAGCAGAAACACCTTGTTCAGTTGGAATGTTTGTTAGATCGACCTACGTTTAAACCACAATCATAAAAGAAATGTCAATATGCTGTCGAGTTCATGTTCAAGAGTCGAAAATATCATCATCGGTCAAAAGTTCATGTCCATAAATCACAATCCAACTGTTTAGAACACTCATTTTGATCATCCTAGTTCATGCCCATAAATCACAATTTACATAAACATTATTCCATCTCTGAAAAAGACATGATCTGTTTGATCAAACAAATCCAACGGGTGAGATCTGTTTCATGAAACAGATCCTTAAGTTAAGATCTGTTTCAGAGATGGATCAACATGATTCATCATCATCCATCATATACATTACCAGCATCAAAAAATAAAAAATATATAAATCTGATTCATCTCTGAAACAGACATGCTCTGTTGGATCAAACAAATGCAACGATTGAGATCTGTTTGATCAAACAGATCCTCACTTTAGGATCTATTTCAGAGATGGATCTACATGATTCATCATCATCCATCATTTACACTATCAACATCAAAAAAGAAAAAAATTACATCAAATTTGATTCATCTCTAGAACAAACATTATTTGTTTGATTAGACAGATCCAACGGTTGAGATCTGTTTGATCAAACAAATCCCAACTTTAGGATCTGTTTCAGAGATTGATCTACATGATTATGTATCATCCATCGTTTACACTATAACATCAAAAAAAAATTTACATCAATGTTGATTCATCTGTGAAACAGACATTATCTGTTTGATCAAGCAGATACAACAGTTGAGCTTTGTTTGATCAAACAGATCCAACGGTTGAGATCTGTTTGATCAAACAAATCCCAACTTTAGGATCTGTTTCAGAGATGGATCATCATCATCCATCATATACATAATGCACTATCAACGTTAAAAAAAGAAAAAATAAATTACATCATTTAACATAAAAAAGAAACAAAAATAATAAAAAAGTGGATCCTAAAGTGAAGTTCTAAAGCTTCAAAACGCCTCATTTGATCCTTAGATCATCGGCGTATCTGCCGAACTTTCATCTGTAGGTTTGTAGCCATATTATACATCAAAAGATTAGAGAATTAGAGCTATAAAGCTTCGGTTAGGATCTATAAAGCTTCGGTTAGAAAATTATTAACCATTTTGATTATCAGAGAAGCCGAGAAGGTGCGGTGGTCGGAGACTCAGAAGGTGCAGTGACTGGTGAACCGTGACTCCGTGAGTGGTGAGTGGTTTATATACTTGTAAAGGGGTGTTATTTACAAATATTTAGGTCTAAGCCTTACTGCCTTAGGGTTTGTAACGAAATAAAGAAAGGTAGAGGTGAAGGATATGTCCTTTTGGTCTGAAGGAATTTCCTTCTGAAGGAGTGTCCTTCGACCAAGATGGTAATGCGTATGATTTGGCGAATAAGATAATGATGACTCTTATCCCTAAGATCATCTAGTCCAATCGAATTAGGGATCGTAATGCTTAGCTAGAAACCAACTACGATCGTCTAGATCATTTCGGTAATCCGCGGCTAACATAGAGCGGATCCTACGACGGGTTACACCAAAAAGTGGTGGCTTGAACGTAGAGAATTGACTAGAGGAAACTTGGCAAATAGATGGATTAGATCCAACTAAACAGACCCAAACAGGTTCGAAAGAGTCGGACAAAGATAGAAAGAACCGAGCCCGAGAGGGAGGCCCAGATAAGAAAAGGGGTCGGCCATATGATGGTTGGCTAGAGCATGGGCCGGACAGACCAAGCCCATTAAGGGGGTTGATCTGGCCGGCCATAAGAGATGGGAAACCCTACATGGAATCCCTTCCCTCTAGGTTTTTCAGTCAGAAAAGTTTCTGACTTTATCTTTTCAGTGGTCTATATTGAATCCTAGTTTGAATATGACTCCAATTAGGGTTTCTCTATATATGGACTAATTAGATAACAGAAAAGGTGTGGAATTCTCTCAAGAGAAGATCAATCTTTCAGACATCTAGAGAGAGGAATTTTAGAGAAAAACAAACTCACATTTTATCTATCTAGTCAATAAGAAAGAAGTTCTTCTTCTCAACTTTCATTAAGGTCTTAGCTAACAAAAGGAAGTGAGTTCAAGTCAACCTACTCGGTGTCTCAAGTAAAGGAGCTACACTTTTATCTTCCATAAAAGAGTCGGAATCTAAGTTCGGGGAAAGCAAATAAGGTGTTTTTCTTTCCGATTTTATTCATCTTTAGTTCCTGCATGTAATCCTGGAAACTAGTGTTAGACACACTAGATGTTTGAGATTACAACAGGAGGTGGAGTGGTGGTCTGGTGGAGGTAGAGCGGTGGTCTAGTGGAGCCGAGTGGTGGTCTAGTGGAGGTGGAGTTGTGGTCTGGTGGAGGTGGAGGACGGTGTAGCGGTGGAGGCCGGAGGTAGTAGGGTTTCTAAAGAATGAAAGATGGGTTTTGGGGTTTATTTATAGAGAAGATATTTTGATCCAACGGCAGCCGTTAGATCATATAACCCGACTAATGGGTTAGGTTTAATAAGACGAGCGGTCGGGAATTACGGGTGGTCGGGTCGGGCGGGCGGGTAGCGGTCGTCTAACGACGGGCATAATGGGTCAGGACTCGGGTAAGAGGCCTTACCCGAGTCCCGACTACTTCCACCTGTTATAACGGGTCGGGTATGCCCGAGTCAGGTACTTCTCGATCGCCGGATCGTCTCGGATCGAGCGGTTAGGGCCGAATTTCGAATTTCCAGACCGTTTTTCTCGACCCTACCTCCAGGCTCCAGCACCACTATCTCCAACATCATCCGTTTTTTATTTTGTGTTGAAAAATCGTCCTAATTTATTTAGGATTCTATTCTATGTTTCATTGTTGTTATAAAGAGAAAAAGAAAAGAGAGAGTCGAAGTCAAGTAGTAATATGTTAATTTGTCAAAGAGATTTGCATTGACTAATACCACAATCTTAGTATTGACTTGAAAATGGTCAACAACCGTCTACAAGCGAGTTGAAGTAACCGATTTAGATTTCCGCCATTCACATTATGAGGATTATTGTTCAATGTTCACCCACGGTAACTATGAAGGTCCCAAAATATCACACCTTTTATTCGGGTGCCCTAAAACTAACCCACTTCTTCATGTTATATATATCTACTGCTTATAACTAACTATAACCGCTACTTTCATTCCCCACGTCTTCTCCAAAGTCAAAACCCACTAACCCTCTCTCTCTCTCTTTCTCTAGGTTGAATACTTTTCTTCTATAAATAGACACTGAAATCACACACTTCAAATCAATCACAAACTGCAAAAAGTCTAAATTGATTTTGCAAATCAAAGTCAATACTGAAAAAACATAACAATGGCTACTTCCAATTCTCCATATCTTCAAATCATTTTACTACTAGTCACCACCATTAATGTACTCATTGTACTAGTTGGAGCTTCCTCAACTACATTCAAAGTCGGCGAAACCGGAATTTGGGGACTACCGGAATCGAACAATACTGATTTTTACAATCTTTGGGCTACCCATAAGAGATTCACAGTTGGAGATTCAATCTGTATAAATTATAATTCAATTAACTACTAGTTATTCTTACTTGTTTCATCTTTTATTAAAGCTTCTTAATAATCAATTTTCGACTAATTACATTTTCTGTTCATACTAATTATTTTCTTTTTTTTTTTCAGATTTTGAGTATAAACAGAGGGAGGATTCAGTTCTAGTGGTGGATAAAAATGGTTACTATCACTGTAATATGACAGCTCCAATTTCATCCTTTAATGGCGGAAATACGGTATTTAAGCTAACTAATCCAGGGTTTATTTACTTCACAAGTGGAGTTCCTGATAACTGCAAGAATGGAGAGAGAATGATAATCAATGTCATGGGTATCCATCATTCTACTACCCCTATCTATCAATCTGGTTCAATACCACCTGAATCATTTTCCATTGAAGCTCCTTCACCATCACCAAATGCAAACTCTGGAATCTCTTTTCGTGTTAATTATTCGATAATGGCGATAGCCCTTGTCGGAAGTTTGTTGTGGGTAATTGCTAAAGATTAGTTTGTCGGTCAAATTCTGGCTAGGTAGTCATTTGAACTACTAATTGTTTGATGTTTATTATTGAGTTTATGAGGGTTAGTTCTATCATTTAATATTTTTATTATGTATTTTTTATGATTAATTTTTTTTAGTAGTTGATGCTTGTGAGATGTTAACATTTATTTAAGATTAATGGGGATTTTTATTTTTATTTTTTTGTGTACTAAATAATGCATATTATTAGTGCCTAATTTGTCTAACTTTGAATCTATTTAAAGATAAAATAGTAATCTAAATGAAGTTAAATATTTAATTTGAAATTTTGAATGAAATTGACTCAAAATTTCATACTAATTGTAGGAGTATTATTCAATGATTTAGAGAAAAAGAAAGAAGCAATGGGATTTCAATTTCAAGTGATAGAAAATAAAGTAAATCAAATAGATTTAGACAATTACCATTTATAACAAATCTTCCACAATTTAAATTAAATTTGAATGTTAATGTTTATGATTTTCTATTTAATAATTCTTAAATGGGTTAATTTGATTATTAGCATTTATAACAAAATCTAATAGTACATATTAAGAAAGGTTTTTATTTAATATACATTTATTGGTTATATATATTGAAATCAAATGTTTTTGAAAATTAATGAGGAAGATTGCTATTGTTAAGATCACATTTGATCACAAAATTATTATTTTATTAACAAATATTAGGACTAATTCTGTTTCAGGATCCAAGAGAAATATTGCCCTTCTCCAAACAATTTAATGGCAAGATTAAGTCATTAAGGTAAAACAAATAATTTTGATATTAAATTTGCAAAAGATTAACTAATTATCAAATGAAATGAGGTACTAGCTAGCTAGTAAAGATGACAAGAACCTTATTACATTATATACACTGGGTATTTGGCATGATCTCACATGTTCGATTTTATAATCACTTTATACTAAAACGTTCTACGGTAAAAAAAAATCCTTGGTTGGAGTGGTTACCGAACTAGTTTCCACCTTTTAGGTCAAGGGTTCGAAACAGAGAATCATACCTCTTAAAGTATGCTAACATTTCAAAAACAAAATGTTTAGTAAAATTACTTCATAGACAATATAAAAACACAATGTGAACTAAAACTGTACAATGGGTTGTAAAATGTTGAAATTCACAAAATCGGATGGGTTAGGTTAGGTTCGCCTAAGCCAGTTTATAGACCCAGCATATGTACAACAACCTAGATACAAATTTTGACAGAACAGAATGAATATACTTCACATGAGCCCTCCATTAATCCTGTTCAGATCTTGGCAAAACGATGTTTATGATCCACTCTCTTTTCGATAATGAAATCAATAACTCTTTAACTGCTGATCACTTTTCTTTTCTTGCAAATCTTCAAACTCCTCCAATGAATCACTAATATTAGGGGCAACTAGCATAACGACATGTAAACGTTGCAAAGTTTAGCTATTTGACGGCCCATCAAACAGGAATGTATAAGTTCGCTTGTGCGGTTAGAGTTATTTTTGGATTAAGCTTCAGAAAATGGTGATATGATCTCACCATTGCTCGAGCTTTTTGTACCTTCCTTGTCAATCCTGGCCAGTCTCTAATACAGTTACCTTCGTCTCTTCGTGTTGTTACTGTTTTCTGTACTGAATGGGTGAATATCTACTAGAGCCCGGTTTTTGTGAATATCCTGGAAGATGAATGGAAATCACTACAAGCTTTTGAAACATATAGAAGATAACATGAAGATTCCAAAGCATTCAGTTTACCCACAACTTCTGTAGATAATTCAATAAAAACAGAGTATAAACAAATTTTATAATAGCGTCCGACCCACCAATTACCCGGGATTAATCACAAAACACATTAGTGTGCCTCAGACACTTGACCTTTCCAAATCTTGGCATGCTCTAATGTCTAAACTACGCCAGACCTCTCCATTTTACTAGATCAGGCGCAAAGCGCATCCAAGAGACTTCCACATAGTATAGACTGCAGACTCTAGTACATGGGACAAACAATGCGTCAAATGTCAGAGGAGTCAACAAGCCACCTATTCCTTCGGTGTATCTTTTTAGAATCCATTGCAAGTGCGAGGGAATTTTATTGACCTTCTAAACATCTCGTGGCTCAATGAAAGGTAGTTTTATATCTGAGTGTTTCATAGGGAATACAAAAAAGAATCATGGCAGCAGCTGTCTTCCTTCCAGATTATTTATGCCTATATGGTTGCAAAGCAACCTACAAATTTTACGAGGAATAGGTTATCTACTTATAGGCAATCCTTTCAAATATTCATAACTGAGGAGATTACTCTTGTATAGGGTATTTAAGGATCCTCTCACATGTCTGTGATTGTGGTTTTCTCGTGTTGTAATACTTGTCATTTTGGATTTTTTTCTAATAATTTTTGCTTACCCTGAAAAAGAACAAGTTGCTACCTTATATCCCGTGTCGGCAAGGCCTTCCCTAAGCATTCAAAACTGTAACTATCCACATCATGCACATCATTACTTGAGAACAAGTATGTATAGCGGTTCACAGGTTTACATAATAGTCTGAAGTAAGGTAGACACCGTGTCATGTTAAATAATGAGCCTTGATACTCTTTAATTACGTCGCAAAAACGGGATGTTCTTACTATAACAGGATACCAGTATTGAGGTTATAAATACCCAACTTGTTGACCTATAAAATCATTTTACATATTTTCAATCTAGGAGCTCAGACTTGATTCTTGCTCTATTTTGTATTCCCCCATTCCGGAAAGCCGTGCTCAACGCAGGTCTCTCTCTCTCTCTCTCTCTTCACTATTCCTTTTTTTTATGGATTTCACTTGAAATTTCTTCTAGCAGCTTAGATTTTTTTTCTCTGTTTTCTTCTTCTATCAAAGAAACAATTCTAAACGTTAGATCTCACTATTTTCAGGACTTCGCATATGGATAAACCAAATATGGGTTCGTTCTCCTCCACTCTCTAGCTCTCCTTAAAACTAGTAGATATTTAGTTAGTTTAAAATTAAGATTTTCTTGTTTCAAGATTTAATTTTCGAGTTTCATTTGGGAAAAATGAAGTGATCTAATTCAAGATCCAACTAAATGTGGTATACGATGGATCAAAAAAATACCACAACTGTGCATCCCCAAATCAGGCTAGAGACGGGACACAGGCTTTTTTTATACGGTATTATATATAGTTAGTTACTTATTTATATTTTTATATATGTATTAATTTGTCCCTTTAAACCTATCGTAGTTTTAAAACTTATAAGTTTATAGATACTTTAAGACCAGCATGAAAATTAGGCAGTGGAACGTTGATCGAGGCCCCACAGGAAAACAATGAAAAACCTGTCTCCATTAGGAGAATTTACGTCTGCACCCGGGGAGGAGAGGGATGGTGAGATAATCCCATCCACCCTCTGCCTTGTTGCAGTCAGTACAAAAGAAATTAGGTCAATTTCATTCCGTTTAGGGTCTGATACTCTGATTAAAGGTTACAGCTAAAACCATAGAGAATCCTTGACGTTTTAGATGGCGTACCTTCTATTTGGACCTTAAATGGGGAATGAGACAATATTACCTTTTGGAAGGGTACTAGAAATCAAATAAAACCTATCCTTACCTAGTTACTTTATTTAACACTGAGCCTAAATTAATAAAACCCACATGTTAGGTAATACAAAAGATTGGTTAAATACAAATTCATTTGCATATTTTTGTTTTCTTTAAGTAATTATTTTTCTTCATTTCCTTTGTTCTGTTTGTCATCTTCCAATTCCACTTATTGATTCTCACCATAAAAGCTTTTAATATCCTGCTTGTATCTTAAAAGAATAGTTAGTACTTAGTACTAAAAAGTTATTGTTATTTGGCTGGTAAATATTTCAAAGGCTCGTACAACTAGAATGATTATAACTTCTAAAGTTTAAGATAACTTCAATATTGTTTCAAAGCTCTTTTACGATTCGGGTTTATGATTTAGGTCTATTAGATGCTGAGAAGGTACAGCTTCGTGAAAAAGTTTTTGAGACGCCTCTGGAATTCCGAAAAGCACTTCTGACCAATTTAGATGCAAGTATTTCTGAAATGCTAGTTAAACTTCGCAAGTACGAGGCATCCTGTACTACAAATAGGGCAGGAAACAAGCAAATGACTATACACAACATGATACATGACGGGGAACACGAAGTGGTTGCAGATATAATGAACCATGAACAATCAGCCCCAGCAGTAATACTTTGCGAGCTTAAAACAAGAGAATTGATGACTGAATATGATCTTGGATTCCCTTGGATTAATGGTGTGGTGGGGATAGTTGCACTACTTGGGAAAGTTGAACATCCTAACCTCAGCAAGATTTTTGCCGAGTATGTGGGACAGAACACAATGATGTCCATTGTGTGCAAGACATATGATGCCGTTCAAGCTCTTGAAACATCCGATGACAGAAACAGCAGACTCATAAATCAGAACACTGGCCTTCATGGACTTGCAAAAGCATATGGGAAGAACTTGAAGGGGGGATTTGATGCCATTTGTCTTGAAAGGTTAACCCCCTATGTTGGTGATTTCGTACACCAGGACTCGCAAAGAAGGCTTGATCTTTTGAAGCCAAAATTACCAAATGGAAAGTGTCCAGAGGGATTTCTTGGCTATGCTGTGAATATGATCAAATTAGACGTGGCAAACTTGTATTATGTAACAGCTAGCGGTCATGGCCTCCGAGAGACTTTATTCTATCATATTTTCAATCGTGTGCAAGTATATCGAACAAGAGGACAAATGCTACAGGCTTGTAGTTGTATAACTCATGGGGCTTTGTCTCTCGATGGTGGGATAATCAAGAGACCCGGGGTTTTTGTCCTTGGTGCTCCAAAAGATGATGTTGGTATCCGGTTTGTAGTTAATCCTTATCGTTGGGGACTTCCTCTGGGCTATATGAGAGCTGTGGAGAAATTGAATTACAACAAGTTCAAGAGGGAACAGATTCTTGAAGAAAACAGAAAACAAGAAATGCTATTGAATCAAGCAAAGAACAGAAAGCAAGAGGTTGCTAGTGGCCCTGGATCGTTTAGTGGATCAGGCGTTTAATCTAGCATTATTAGCTAATTTATAAGAAAGCTATTACTTGTCCTTGAGTATGTTTTAATGTATTCTTGTTTTCTGATTAACAATATCTTGGAACAAAATGGTTATTGAGGTTTTGGGAGGTAGGTTTTATTACTGTCAACAAATTCCTTACAATATTAAATCATATTTAGGGGATGGATATTAGTAGATATGCATAACAAAAATTAGATAAAATTGAGTATCCTTCTAATACAACATGCCTAAGGTATGGAAGTATGTACCTGAAGCTCATTTGCACGAAGGAAGTTCAAGAGGTGGCCAGCAACGAGAAGGAGAGGAGCTTATTCCAGATACTTGCAGCCTAGGATAAAAGGTCAGAAAAATCAAGATTACTTTCACTGAAACCGACTTGAAACTTACTTTTTTCGCCTTGAGGGCTACATTTCTTAAAACTAAACTTTTTGGGAGCAAGATAACATATAAATGATTAACAAAAGGTGAACTTCTTACTTTGCTTATAACTTCCTCTTCTCTTTGCGATTTCCGGGACGAAGTATTTACATCTTGCAATACACGCACACACACACATATATGTCTATATATATATATATATATATATATATATATATATATATTTATATATTACAATAAGGAGAGGATAAAGAAAAACAAGGACAGGTTTGGAGTATTTGACGATCTTATTTGATCATCGCCAAGATGTTTACGCCTAACACTCTCTGATCTTGACCGGGTTAGAGACATAATTTTAATCGAATGAACTACAAGAACCAGATAACTCTTACAGCATGTACTGAAATCATCAAATAATACTGGCTGAAACTACTAAAATAGTTGCTAAAAGAAAAACTGGAAACGCTACAGATATTTTTTTTCCATATACACAATCCACAAGCCTGAGTGAAATACATGAAATACCTTCTACAAGTGTATGCAAGATTTGGTTTATGAATATCTTCATCCAAGTTTTATGAATATCTTCATCCCAGTGAAAATAGTCACACACTGACTGGAAGAGAGGGAACCTTGCAAATAAAAACTAGTAGCCTATAACAACTAAATTATATGGAAAACCCACACTCACATCGACCATACTCCCAATACATACAAATACTTTATCTTATGGGAGATGGAAGAGAGCTTACAGATTCTTATTGAAGCTACCTCTCTTATTGAAGCTCACAGATTCTTGTCTTCGAGGTCAAGTACGGAAGGAGAAATGTGCTTTTCACGAGGGTATGGTTTTCAACCTTAAAAAAGCAAAAGTCATCTTCATAGATTGCTTTTGAGTTTTGACAAAGAAATGCAACGTAATAAGTGGAAATAAAGAGTTAGCCACTTCCATTAATCTTGATGAAAGAACTTCCTAAGAAACAAGTATGAGATCATAAGTAGGGAAATCCTTCTAACATAGACTGCATTATCTTCACCTTTTTCTTTTCAGTACACCAGGTTCAAAATGATTAATAAATGCACAATTTGTGGAACGAAGAGTAGTCAATAAGCCACCTATATCTTATCATATATAGAAACATCTCAAAAACATATATTAAATATATTTAGAATTTAGAAACAAGATAAACATTTGAAACAAATATAGCAGAATATTGGTTTCCTCTTTGAAGTCAATTTCCTCTTGCACTCGGTTCCCTTTCCGTCTTGCTTCTCTTATACCTAATTACCCTCCTGCAATTGCACGGGGGATTTAACCGAAAGTTTAATTTTGGGAAATAATTCCATGAGAGAATTTTTGACATACTCTTCGTTGAGGCGACCACGAAATTGGTTGTCGAAAAAACTTATGTTTGGTGCAGATCATGCATGATAAAGCAAAGGTGAACATGGACTTTGCGAAGTTTCCAACTTAACGAAAAGAATGACATCACATCCAAGAGAACCGACATGCTTCTACGAAAAAAGCTCACAAAATCGGTTTCGGCTGATCTGGATTCTTTAAAGCTTGTTTATTTTGGGCAAAATTGGTCTTCTTATTCTTCCTCTTTGCGATGGATGGTGGTTGGTTGGAATATGATGATAAAAGTAGTCACAAGAATATTCTTGGAAAATTCGAACAAATCGACAGGGTCATTGATTGACAATTGAATCGTAAAAAAAAAATTGGAAATTGCAGAAACGAAAAAAGGATAACTCGCGAAACTTCTGAATCACCACACTTGAAGAATATATGTGAAGATGATGAAATCGCATCCTATAAAAAATATAATTTACTTTCAAGAAAAGAGATGCTCAATTCAATGGTTGTCGACCTAAGAAATTTTATTCATGAGCGTCAAAAATATTATCATGTGGTAAACCCATGATAATTGAATTGACCTTAAGCAAGGGAGCATTCACCATGCTGATGCAAACAAGGTCCACAAACTGTCTTACATCCCATCCTGCTTGGGTAGAAATCATTTTTTGTTGGATGTAACCACCTTATCGAAGTATACCTCGGTTTAGGAGTTAATGCTAAAAAGTAGCAAAGAGAGAAGTAGGTTGCGATAATAAATAAATCACAACGACTGCAGGAAATATTAAGATGCATCTGTAATCGTCGAGGAAAGTCGAAGCTTAATCACAACATAATGAGGAATCTTCAACTAAACTTCACCAAAAGTAATCTTTGACAATACTTCTTTTCAACACGGCTACCGGATGAAAGTGATCACAAGATAACTTGGAAAATTCAAAATCGACAACATGAACGATCAATACAACTATTAAAATATCCTCAAAATAGCAACGACGGATCAGGATTAACCTGTTCTTGATCCCATAAAAGAATTTGATATCATTGGTTTTCTATGTATTGATGTGATTCACCTTTTGCATCTTATCTATAATGTACTAGGGTATACCCCGTGGCCTAGGACACGAACAGTTGTATTTATTAAATTTGACGAAATTTTAACCCAGTGCTTCTATAGGTGCCCCATAGTATTGCTCTAGACGCTCTCCCCAAACATGCCACCTGACTTTCTATATTTATTATTGTTATATTCTGAATAACCCAACTTTTTAGTATTCTAATTATTGATTCTTTTTTTCTTAAATTAGTTATTTTATTGTGAGAGAAAGATTTCAATTTCTTTTCTTAAACACTTGCAATTTCTTTTGTTTCCTTATTTCTTAAATTAGTTATTTATTTCTAAGGAGACGGTTATTTTTTTAAAATATGTTATTTTATTTCTAAGGACTATATTTTAAATTTTGGGAAGGGCTTCTAGACAATATCCTTTATTAGAAAAGGATGTTTGGTATCTCTCTTCTGCTTCTTCTTCTCCTTCTTCCTTGAGTCAATCACATTATGTTGAATAGATGTTAAAGAAATTTAACTCTTTTGGCGTGACATCTGTTAGAACTCCATATAACCCTGAATGATAATGATCCAAATTCTTCTTTTCTTCTTTTTAAAGTCTACCTCCCAAAATGATGTGAATGACACCAACAATTTTCAGTCATCACAATTGCGATGAAAGACATGGGAGAAGTTTATGTCATTTTTGAGTTAAAGTTAAGAGAACTCAAAATGATCTCCTTAAGTCAATCACATTATGTTGAATAGGTGTTAAAGAAATTTTACTCGTTCGACTGACACCTACTAGAACTCCTTATCACCCTAGCATGTAGATGATCCAAATCTTGGACATCGGTAAATCGAGTAAATGAATCAAAGAAACACCAAGAAACGAATGAGTCAACCTCTGTCTAGTCATTACGGAGGTGAATACAAAAGGATTTATCAATTAAACCTAGAACTAAGAGGTCGGCATGAGTATCTTAGGTGCCTTAAGCTTTGTTCTTGCTTTAAAAACAACCAGGTCAGCTTGGTCATAGCTTTGCTCTGGATATTGGAGCAACAAGGGAGCCTAAGTGCCAACATCCCTTGGTTGGAGTGGTAAGAGGTTAAGTCTTGCAGGAGAAGAAAGGAGATGGGCATTGTCCTCAAGACCACATTGCCTCTAACCGTTTGTGAATTACCTTTCGCGAGATTGTCTTTAACAACTTTACCCATTGCTTATAAAATCTCCTTAACAAGTTTAACTTTGATATTAGGTCTGCTCTGGATGTAAATTTTGGATCCTCTACTAGTGGAGATAGAATTTTAACTTCTTCCTCTACTAGTGGATGTTCTTGCTCTGGATGTAAGTTTATGTCGTTTAACCCAGTGCTTCTATAGGTGCCCCATAGTATTGCTCTAGACGCTCTCCCCAAACATGCCACCTGACTTTCTATATTTATTATTGTTATATTCTGAATAACCCAACTTCTTAGTATTCTAATTATTGTTTCTTTTTTTCTTAAATTAGTTATTTTATTGTGAGAGAAAGATTTCAATTTCTTTTCTTAAACACTTGCAATTTCTTTTGTTTCCTTATTTCTTAAATTAGTTATTTTATTTCTAAGGAGACGGTTATTTTTTTAAAATATGTTATTTTATTTCTAAGGACTATATTTTAAATTTTGGGAAGGGCTTCTAGACAATATCCTTTATTTGAAAAGGATGTTTGTCTCAGTCATCGTTTTACCCCTTCTGTTTTATTATATAGATGTATCTCATAGTATATGGAAATTATAGAAGATGGAAACTAAAGATATTTAGAAACTAAATAAACAAAAGGAATCAAATTGCGGAATATTTCGGTCTCCATTTTCCATGCCTACCGAATTTTTCATCAAAACCAAAATTTAACCAAGTTTCTCTTAACAGTGCCTTGTCAGTGAAATAAATTTTGAAATCTATCGATTGAAATGTCAACCCAAATTTCATTCCTTAAATGCACATAATAATAAAGAAATCTTGGAGAATAGTGGTTTCCTCTTTTGAGTCGGTTTGCTCTTTCTCTGGGTTTCCTTTTCCTCTTGCTTTTATTACCTTATTAGTTTCTACAGTGGGTATAGAAGAATTTTATCGATCTTCTAAACATGTCATGATACCTAAAGCTAGAGGCTCAACGAAACAAAATTTCATATCTTAGAGTTGTTTCATGTGGAACACAAAAAAAGAAAATCACGGAGCAGTTGTCCCTCATTGCGATTATCTAGGGTACATGGTTGCCAAAGGAACCTACGAAACTTTTGGAGAGAATAAGGGTTCGAAGAGGTTATACTACCTAAACAAGTTAAAATCAAATATCAACTTACAAGGCCACCCGTTTTAGAGAGCTATAGGAGACGAATTTTCAAATATTTCATCAAAAACTACGACATTATTCTTCAGTGAGGATATCACTCTTGTTTTGAGGTATTTTATGGATCCCCTCATGTAGGTGCAAATCTGGTCTCTAAGGGTCTTCCAATTTTGTACTTCGCTGTTTGGGGTTTTCTAATAAATTGTTTACTCGAAAAAAAAAAGTTGCTGCCTATAGCCCGTCTTTGCACAATCTTCCTATGCAATTCGACATTAATGCCTAACTCATGCAGATCATCGCCCGCAATAGTTTGGCATATGTCGTGTCATGCTGACTAATGAGCATTAATACTGAATAATGAGCATTTATAATCTTCACTTCTTAATAATAGACGTTTTTACTATAACAGCAAACCAATATTGAGGTTATAAATACCCAATACCATTGATCAATAAAAACCTTATTACATTTTCTCAATCCTGGAGCTCAGACTTGATTCTTGTTCTTTTACCATTTCCCCGTTCTGAAAGCTCGCCTGACGCAGGTATCTCACTTTTCCTTTTGCATACTTTCTGTTGAGGATTCCTCCTCTAATTTCTTTTTTCTAACGCCTTAGATGTTTTATCTTTATTCTTCATATATTAACAAAACAAATCTGAATCTGAAATTTCATTATTTTCAGAACTTCTCATTTGAAGAAGCAAACGATGGGTTAGCACTCCACCACTCTCACCTTAAAACTTAATTTAAGATATTTTTTGTTTAATTCCATTTTTTTGTTTGTTTTTTTTTCAAGTCTTTTTTTTATGTGTTTGATTTGGGGGAAATGAAGTAAGCTAATTCAAGATCCAACTAAAGGTGATAAAATATAATCGCGAAATAAAAAGTGGAGCATATTCCAAATTGGGCACAAAATGGGAATCACACCGTGCCCTTATTGATTCGGGGATTTCCCCTCCTCACCCCAACAGATGGATGGGAGGTAAACCTGCCCGCCTCGGCCTCCTTGTCCCCACATAAACATACTAGGTCAACATAGTCCAGTTTGCGATCTGACCAAATGTTGCAGCTAAAACTAATACAAAGAATACTCGTTTTTTTTGTGAAGTAGCTTCTATTTGGACCTTAGATGGGGAACGATATGTTTGTGCTTTTGAAAAAGGAAGTATTAAAAGTAAACCAAATGTATCCTTAGTTCCTTACCTTAAACAAGCCTGGCCCTAAATTTTCAAAACACACAAGTTAGGCAATACAAAAGATCCATATATTCGTTATCTTTATATAAATTTCTTTCATTTTCTATTTGCTGTGCTTTTAACCTGTTTAAAGAACAGTTAATCAGAATTTGTTATTGTTGCCTGGCTTGTACATGTTTGTCAGTCCTGTATATTAAAAAGAGTTCTAGTTTCAATGTAATTTTTCTTTCTATGAAAGTTAGTCTTGACTAGTATTAGTCATCCGGTAAAGCAGATACTGCAAGCAAACAACAAATGGCTGCATACGAAATGCAACACCTTGGGGAACATGCAGTGTTCGATCAAATAATGGAACGTGAGGAATCTGGGGCTGCTATACTCATGTCTGAGATGATAACTAGAGAATGCATGACTGAACATGATACTGGATTCCCATGGATCAAGGACGTCATAGGTATTGTGGCAATGCTAGGGAAAGTGGATCATCATAACCTTAGCAAGATGTTGGCTAAGTATGTTGGACAAAACGTGATGATGTCAATTGTATGCAAGACATATGATGGCGTTAAATCTCTTGAAACATATTTCGGGATGAATGACAGAATCATCAATAAAAACACTGGGCTTCATGGATTTGCACGAGTACTTGGGAAGAACTTGAATGGAAGGTTTGATGTCATTTGTCTTGAACAATTAGTTCCCTATGTTGGTAATTTTGTACTTGATGACCCACAAAGAAAACTTGATCTTGAGAAGCCAAAATTACCAAGTGGAAATTGTCCAGAGGGATTTCTTGGCTACGCTGTGAATATGATCAAATTAGACATTGAGAATGTGCATAATGTCACAGCTAGTGGTCATGGCCTCCGAGAGACTTTATTCTACAATATTTTCAGCCATGTCCAAGTATATCAAACCAGAGAACAAATGCAACAAGCCTCAACTTGTATAACTGACGGGGCTTTGTCTCTCGATGGTGCGATAATGAAGAGTCCTGTTAGTTTTACCCTGGGTTCTCCGGAAGGTGAAGTTGATGTCTGGTTTGTAGTTAATCCTCATAATTGGGTACTTCCTGCGGGCTACACTGAAACTGTGAAGAAATTGAACTTCATAAAGTCGAAGAAGGAAGAGAGGCTTGAAAAGGTGGAAAAAGAAGAAATGTTGCCGAATCAAGTAAAGCGCCAAAAGCACTAGGTTGTTAGTGGGTGCCGGCCGGGTGTTTAACCTATTATCATTAGCTAATTTGTTCGAAACTTATTAGTGGTACTGGGGTGTGTTTTGACGTACTCTTGTTTGAAGTTAATAACAAAATTGCGATTTACTCCTTACAAACAAATTTTGGTTGTTGAAGTTTACAGAGGTAACTAGGTAAACGTAATTACTGGCAATTATCGTGTGGAAGCTAGCGAAACGAATTCATGAACAAGTAAATCATATTTAGGGAAGAGCGTTGATGGATATGCGTAGAATAATATACATAACATTGAGTATCCATCTAACATAACATGTGTAAGGTCGTGGAGTATGTACCTGAAGCTAATTTGCACCAGGAGAGTTAATTCGCAAGAATTAGTCATCGGCAACTGATTCCAAATGCTTGTAGCTGAGTACAAAAGATAAAACTATAGATTAAGGGTGATAATGTGATATACTAGGCAATGGAAGCTTTAATAGAGGCTTCCAATGTTTAAAATAAAGATAAAAGCTAGGGTTTCTCTAAATTCACAAAGGAAACTCATAGTCCAAGAAATCAAGAACAATGAGGTAAAGCCCTAGAGCTGCTAATGAACTCATATAGATTGGCACAACTTATACCTCATAAAATTGTCCAAATTCTAAACCCTCTTTCTGTTGATAATCACCCTTTCGAGGAACCTAAACATGATCAGTATCAATTAGTATTAAATGCCTATTAAAGCATGATAAGACAAAAAGATAATAAATTGCTACTCAAATCCCTAAATTTTAAGATGTTGCCACTAGAAACCCCTAATTTTAAAAATGTTTCTATTTAGAAATCACTAGATTTTTAAAATGTTTTCATTTGAAATCCGCAATGTTTAAGATGTTTCCATTACAAATAAGATAGAACCCCATAACCTGATATAGAGGGGAAATGGTGAGACAGAGAGAGAGAGACCAGTGATGGAAAGAGAGGAATGAGTCATGGTGGCAGTGCGTCTAAGAAAGAGAAAGGCGGCGGTGGCGGTGGTGCTGGGGAGAAGAGACTGCCGTCGGTCGGTGGTGCTGGAGAAGAACGAGAATGAAACGAGTAAAGCCTTTAGGAAGATTTTCGCGCGAATGATTCAAGTTTTCTCGTAGCAAGTTTTCCCTAACGAATATGAATTTGCCACGGTTTCCTTGCTGCTTTGCTACGGTTTCCTTTCTTACCTAGAATCGTTATTCTTCTTTGCCCCATTTTGCGACGTCTAGTATCCCACCCGGCCGGGTAGTACTAGTGGGTTTGTCTACCATGGTAAAAGGAGTCGGCTTAATGTGGCTCAAGTTTCATTTGACTAGGCTTTTGAGGTGCCAAAATGGCCCCCCAAATCCAATCCCCATTAATGTAGATTTCTTCCGGGCTCTTCCTTTTAAAAAAAAAACTAAAATTTCACCATTATAATAAGTATTTTCACTCTTGATTTGACACCATATAGTAGTGGGCGAGAAAAAATAATATATATCGATATAGAGAAATAGTATTGTTAGAGTGAGTTTCAACGAAAAAAAAAAGAGTTTGTATGGCTATTTACAAAAAAAAAAAAAAAGTAACTAGAATTCACATTGATTTGATCCCGAGCCTCCTTAACAAGTTTGATTGACTCCAAGATTTAGTTTGTCGGTGTAGTCATAACTTTCTTAAGGTCAGGGTGGCGAATTGGATGATCTGAGGGTTTTTCATCTCTTTCGGATTTGGTCTGGTTTGAAAACATTATAGAACTAATTTTGTTTGGTCATGGACCGGATGATTCTTCTTCTATTTCTGACTGGGTGCATCGTCCTAATATCGCTAAATAACTGGAAATCAATATCTAAATAATCCACAATGAAATTAGATGTTCATTATTTGTCTAGTTGTGCTAGACCTATCTATTATTATACAAGAAAGTTACTCCTAAAATTAGCAGTTAAGGGGGGCGGTAGTGGATAAGGTTTTAGAAAGACATTCATGAACAAAATGTCTCGTAGACATTTTAAGATATTTTAAGACATTTCAGGACATTTATCTATAGACACAATAAAACATTTCAAGACATTGAGTTCGCAGACAAATTGTCTTAGAGACATTTCAAGACATTTTGTTCATGGACAAAATGCCTAACAGACATTTCAAGACACTTGATCTATAGACAAAATGTCCTGGAGCTAGACATTTCAAGATATTAAGTCACAGACAAAGTGTGTAGTGGATATCATCATCATCACCTCATCATTGATGGACAATCGATGGGTACTTATTATTTTAATATTGTTATTGTCGTATCATATGAAATAAAATATTTTTATTAATATTTAAAGATATACTTTTTGACTTTCATAAAGATGCGTGGGTGGTTCGATATCCCATTAGTTACTTCCTCAATGTTTCAACAAAAAAACAACTTGAAAAAAGGTAACAAACCCACAAAAGCGAACTATCCTAAATTCCTGCCTGCACTCTCCCTCGCTCAACTCATTATTATCTCTACTTCTCATCCTCTCTGTCTCTATAACCATTTTCTAGAGAAAACTTCCAGAGATTTTTGTTTTTTCTCCGACGAAAGGTCCTCCCTTCGTCGGATCCCCTTTTTCCTTTCTAATAAAAGTTTGTTTCTCCTCTGTAAAAAATTTCTAGAGTTTCACAGATCCAGTTTACGTTGTGGTGGTAGTCGCGGTTCTTGCTCTTATAGAAGTCGTTGTGTTCTTGTTGTGGTGGTGGTGGTGGTCGTGGCGTATGGTGGTGGTTTTATTTTTGATATATGGTGGTGGTGGTGGTTTGAACGATAGTGATGGTGCTCTGATTTGTGGTGTATGGGGGTGGCAGTGGCTTGAACGAAAGTGATGGTTGTGGTCATGGTGGTTTCTTGGTAGTGATGGTGGTTTCATCGTAGTGGCGACGGTCTTTCAGTGGCAGAGGCGATTTTTCGGTGATAGCGGCATTGGTTCTCTTGTTAGGAGGCAATTTATGTTTTGTGTAGAACTTTACTTACTTATGTAACTCTCATGTAGTTCCCAGAATAATTAAAATTCTCACACTATGTAATGTTGTGGATTGATTTCTACTCGTTAATGTAATTTTGGTTTTACTGGGGAAAAAAAAAAAAAAAAATCTTTAATGGGAACCGGAATTCAGTGGACAAATGTGGTACATCCAAGAGGGTAATACAACTATTTGTCAGCCCAAAAATATCTGGACGATTAATTAAGAGCAAAGAATCCATGTCAGATGAATCAACGGTTGGATGTTACTATCTCTTTCGGGCAATACCAACAGCTAAACTCGGATGACAGAGAGTGGATAGAGAGAGAGAAGAAAACCAGAAGAGTCTGCATTCTAACACATCTTCCGCCATGATCACACTAAATCGAAGTAACTTTCTGGTAATTGTAAACTAAACCCACATTGTAATTAGTAATTTTTAACAAAACCCATATCATAAAATGTTAAATAATGTCGTATTTCTTTGAATTGAATTTTTTAATTTTGATGTGGTGGTCGTGGCGGCTGCTGACATTTGGTAAAAGAGAGAAAACTAGAGAGCCGAAACTTTCTTTTTCTTTGAAAAAAATTTGATTTTGATGTTTTTGGGGAGTATAAAAGTTGGTAGTTGGATAGCTTTAGTTTTTATCATTTTCAATAGAAAGATCATAATCTAGTATCTTTTCAAGTTTATCCCATTCGCAGAGGAAAATCTCAGCTTCGGCAGTGGTGAATCTCATAAGCTGCAACAGTCGAGAAGGAGAGAGAAAAATTAGGGTTCTAATGGAAAGTACTTTGAAAGAGATGAGAGATGGTGCTTCTGTTCTTGACCTAGACCCAAAATCCAGTGTTGCTGGTGGAGTTCAAGATGTTTATGGGGAAGATCATGCCACAGAGGACCAGCTTGTCACTCCTTGGACTGTCTCAATTGCTAGGTAAGAGAGAAGGTAGAATTTATCTACTTGTTTATAGTTAAATTCATTAGGGTAATCATATCCATGGTCATACAAGAAGATGAAGTGAACTTTTCAACTACCCTTTTTTTTATGTGGGGAAGACAGATTATCTCTTTTCTGAATTGAATATCTTTCTGTTTGTGAATCTGTTTTATCTGATTTATTTGTCTTGGCTCTCTTGGGTTTTTGTTAAACTTATGAAATTTTTAGTTAAGAAAGTGAAATCTAGTTATTTAGAAGAGTTATCTGGTTATATGATGTTCCTTTTTCTTTCATCATGTATTTTTTTCATGTATAATTCGATTTTATCGAGCTTGATCAATTGAGCAAGCAAAGTTAATCCTTTCTTAATACAAAAAAAAAGTTAATCCTTTCTTTTTGACCCCTTTTATTCCTTTCCTTTTTCTTGTTCTTTGCTCGCAGTACAAGAGATTGATATTCTGTTTGATTCTCTTTATTTTGGGCTATATATAGTCCGAAACCCAGTCATTCTCTTCCATGTAGTTTTGTTTTCGTTATATATATCGATCTTTCTTGATCAAGTCGATCTAACTTTAGCTTGAAAATATAATGGAGGTTTGCCAGAAATCGAGTGTTTGGGAAGCTTTTATGAAATGGTTCTCTAATGGTTGCGGAAAACATCATTTAACGTAATATATTGCCACTGTAAACCCAATTGAATGGAACTTAATTCGCCATGATTGACTTGTTATTTATGTTATATATCGTCTAAATTTGATTTTGTGTATAGTGGGTGTTCACTGCTGAGGGATCCGCATCATAACAAAGGACTTGCCTTTACTGAAAAGGAGAGAGATGCCCATTACTTACGAGGTCTTCTTCCTCCAACTGTGTTAACGCAAGAGCTTCAGGTAACTTCTTAATTTCACTTTCTTTTGGGTTCGAACCCTTTAGAGCAACCCTTTTATCGTCATTGCGTATCTTCATAAATATAGAGACAGTCCCGTGTTCTCCTTTTACCATCACTTATTGTTATCACTGTTTCTGAATTGGTCGTCAGGAAAAGAAACTGATGGAAAGTCTTCGCAAATATGAAGTTCCATTACAAAGATATATGGCCATGATGGATCTTCAGGTATTCTTTACTTTCAATTATGAGTAAATAGTGGTTTATTTTCAGTCCAGGGACTAACTTTTTCGTTTTTCATTTAATCATTTTATGTTCTTGTAATGTTTCTCAGGAGAGGAATGAGAGGCTTTTCTACAAACTTCTTGTTGATAATGTCGAGGAACTACTTCCTGTTGTTTACACCCCCACTGTTGGTGAAGCTTGCCAGAAATATGGTAGCATCTTTAGACGTCCTCAGGGACTTTACATCAGTTTGAAGGAAAAGTAGGAATTTCTGATTCAATTTTCTGTTTCACATTTGATTTGCATATTTTTCGATTAAAACTAGAAAGAAACTGCCTTGTTTTTTCAGGGGCAAGATACTTGAGGTATTGAAGAACTGGCCTGAGAGGAATATTCAAGTAATTGTTGTCACAGATGGAGAGCGGATTTTGGGACTAGGCGATCTCGGCTGCCAGGTGATTTGTTTACAAAATTGTCTCAACTTTTTATCTTTAATTATTGTTAGCTTTTAGTACTCGTTAACGCTCAATCACACCAAATGTCTGATATCTTCTTAGGGAATGGGGATACCGGTAGGCAAACTTGCTCTCTACACCGCTCTCGGAGGTCTCCGACCCTCTTCAGTAAGCATTTGCTATATAATTCAGTTCGATTTATTTGAAATTCCAAATCAGTGCAGATGTCGACCAAACTGACTATCTCTGTGTGAACAGTATACTCTTACAAGTAAGCACTGGTGTTAGCTCATTTTCAAATTTTATAATGTTAACTAGTTTCTGTTATGGGTTTTTGTAGTGCTTGCCTGTAACTATTGATGTTGGTACAAACAACGAAAAGTTGCTGCAGAATGAGTTCTACATCGGGCTCAGGCAAAAGAGAGCAACGGGCCAGGTAAAATAGAACTTACCTGAAAATCACCCTTCATTTTGTACCATGAATTACGATATTTTGTTGCATAAATGATTTATTTCTGTAATACTAATATGTGGTTTGGAACTTCATGATCTAGGAATACAAAGACCTTTTACATGAATTCATGAGTGCGGTTAAACAAAACTATGGGGAGAAAGTCCTCATACAGGTTAGTAACCTCACTGATATTTATTAATTAAATTTCATAGTTACGTAATCGATGAAGTTTATTTATACAATCCTCATAATTTGTTTCTTATTTGTCATTTGACTTCAATTCTTAGTTTGAAGACTTCGCAAATCACAATGCTTTTGATCTACTTGCAAGATATGGAACAACCCATCTTGTTTTCAACGACGATATACAGGTACATTACGACTTTAGTGCGTTTGAATTTCTTGATTCGTTAAGTTACCTTGAGAAGTCATTTAATTGTTTCTTTTCTTTTAATTTAGGGAACTGCATCTGTTGTACTTTCGGGGATTGTTGCAGCGCTGAAATCAGTAGGTGGAACCTTAGCTGATCATACCTTCTTATTCCTCGGTGCTGGTGAGGTGAGTTCTTATTACCGCTTATTCGTGGGTCCATGGATGCTTCAGTTTGATACTTCATACGATCTTATCATTTTGTCTCGTAATTTCAGGCTGGAACTGGTATAGCTGAACTCATAGCTCTAGAAATGTCGAGACAGGTAAAAACTTAAAAGCTAAAATGTCATCCTTGGTTTTCTTTTTGGAATTACATATCTTGGAGAAAGTCTTAACTTGGTGAGAGAGCGTATTCTGTTCTTGTTGCAGACAAATTCTCCAGTGGAGGAAACTCGAAAGAAGATTTGGCTGGTGGACTCAAAGGTAAAATTTACCCAATAACTCAACAACTTGCGCCAAGGCTGTAGATAGGATTTGTATCTCCATCCCGTTGTTCTTTGTCGTATTATTCGTTTTCTGATGTTAATATTCCTCCAGGGGTTGATTGTGAGCTCTCGTAAAGAGTCGCTTCAACACTTTAAGAAGCCGTGGGCTCATGAACATGAACCTGTTAAGGGACTATTAGATGCTGTCAAGGCAATCAAACCAACAGTACTAATTGGCTCTTCCGGAGTAGGAAAAACATTCACAAAGGAGGTAGTTCAGACCATGGCCTCCATTAATGAGGTATATATCTCTTTATCCAACGGATTAAGAATTACAAACTCAAATTATTAAGAAATTCGTAGCACTGACACCAACTTACTTGCATGCAGAAACCTGTGATTCTGGCTCTATCCAACCCAACATCACAATCGGAATGTACAGCTGAAGAAGCTTACACATGGACACAGGTAAATCCGTATACTTTTTATTTTTACAACTCTTGCTCATGAGAGTACCCTTTGCCCATGTATAACTCTCTTGTATTGAATCTTTCAGGGCCGTGCAATTTTTGCTAGTGGAAGCCCATTTGACCCCGTCGAGTATAAGGGGAAATTATTTGTGCCTGGCCAGGTTTGAAGTTCACATATGAGTTCTTATTTAATGGCATCCTGGATACTTCGGTCATAGCATTAACCTGGACCTTAATATTTGCTTATATGGTGTTCTATTTTAATTCAGGCAAACAATGCTTACATCTTCCCAGGACTTGGTCTTGGTTTGGTGATCTCTGGTGCTATCCGCGTGCACGATGACATGCTTCTTGCAGCCTGTAAGACAGCTAATTCTTTTCGTTTCTCCCAAAAAAGACTGAAGTGGTGTTTGCTTTCTTTAAAATATCTGAATCTAAGTTATATTTATGACTAATTTACTAATATACTTTTGAGTTTTTGTATGCATTTATTTCTCGAGTAAAATTCAAAATATCTTAAACCCCAAAGTTTCATGTATTGCGGGGGTTTTGGCAAAGCATGTAAACTACCTGTCTCGCACTGTGTTGCTTTGTTTCTTTCTCCAGGCCTATGTGGGTTTTTTCACAACCATTATTTCAAATCTGCTCCTTATCATAGTTGATATATGATTTGTGTTGTATTTTCCAGCGGAAGCTTTGGCCGGACAGGTGACCCAAGAACACTTTGATAAGGGGCTGATTTACCCACCATTCTCAAATATCAGGAAGATATCAGCACATATTGCTGCTAATGTAGCTGCTAAAGCATACGAACTCGGTAAGTTAATTCTAAATTGATTCCCTGCATATTAATATGATGATTCTCTCTTTCACATATATTGCCAGCAATTTCCTTATGAACTTTTGACTATTTGCTCGTTTTTCTTTGAGAATCAGAAAGAATTTGTTGGAGTTTGTATTTGTTCAAATATCTAGAACTGATTTATCTATGCATTCTACGTTGTAGGAGTGGCTACCCGTCTCCCTCGCCCTCAGGATCTTGTCAAGCATGCAGAGAGTTGTATGTACAGTCCTATCTACCGAAACTACCGGTAAAAAGAGCTATAATATCAGGATCAACGTCTTCTGTGATTTTGGTTTGGTTATATTATCTCTTGATATCCTTTATTTTGATGAAGTTTTGTGTGTTTTAAGTTTGGGGGTAAGCATCTTGATGTTGCTAATCTGGTTTGGTTTGCTTTTGCCTTATGGTTGTTTTTTTTTTTTTTGTTGAAAGTTTGCCTTATGGTTGTTGGTATGGTCTTTATGTAATTATAAGTTGAAATAAAATCAGTCTTCTTTTTGCGAGAATAGTCCCACAAGGGGGAATGGATATCGAGCAACCAAGAATATAACATCTAGGTTCACAAAGACAAATTTTACGCCGAAATAGTGTGGGAAGTTTTAAATGAAAATTTGACTGAATCTGGACGGTTCTTTTTATAAGCGGTTCATCTTTTAACGGTCGTGATTCAGTCAACAGTCAAATTTTCAACGGGAACTTGCTACATCATTTGGGCATGAACTTGTCAAATATCTTTGTGAATAAGCATTTCTGTCATTAAATAGACAAAATCTACTCTTAACAAGATTAGAATTTTAATCAAATTCATCATATCAATATAAACGAATCATGTGAATAGAGAAACCTTTGAAGAGAGAATTTTGCTATTGTATTAAATGGAAGCTTTGAGTTCCAGCGAAGAATGAACACACAGACGGAAGAAGAGTGGTACAAAAACCCGAACTACACAAACTCACGAAGTTGCTTTCATAGGCAAATACTAGTAAAATTCAGTTTGATTCTTCATCACCATCTTAGATATGACCATATGTACTTTTCAATGCTGAAATCCGAAAGGAATGATCATTGTCACCGGCAGTACTATTGGAGAGATTAGCTATTTCATCTTTTGAATTCGAACTAAAACCACCATTTTCAATGCTGAAGTCCATCATGTGATCAAACATCAACAATAATATTAAAATAATAAATGACCACCAAATGTCTGGGACATTCAAATCAAGACATTTGAAAATCCCGAAATGTCTGAGACATTCAAATTTAGACATTTACAAATCTCCGAATGCCTGTGACATTCAATTATAGACAAGATGTCCGCGGACTTTGATAGACTTTATAGTTTGATAGATTTTGTGAAAGATTTGAGACAAATTTGGAGGCCAAAATGTTTTAAAAAATAAGAGACATTTGAAGTTCATCATGTGATCAAACATCAACAATAATATTAAAATAATAAATTACCACCAAATGTCTATCAATGTCCACAAATATTTATAGATGTCTACGAAAGTCGAAAAATATATTTTTGAAATGTTAGTATAAATATATTATTTCATGTGATTAAATAATAGTAATAATATTAAAATAATAACTGTCCATCAATGTCCACAAATATTCACAGATGTCTTCGAAAGTCGAAAAATATATATTTGAAATGTTAGTATAAATATATTATTTCATGTGATTAAACAATAGTGATAATATTAAAATAATAAATTGTCCACCAATGTCCACAAATATTCATAGATGTCTACGAAAGTCGAAAAATATATTTTTGAAATGTTAGTATAAATATATTATTTCATGTGATTAAACAATAATAATAATATTAAAATAATAAATGTCTACCAAATGTCCATCAATGTGCACAAATATTCAGAGATGTCTACAAAAGTCGAAAATATATTTTTGAACTGTTAGTATAAATATATTATTTCATGTGATTAAACAATAATAATAATATTAAAATAATAAATGTCTACCAAACGTCTACCAATGTCCACAAATATTCACAGATGTCTATGAAAGTCGAAAAATATATTTTTGATTAGTACAAATATAATATGCATTACACACATTTTGTCAATGGACTCAAGATCTTGATCCCCAGTACATTTTGTTTATGGATCAAATGTCTCGAAATGTCTATAAAAACATTTTGTCTACAAACTCAATGTCTTGAATATGTCCATCAAGACATGTTGTCTATAATAAGTCATCTGAAATGTCTTGAAATGTCTACGAGACATTTTGTCTACAAAAGTCTGTGAAAGTCCCAATCCACTACCCCCTAAATGAGCTCAAGCTGATAGTGAAAAATATGAGTTTGAGCCGGTGACCGTTGATTTCCTTGGATCAACCAAACCCTAGATATTTACAACTGTACTTCACCTAAATATAAAGGGTGCCTAAGGGGGGGGGGGGGGGGGGGGGG
>BEHA01000381.1:1208349-1235214 GCA_002897215.1 Eschscholzia californica subsp. californica | reverse complement strand
CATGGACAAAAAGTCTTTATGGACATTTCAAGACATTTGGTTTATAGACAAAATGTTTTGGAGACATTTCAACATATTGAATCCATGGACAAAATGTGTAGTGGATATTATTATTATATTATTATTATTAATATTATTATTATTATTATTATTATTATTATTATTATTATTATCTCATCATCGATGACAATTGGTAGGCATTTATTATTTTAGTATTATCATTATTGTCTAACCATACAAAATAATATATTTGTACTCATATTTTAAAAATATATTTTCGAGTTTTGTGGACGTCTGTGGATATCTGAGGACATTTATTTATTTAATTTTATCATTATCGTTTAATCATATGAAATAAAAATAACTGTACCATTATTTCGAAAATATATTTTTCGACTTTGGTAGCCATCCGTAGATATCTGTGAACATTGATGGACAATTGGTAAATATGTATTATTTTATATAGTATACTAATATATATATATATATAATATAATAATAATAATATAATATAGTAATATGATAATAATATCATTATTACTATAAATATAATAATATAATAATATAATAATATAATAATACAATAATATAGTAACATATAATAAGATAATAATAATATAACATAGTAATATAATAAGATAATATTATAAAATATAATAATAATAATACAATAATATAATAATATAATAATAATAATACAATAATATAGTAATATAAGAAAATAATGTAATAATAATAGGATAATAATAATAATATAATATAGTAATATGATAATAATATCATTATTACTATAATATAATAATAATAATATAATATAGTAATAATATAATATAATAATACAATAATATAGCAACATATAATAAGATAATAATAATATAGTATAATAATATAATAATAAGATAATATTATAATAATATAATAATAGTATAATATAGTAATGGCAATAATATCATTATTACTATAATAAAGTATTATAATAATTAATATTTTTATATATTATTTATTATAAATTATTTAATCTAATTTGATAATAATAATTATTTTTATATTTCTTAATGAAATGTCCACAAGTGTGTTCCATATTTTGAGAGACATTTTCTCTCCAAAAGCTCTCCAAATTTACACTAAAATGTCCTCACATGTCTCCAAAACCAATTTGTCTTGAAATGTCCTTAATTTCGTGTCTCTAACGAATACCACAGACATTTCAGGACATTTGAAATGTCTCAAACGAATAACACGGACATTTAGAGACATTTTAAATGTCCCCAACCAATAACACAGACATTTGGAGATATTTAAAATGTCCCCAATCAATAAGCCATAGAAAACACTTTCATTACAACATTGCCATATTGGGTGATTAAAGAAGTTGTTAGGTCTTGGAGGTAAAGACAAAACTCTAGCGAGCGTTGGAGTTGAATCTAACAGCAAATTTGATGATGAGAGATCACAAAGCAAAAGGGGGTTTGTCCTAAAATCGCTTTCTTCCCCATTTGAAATTAGAAAATTTTGCTGTGGAAACCTAATGAGAGAATCCAATCTCCTCTCTATCCTTTTCTAGGATCTTTATTTTCTTGGGGAAGTTTATAGCGCTATTATTATGGCAAACCTCCATATCTATGAATACCGAAAAAGTGAAGAAGGAAACATGAGAAAGAAGATGATCTTACTTTCTTATTTTCTGGATCTTGTGTACTTCCATCTCTTTTTTAGATGACCACGGTGTTCTTTTAAAAAAACCATTGATTTCTCTCTCATCTAGTCTCTAAATACTAATCCTTTATCTCTCAACTTCCTAAAATTACTTGTTTATCTCTCTCTACATGATTTAATGGAATTTGAGAGCAGGATGACACCAAAACTATAGTTGATTAGGATTTTTTAAGAATCATAACTAGATGAATGAATTAAGAGGTGAAGATTTATTTTGTCTAAAGGTTTTAAGTATTACCAATCTTAAAACTAATTACGGTTGTTTTTTTTCACAAATCAAAAGTTTAAAATTTCCAAGTAAAAATTTGATTATACGATGACTCTGAATCTTGAGATCAAGTTCAAAAGGGAATTTTGTCCAAAAAATAAATAAATTCAAAAGGGAGTTTTTCAATAGAAAGAAAAAGTAAAAGAGGGAGAAAATTTATGTAGCCGGGGCGGACTTGTAATTACATGGACTTTTGTGCCTTTGTTTTTTACCTATTTTAATCACCACAATTTGAGGAGATGGCAGCTGGTGTGGGTTGATTTTATATGATCAACGGCTAGAAACTCAAGCTCATACATTACACTATGAGCTTGAGCTCATTCAATCGCCACTCTATTATATTCTTTAGTTCTAGGAAAGGTATGGATTTAGGAAGAAACATATCTAAAAGTGATGAAGATACCTACCTGTCTAAAAGACAGTGGGACCACAAATTCGATACTTAGAAATACAAAATATTTCTCGACCTTAAAATTATTTGAGGCAAATGCAATTACTATTGCCGGCTCATCAAGCCTTATAGAAAGCTCCAGAAGAGCTACTATAATATTGTCTCGTGGTACTAAACTAATTATTGATGACACTTTGTACTCAACCTGATCGCTTAAGATTCTGTTGAGCTCCAAAGATATACGCCAAAACAGGTATCACATCGAAACTGGGTCTGAGGATAACAAAGAATATTTATATATCACCTCGAGTATATCATGCTAGAAGCGTGTTCTAGCAAGACTAGAAGCTCTTTCTTCTAGGTTATATCTTATACAGATTAAAACAGTTGAATCATATGTCATTGTCAACCAGAAGTTACATGATCCAAATACTTTTAAGATTTGACATGATCGACTAGGACACCCAGGTTTTACCATGATGAGTAGAATAATACAAAATTGTCAGAGACACCTTCTTCAAAACCAGAAATTTCTGATAGACAGAGATTTTACTTGCAGTGGGAAAGTTTATTACTCGCCCATCCCTAACAAAAGTACATATCGAGTCACTCAAATTTTTGAAAAGGGTTCAAAGTGATATATGTGACCCTATACACCCGTAGTGTGGACCATTTAGATATTTTATGGTACTAATCGATGCATCAACTAGATGGTCTCATGTCAATCTGCTCTCGACTCGAATTCAGGCGTTTGCAAAACTACTAGCTCAAATAATTCATTTACGAGCTCACTTTCTTAATTATCCGATCAAATTAATTCGTCTAGATGGAGTAGGAGAATTTACATCAAGTATTTTTTATTCCTATTGTTTATCAGTTGGAATTAATGTTGAACATCCTGTACCTCATGTGCATACTCAGAATGGTCTAGCTGAATCATTCATTAAGCATATCGAACTGATTGCAAGACCAATGTTGATGAGGACTAAATTACCTATTACTACATGGGGACCTGCTGCAGTCCTCCATGTTATTATAGCCTTGATTAGATTACGTCCTACCTTAAATAATCGATACTCACATTTGCAATATGTTCAGGGCCGACATCCTAACATATCTCATTTGCGCATTTTTGGATATATTGTATGTATTCCTATTACAACTCCACAACGCACAAAGTTTGGGTCTCAACGCCGACCGAGAATATATATTGGTTTTGATACACCTTCCATTATTCGATATCTCGAGCCTCTGATCGCTGAGACTTTCACCGCAAATGTCGTAGATTGTCATTTTGATGAGACAGTATTCATGCCATTAGGTGGAGTAAATTTGCCTGAAACAAATATTAGGAAAAAGAAATTATCTTGGTTTACACCAAATTTGTCTCATGTTGATCAACGTACTAATAAATTTAAAGTTGAAGTACAAAGGATAATACATCGTCAAGAGATTCCTAATAAAATGCCACAAATGTCCCTGAAGGCCAGGATAAAAATATTGTACCAAACGAATCATCCAAAACACGTCTGAAATGTAGATCACCAATCGGTTCTAAAGATATAGTTCCCCGAAAGAAGAAAAACTAACCAAAAGCAAGTAATGTTTCAGAAGAGACAACAAATCAACAAGCTACACCGGTAGCTAACCCTTAGAAGTGGGTGAAGCCCTAGAAGAGGCATGAGCTCTTGAAGAGCATGAGTTATCTCCAAATGAAGAAACATCTATAAAGTATGCTTGTAATGGAAAGTGTGGAATCGAGATAACATAATCATCAATGATATATTTGTGTTTTCGATAACCACTAATATTATCGATGAAAATGATGATTATGAACCACATTCTATAGAGGAATGCAATAAAATTACTGATTTGGTGAAACGAAAAGAAGCAACCCAGACATAATTGAATTCTCTTTCAAACGTAATGTTTGAGTAAAAAGGAATCTAAAAAAATGATTTGTGGATTGCACGATTTTGGTGGCTTAGGAGATTATTATGAGGTGATTTTTGAATAGATGATATGACTATCTTTATTGAATACAACACTAATCATCCTCAATAAACCCAAAAGATTGTAAATAGTTGTACAAGTTCGTAGAAATATCGTGAAAAAGGTACACGGGCCACAGTTCAACAACTCGCTTCGGGCCACTAAAATGTGAGGGCTGACCCTGCAAATATCCTATCTTTCCTTTCCATAGATGATAATTTGGACATTAAAACTTATCATTCTTCCAGTATTTGCCAGCGGTAACGCTAATAAACCAATAACTGATGTTATTCAAATCCAAACTCTCAAACTTCAAGCTCTAATACCACTTGTTTAGAAAAAAACACCGCACAATGGTGCAACGGAATAATATTTCCCCTCACTTGTGTTAACCTATGAGAAAAATATAAATGACAATGACAACAATACTTGAGAAGGCATAAAGTAATTAAGACTAAGAATTTTAACGTGGAAAACTTCGTCAATATGAGAAGTAAAAAACCACGTTCGATGATACCACCCTAGACCAAGTTCGACTGTACCACCCTAGACCAAGTTTGATTGTATGACCCAAGACGACTTATATGCTTTCAGAAAAGGTTTCATCCATAATGGAGAACTATACAAGGAGTTGACCAAGTTCGATTGTACCACTTGAGACGACGCACTATCTAAAGCCTGGTTAGAGATAAGGTGGGAAGAAAATAAAGCCCACTAAAAAAAATGAGGTATTCCTATGACGACTAATCTAGTGATCGACAACCCAGTAGACCTGATCAAAGGCCAGAAGACATAAACAACAGAGACCCATACCCGCCAATGCCACCAACTCAAAGGGAGAACGGGAGACCTCTAGATACTCCACAATAATGAACTGACGAAAGGTTCATGCTCCTCCAAGAACAAGAATTCCAGATACACCCATAATGTAGAACCCAGTGAAGTAATAGCCATGATCAAAGGTATGGGCAACACAGTGAGATGGTCAAGTAAAATGAAAACTCGAAGTAATAAAAAAAGGTAACTCCAAGTGGTGTGAATTTCACTCAGATCACGGGCATACCGCTAGAGATTGTATATCCCTTATGTTGGAGGTAACAAAGCTCTTGAAAAGAGGTCACTTCACTAACATACTAACAGACAAGAAGACGCTAGCACTCAAGGAAGTGCAACCCAAAGTGTCAGAGGAACTAACTCAAAAAGGACATATTTGATGATCACTGGATGTTTTGAAGTAAGTGGAGTAAGCCAGTCTGCTCCTAAAAGAAGTGCAACGATAGCTCACAACCTTACAACTCACTCAGTCGATGCCCCATCGCCAACTTGAATGATTATATCATCAGCTTTGTAGGCAACGAAGTCATAGGACTCGTCAACCCTCACCAGGACGCTCCCGTCCTATCTATTACTATTGGTAATTTCCTGGTAAAAAAATTATAATCGATAATAGATCATCTACTAATGTATTATTTTTTACATTCGTTACATGGTATTGGTTTAGACAAGACAAACATATATCGTCGGTCTACCGTACCCATTGGTTTTAGTGTTGACAAAAATACTTTAGATGAAGTGTCACAGTCGTTGTATGTTGGAAGACTCAACTTGCCAACCAGATTTGTATTACTGGGTTCTCCATCCTCATACGACATGATATTGGGTAGGTCATGAATACATGCAATTAGAGTAGTACCTTCAACCTTCACTCAGGTAATACAGTTCCCTACACCACTTGGGGGGTTAAAGAGATTAAAGGAGACCAAGGGGTTTTACGTAACTATTACAAAAACACTATGAAAATTCCCAAATCCTCCCTGTGTAGCAATTACATACTAAACAATCAGGAAAAGACCAAAAAAAGTACAAATAGTATTTCTTTTTCCAAAAAAAAAGAGTAGTAACTTAGTTTCCAAAAAAAAATATTATATACTTTTTCCTGGAAACAAAAACACTATTTTTTTACAAATAAAATAATAATTTTGTTTCCGAAAAAAAGAACAAAACTTTTGTTTCCCACAAAAAGTACTATTTTTGTTTGAAACAAAAGTGATATTCTTTTGTTGGAAAAGAAAGTGATATATTTCTGTTCCAGAAAAAAGAATATAACTTTATTTTGGAAAAAGAATACTCCTCTTTTTTTAAAAACAAAATTGTTATTTGTTATATATTTGGATGTCCATATTAAGTGCTAGAGGCACTAGGGCTGCCTATAGACAAATGGTGATGTGTGTCCTGAGGATAAAGCCTATATACTTAATTGTGATGTGTGTCTTGAGGATAGACTAACCTAGGGGTGGGAAACGAGCTGGGCTTGGGCGCCCATGGGCACCAATGTTCCGGGCTCGGGTGTTTCGGATGTTAAACGGGCGGACGCGGGCCGGGTTAAAACTTCAATCTTCTGCACAAAGCACACCATGTGCACTGGCCAATGGCGGGTAATTCGGGTGCCGAGCGAATCGGGTCTTGGGCTGACTCACAACAAAAAAAACTAAAAAAATAAATTTGAGCCAAAATAATTTCATTAATTTTAATGCAAGTAATCACAATAAAAGATCTAACACAAGATCATACATATAAGAAACAACATACATAGATCTAACACAAGATCATACATCCAACGGTCAAGGTGAAAGGATCTTTATTTTCTGGTCGTTGGATATAGGAGGAAAAGAAGAAACCACTATCACACGGATCATAGCTGAGGGTGCCTACAAACGGGTTTCTTAGTCGGGCTTCATAGACGGGCTTCTTAGACGGGTAGGTGTTTTTCAAAAGTAGCCCAGACCCACCCACTATCTTAACGCAGGCCGGGCCTCGGGCTCAACGTTCCCTCTTCGGACTCGGGCGTTCCGGATCGGGTTCGGGCTTCCGGGCATAATACTCACCCCTAGACTAACCTCTTTCACACCCAATTAAAAGGGATGATAAGATGTCCAATTACACCCTTGCTTCGGGATGAAGTTAAATGAGGGTTTGGTATTGTTTACCATTAGGTGCACCTCTTCGCCAAACTTCAACTCTCCACCTCCTTTGTTCACTATATATACTCACTTCTTCCCTTGTATTGAATATCTTGAATTTTTCTCCTTTTCTTATACAACTTCAAGAGAGAATTTCTAAGAGTGAACATAGTGTTGAGTTATATCCATGTTGATCATAAACACATGAATGATGTTCCTGGAATGTTACCGTTGAGCGGGATGGTTAGAGTATGACACAGCTCGTTGAGGGGTCGAAGGTCGATCTTTACGCGTTAGATTGACTTGCCTAGAGAGACTATGACAACTTATGAAGTATGTCATTAACGTATAGAGTAAGGCGACCCTGGTGAGGTCTGTGCTGAGGATATAAGTGGAAGGCCTGCCTCAACGAGTGACCGACCTTGTATGTGCAAGGATAATGAACAATCATTTGTAATAGTGGTAGTTGGCCCTTAGGAGTGTGATCTTCCGTGTGAAAGATGAAGTAGGAGGCCTCTATAAGAGAGATAAAGTAGGCATCCTCTGTATGATAGATAAAATAGGCAACCTCCGTGGTAAAGTAGTTGTTAGGAGAGAGGAAGATAGGCCGCCTCCTTGGTAAAGTAAGGTCAACCTCCTTTTGAGCGTAAGAACGAGGAAGTAAGTAGTAATCGATTGTTCTCTTTAGGATTGGATATGAGAGGGTAAGTAAATGCTTGCTTCCAGAAAATAAAGTGTTGTATTTTGTGGATGCAAGACAGTAATGGTGCTCGTTCAGATGAATATTTGATGTGATGTATGAGAGGGAAATATGTTTGCATTTTTATCCGAGACAAATTAAGGTTGTATTGTCCAATCATTGTATCATTCTTTCCTCAACCATTTTATAGCGTCGTGTGGTCGACTGTCACCTGGTGGCGAGCTGTCGGCTTTAATGGGGTAACACATGAAGCTGTCACCATGAATACGGATTACGTAACCCTCTTTTAATGAGGATATTCGTGATATTCTCGGTTAGCTGTCATCTTGAATGACTGTCACCTGGTGGCGAGCTGTCGTCTTTAATGGGGTAACGCATGAAGCTGACACCATGAATACGGACTACGTAACCTTCTTTTAATGAGTATATTTGTGATATTCTCAGTCAACTGTTATCTTGAATGACAGTAACGCCTACAATAGATATATGGGAGGGAGTAGGGCCAGGAAAACGGTCCGAGAATCAGAAACTCGACCCTAACTGCCCGATCCGAGGCGACCCAGAGACAGAAGGAGATCCAACGCGGGTCGTCGGATTTACCCGACCCGAAATTTTGGGCGGGTGTAATGGCCAAAAATCGTATTAGGCCCAGTTCGCCTAAATGCCGCCTAGGCCCAGCCTAATTTGCATTAACATCACTTGGGTCCATCCCACTTGCCTACTGGTTGGACACTCTCCAACGTGAAATTAGATCCATTAGAAATCTAAACGGCTCTAAGCCCTTGTGAGCGTCCATCTAGACGAACAATAACCCATTAAAAGTAACAATACTCCAAGCACCCCTTGGTCGCCCTCAACCGAGCCTGCCGGTTGCCGAGTCAACCTCAACTCCGGAGACCTCGCCACATATTCATTTGACGAAGTCACTCTAAAACCCCACGTCGCCTTAAGTACCTTTAGGCGATCTCAGACTACGAAGAGTCTAAAGTCGAGGCGGCGTAATCGTACGGTCAAATTGCTCTAGGCGACAGATCGACGACTAGAACGAGTCTCCCTTAGGGTTCAGAGTCACCCTCAACCCCAAGTATTTCGGATCTGATAGACTCCACGAGTCCATCAGCCGCCTATAAATAGAAGGAGACTCGGACTCCAAAGGCATCGAATACCGAATAGAAAACTAAAGAACGCTCTTCTCTCTCTCAGTTTTAGTATCTTCTGATCGGTGCTCTAGACGACGATAATCGACCTTCAAATTCCAGAAGACTTGAAGGGTAATCTTCTAGGGGATCACTCTAGGAGACGATATTATATCTTCAAGCTCCATCACTCTCGAAGTCCTTCTAAAGGCCTTGTTACATCCCACTTCTCCATTATCCAGAATCTCTGATCGAGACGACCTCTCGACCTGCTCCAGGAGATCAATCCGACCAACTATCCCGTAGAGTCGAAGCTCCGGCCACTCTGCGAGTCTAGCCACCCTCCGACGATACAACACGGTGACACCCTCAGCATTCAATCGATTAATATTTATCTTTTATAGTTTGTTGAGTTGACCGTCGGAGTGCCCTTGGCAAGACACCATCCTGGTGTCCCCAAGACTTCACGATTTTACTCGTTTTTGTTTGTCTATAAGTCCAACCGGAACTTCGTCCGTCTCGAGGTCTAAAGCCCAAGTTGTCGGTGTCCCACCAATCGACGATCTATTAATTGTGTGGTTTTTTACCGTCCACAGTTTGGCGCCCACCGTGGGGCCCCTTCAACTAACATCTCAGACGACCTCATCAATGGAAGAAGGAATGGTAGCCTCACCAAACGATGTCTCGATCCAAATCGCCGAACTCACAGCTCAGATTCGAGAAAACTTCCAAAAGTTTAAAGCCTTGGAGGAAGAGAATGCTCTGGTTCGAGCAGAAAACCAACTACTTCAAGAAAAAGTTATTGAACTCGCCATGGTGTATCCAACAGGACCTAGGTTTCGAACTCCAGTCAACCCGATGCAATCCTTGGTGACCCCTGAAGCAGGAAATTCCTCCAGCCAACCAACTGTCCAGTCTGGCACCATTGGCGTCTCGATTTCGAATCCAGTGACTAATACTACGACTCCGACAACGACGTTATTACCATCTTTCCAAAGCTCAACTCAAACCAATCAACAATCGCAGTCGATGACTGCCCCTCTTTTCTCATCCTCATTTACCACTCCTACTTTACTACCTACTAGTGTACCCTTTAGTCTGTTGACTGATGGTCTGAACTCTGGCTTTGCAGGAACCCCCTTGGAGCAGGCGATGGCTAAAAAATTGGCGGAGATGGAGGCTCTGATCACTCGCATTCCAGGAGTCCCAACCCCCCTTAGAAAGAGTCTACCACAGAGTTATGCAGACTCCCCTTTCGTCGACGCCATCACCTTAGTGGAGATGCCGAAGAAATTTTCATTTCCAAGTATAAGAATGTATGATGGCACCTCAGATCCAGACGACTATATTGCATCCTACAAGCAAAGGATGTTCACTGCATGTGCAAAAGCTTTGGGTCGAGCCTCATTGGTCCAGCTCTCCAGTGGTACACCAACCTGCCGAACAACTCCATCGCCTCATTTGCCCAGCTGTCAGACACGTTCTTTGAAAAGTTCGCGAGTAGTAAGAAGTTAGAGAAGCTCTCTGGAGACCTTTACCAACTTAGCCAGAGGCGAGGTGAACCACTTAGAGATTATGTAGGGAGGTTCAACAGAGAGAAAGTCTCGATCCCCTATTGCAACCAAGAGATGGCAGTGGATGCATTTCGAAAAGGGTTACTTCGAGACAGCGAACTCTACAAAGAACTCACCAAGTTCAACTGCACCACCATGGAGGATGTCCTTGCTCGAGCTTGGGTAGAGATCCATTGGGGAAAAAGACGAGTACCATCGAAGCAGACACTACCTTAGCGACGAGCGATCCCGAGAACGTCGCTTGAGACGAACAGATCGTAGGTCAGATGGTAGACACTTAGAGCCCTACACTACCTCAAGGCGACCTCAAGCCCGAGACGACAGAAAACTACTTGATCCACCAGGTCTAATTGCCGAACGGACCAGTTCGCATCAGAGTTCCAGACTACAACATGAACATCGAACCATCTGAGTAGTAGGGCAAGGTGGACAAACTACAACTCGAAGATGAACTCAACATTAATAAGAGTTGGAACGCAACACATCTAAAGTTGTACCATTTCTAAACTCTAAACTGTTTTTATTACATTTCATCTTGAATAAACTTACTGACTTAAGCATCGGAGAGTCGGTGGCGAACCTTTTTTAATTACATTTCATCTTGAATAGACTTATTGACTTAAGCATCGGAGTGTCGGTGGCTACGCCACCGACCAACCCTCTAGCTCGATTTTTTGCAGGTTAGAGCATCTTACCCAGACAAACAGACGTCACGCCAGAGGTGTATCTCTAACCTTCTAAAATTCCACCTCAAAAGTTTACACTGTCTTAAAAACTCTACTGAGTAACTTTTGTACTGGAGGGTCGATGGTTCCACCATCAACCTCTCCTCTTACCCAACCACAGAGCGACTAAACACGACCGGGGGACAAGCATGGCTGGAAAACAACACCTCCATCATCCACCAGCTTTAGTCAACTCGAAAGATAACAATCTGAAAAAGTTGATTCAACTTCTAGACCAAAAGGCGTGAAACATTCTCCACCTTCAGTCAGGGGCACAAGAACTGCCAATGACCCCCTGGAAGCACGAACAAACCAAACCATTCTCGAGTCTTGCACAATCCTAGACTCCATACAAGGTTAAGCAACGTTCGTCTCAACTTCCATACGCGCAACTGAAAGTATTGAATGTATTCACCCCTTACTTCTATCCTTTCATTCATTGATAGGACATTACTGATTTGGGCGTCGGAGGGTCGATGGCGCTGCCATCGACCATCATTTTTATGTGTGCAGGGTCGGCATAAGCTCATGGACAAGCAGGAGAAGCACAACCTTCACCCATCCACTGAAGCTAACCGACCGATATTCAGCCTAAGCCCAGAAAACTATGTTTCCACACTTAGGTTGGGGGGGTAAATGGTGCCTAAAATGCAAGCTTGAACTCCCTAATAGCCAGAGGGAGACTAGAGTTATAACCTCAAACTTCAGACGAAGAACATAAGACTTCGGTGAAAGACCAAAACTTTCTAGAAGTTTACTGTCGCTTCAACGAAGCAACAAGGTTCACGCTCAAACTCCAGTTGCCCTAAAAGGGACAAACGATGCATCGAAATACAAGTTGAACTTCCTGCATAGGCAAACAGAAGACCAGAGCAATCAACCTCAAACTTCAGACGAAGAACATAAGACTTCGACGAAAACACAACAATTTCTAGAAGCTTACTGTCACTTCAACGAAGCAGCGTGGTTCACACTCGAGCTCTAAGTGGACTGACAGGGAGTACTACCACATTATACACCTTCTTACACCCCAATTTCAGCCACACAATACACAAGATGCCACTTATCTCCCTTCTGCTATTAATATTTTGTAACTCTTTCTACACATTGTAGTTTACGCAGGTCGAGACGTCTCCCAGACTCCACCCAATCTAAGGAAGGTTCGAGATAGTCACATCCTGGGGAATATAAACACCTCGGGTGTTACCTTAAGAGAAGGAAAGCTCGAGACCTCGAAGTCATCAAAACAACACAACGACTTTGGGACCGCACTTTCTTCCAGAAAGAATGCTACCTCGAGCTTCACGTGAAAAAATGATGCCTCAAGGCTTTTGACTCTTAAAGTCAACTATGGTGCCGAAAGTCTGCCATCACAAATGGCCTTATTCAAGAATGGTATCTCCAGGTCCAACGAAGTAAACGACAGAGGGGCTTCAAAGGTCAACTTAAAAAAGTGCACCCTCAAAATTCAGGCGAATAGGCACGAGACAACAAACCTCAACTCTAAACTACTTGCTTGTAATATTTTCTTACTCAACATGTTCAAACTATGTAAAATAAAACATGAATTTCTTTAGAGTTAATTCCTATATGGCCCCCTACTTTGTGACCAGCTTCCTTTATGGCCCCCTTTTTTTCGTAAATTCAAATATGACCCCCTATTTTCAAGTAAATGTCATTACTACCCTTCTTAATTCTAAATTTAAAACATTTAAAAAAAGTTATTTCCACCTCACCCCTCTCTCTCTCCAATTCACCTCTCTCTCTTTCCAACTCACCCCTCTCTCTCTTTTTCCAACTCAGTCCTCTCTCTCTCTCCAACTCACCTTCATCTTCTCCGATTAAAGTCGTCGGCCGGAAAATTTTCCGGCCGGCGACCTTCAACATAAAAAAAATAAAAAAATCTCACTTCCGCTGTCCTTTCTTCTCTGTCCTTTCTTCTCTCCCTCCCTTCTCTCTCTCTCTAAATATTCCGGCCAAGATCACTTTGTATCGTGGTGAGTTCGTCTCAGTTCCAGATTCTTAGAGACAAAGGATTTTTAAGGAAATGGGGGAGAGAGAGAGAGTTTTTAGATTTTTGTCTTGTAAAGTAGATGATGATTAATCAATATTCAAGGATGAACATCACAATGTAGAGAGAGAAACCAGATTTAAGTTCTGAACAAACACCTAATTTGTTCATCTTCCTTGCATTCTTCTGATTTAATTTTTGTACTGTAAACACCAAATCAGCGAGAGAAAACCAGATTTAATTTCTTCATCTAAACAAATGCCAAATCTAGAGAGAGAAAACAACATTTAATTTTTGTCTTGTAATGATGATGATGAATATTTAAGGAAGGCCACCCTAATTAAACACCAAATCATCAGAAATCTAGCCCGTATACAAGAATTACGGCGGCTAAATGATGCATCTAATTTCTCAACAAACAAACATTCAAATATGACCTTCAAAATCTAGAGAGAGAAAACCATATCATAATATCCCAGATCTCTTATTTTACAAGGTGATGTAATCGATCTCTGCAACTCATAGCAACATGAGAGCATCCATATTCATCATGATCATATAATCAATTCCACCCCAAAATTCCAGATCTCTTGTTTTACAAGAAGAAATTTGGACTATTAACCTAAAATTCTACCCCAAACTTGTTATAGAATTTCCTTAGTTCATCACTATTCATAGGTTCATAGCCTCATAGCCATATAAGACGCCCAGATGCCTGGTGAAGTTCATCAAATCCCTTACTTAGGTCTATTTCTGTCTTTTATCAAATCACACAAAATCTGAGGGTATTTCCGGTGGTAGTATAACACGAAGATGGGGAGGAGAGCGAAGGTAAAGAAAGACCTAAAAAACAAAGAAAGAAGAAGAAATTTGGGATTTTGGTTTCAACCGGACCTTGAAGGTCCGCTTTTTCCCGCGAAGAGGAACCCCTTCGCCGGACCTTCGTCGGAGAAGAAAGAGGTGAGGGAATTTTTTTTTTTTTTTTGAGGTTGTTGACCGAAAATTTTTCCGGCCGGCGACTTTAATCGGAGAAGATGAAGGTGAGTTGGAGAGAGAGAGAGGACTGAGTTGGAGAGAGAGAGAGAGAGAGGTGAGTTGGAAAGAGAGAGGTGAATTGGAGAGAGATAGAGAGGGGTGAGTTGTAGAGAGAGATGAGGTGGAGAAAGAGAGAGAGGCGTGAGGTGGAAATAACTTTTTTTAAATGTCTTAAATATAGAATTAAGAAGGGTAGTAATGACATTTACTTGAAAATAGGGGGTCATATTTGAATTTACGAAAAAAAGGGGGCCATAAAGGAAGCTGGTCACAAAGTAGGGGGCCATATAGGAATTAACTCATTTCTTTACCATCCTTTCAAATGTTCAGAAGTTTAACACTACACTTCTATTAAAAGCCCCATAGGCGTCCAAAGTCATACATGCTTCGAAGGCGTTCAATACCTATCTAGAATATGAAACAACGTAAAAGCCCCATGGGCCCTTTGCCACACTCTCTAGAGTGTCAACTCTCTTTCTACATCACATTATGTACGAAGCTCTTTCTCGTAATTCTCCATTACCTTGACTCGAACACACAATCTAGCAGAGTTCCCCATCTCAACGAGGTCTGCCTCACATGTGTTATGCTCTGCCTTGAACCCTTCATAAGCAACCTTCAACTCGTCGAGTAGCTTGCCATCGACTCAACGATTTACTCCTTATAGTCAGAGGGGACCTTCTAAGCATGAAATTTTTTAGATACAATCCACACCAAACAAAGAGGTATGTCAATCACCCACATGAGGCAACATTTGTGAAGTCTAAAGCTTCAACAGTATTTCCACTTCACTCAAATGGATCGAGCCGACATTAAGTCTATCTAGATTTTGTTGCGAACTCCATTAAAATTGGAGGTTATAATTACGGAGGATACGATCATTTCAAGTCTACAAGTGTGACAAGTAAAAGCTTTGGTAGGTTTAGTTGACATATGTGAAGTCTAAAGATTTAGAAATGCCACCATTCCACTCAAATGGAGCGAGACGATACTTAGTCCACCTAGCCTATTTTGGGCAACTCCATGATCAAAATTCTACCAACTTCAAAACATGGACTTCGACAAGTGTACTTACTACCCCAGAGAAAAGGTATGTGTTCCACACAATATATCACTTGAATGTATATACATATACCCACAAATACATACTTTAAAGAAAAAAATGGGAATAAACCCCCAGACTGCCTAACGGCAGTTTGGACTCTTCCTCCAGATCGCCTAAAGGCAGTCTGGAGGAAATCAATCCCAAACTGCCTTAGGCGGTTTGGAGGAAATATCCTCCAAACCGCCCATAAGGGCAGAAAAAAGGTATGTGTTTCACACATTAGTCGAGACCTTTGAAAATAAATGTGTCGCATAGTTGTTGAGACCCCCCCACAAAAAACATGTGTTGTCTACATGATTATATGTCACTTGAATAAATATATACCTTTTGGAGGAAAATATATATATACATATACACACATTAAAAAAAAAACGAGGTAGATTCCCAAACTGCCAGTGGCAGTTTGGAGGAAAATCGACAAACTGCCTAACGACGGTTTGGAGATACCCTCCAAACTAGCCAAAGGCAGTTTGGAGAATCCTACCTCCAAACTAGCCAAAGGCAGTTTAGAGAATCCTACCTCCAACCTGCCTTTGGGCGGTCTGGAGGGTTTTTCCCCCAAACTGCCTTTGGCCGGTTTGGAGGGTTTTCCCTCTTCCAGACTGTCTAAAGGCAGCTTGGAGCCCCCGAGACCGCCCAAAGGCAACTTGGGGATATCTCCTCCAAATTGCCTTTAAGGCACGATTAGACGGGTCTTTCTCCAAACTACCTTCGACCAATCTAGAGATTTTCTTTTTCAATTTTGATTTGGAAATCTTTCTCCTAGCTCGAAAATGTTATTTTAGACGTCTCATTTTAGATACCCAGATAGTGGTCTCGAGTTATCTGGCAAACAATCAAAATCTCTAGGTCGACGAAGTAACGGTTCGACTTAGTCGAACTATGACTCCAGTACGACACTGGACACAGGTGGTTCCTCAACGCTACCAACCTACTCTCTAAGTGAGCAACTCACTAACTTAGAGAGTGGGGGACAAACTGTAATGGCCAAAAATCGTATTAGGCCCAGTTCGCCTAAATGCCGCCTAGGCCCAGCATAATTTGCATTAACATCACTTGTGTCCATCCCACTTGCCTACTGGTTGGACACTCTCCAACGTGGAATTAGATCCATTAGAAATCTAAACGGCTCTAAGCCCTTGTGAGCGTCCATCTAGACGAACAATAACCCATTAAAAGTAACAATACTCCAAGCACCCCTTGGTTGCCCTTAACCGAGCCTCCCGGTTGTCGAGTCAACCTCAACTTCGGAGACCTCGCCACGTATTCATTTGACGAAGTCACTCTAAAACCCCACGTCGCCTTAAGTACCTTTAGGCGATCTCAGACTACGAAGAGTCTAAAGTCGAGGCGACGTAATCGTACGGTCAAATTGCTCTAGGCGAAAGATCGACGACTAGAACGAGTCTCCCTTAGGGTTCAGAGTCACCCTCAATCTCAAGTATTTCAGATCTGATAGACTCCACGAGTCCATCAGCCGCCTATAAATAGAAGGAGACTCGGACTCCAAAGGCATCGAATACCAACTAGAAAACTAAAGAACACTCTTTCCTCTCTCAGTTTTAGTATCTTCTGATCAGTGCTCTAGACGACGATAATCGACCTTCAAATTCCAGAAGACTTGAAGGGTAATCTTCTAGGGGATCACTCTCGACGACGATATTATATCTTCAAGCTTCATCACTCTCGAAGTCCTTCTAAAGTCCTTGTTACATCCCACTTATCCATTATCCAGAATCTCCGATCGAGACGACCTCTCGACTTACTCCAAGAGATCAATCCGACCAACTATCCCGTAGAGTCGAAGCTCCGACCACTCTACGAGTCTAGCCACCCTCCGACGATACAACACGGTGACACCCTCAGCATTCAATCGATTAATATTTATCTTTTATAGTTTGCTGACTTGACCGTCGGAGTGCCCTTGGCAAGACACCATCCCGGTGTCCCCAAGACTTCACAATTTTACTCGTTTTTGTCTGTCTACGGTCCAACTGGAACTTCGTCCGTCTCGAGGTCTAAAGCCCAAGTTGTCGGTGTCCCACCAATCGACGATCTATTGATTGTGTGATTTTCTACCGTCCACAGCGGGCTTGGGCGGACATCGGGTAGGAGGTCTTACCCGAGGTCAAGCCCATACAGACCGCTCGAAATTCAAACCCTATCCGCCCGACTGAAATTCAAGAGACTGCCCGAAACTCTTACCCTCCCGCGGCCTAAACCCGTTACCCGCGACCAATACCCGCACCTAATACCCGCACCCGATACCCACGACCTCTACCCGAGACATATTTCTTTAATCCCTTTATGATCCAACGACTGAGAATCATCAATCGTTGGATCAAAATATCTAACCTATATATACCCTCTCAAAAGGCCACTCTCCTTAAGGGTGTGTTTGATATCTCCCATTTCCATGGAAATAAAAGAATTTTCATGGAAATAGGTATTTCCACCGTTTGATACAAAGTGTAATTCCATGACTTTAATTCCCTAGGGAATCTATTTCCATGAAATAGTCCACTTTTAATTCCTTGCTTCCCCCTCGGAATTAGTTTCCGTGGAAAGTTAAAAATCAAAATAAAAATATTTTAATATATTCGGATACTTGAAACCTAATATTTATCTCTATATATGTTCAAAATGATATTTTTACCCATAAAATTTAGCAAAATAAATTTTTACTTATACATTGGGCAAATGACATTTTTGTCGTTCTTACTAAATGACATGTTTACAAAGTTGTCAAAATGACATTTTGGATTTACATTCTTACCAATTTGTAATATCAAATTGACATTTTACCCTTATGTTGTCAAAATGACATTTTTACCCTCGTATAATATCAAAACGACATTTCTTACCCTTAAATTAGTAAAGTGACACAAGGTTAAGTAATCTTACAACATAGGGGTAAAAATATAATTTTGAAAACATAAGGGTAAAAATGTAATTTAGACAACATAAGGATGAAAATGTAATTTTCGCAAAAGTAAAAATATCATTTAGACTACATAAAAAGTAAATAAAAACTCTTAATTGAATATTATATTCGTAGAAGTTAGTTGTCAACCAAATAACAAAGTTCGTAATTCCACGGAATAATAAATGACTACCAAACGAAAGAACTCTTATTTCCACAGAACAAATTCTTGGAAGAGTTTCCACGGAATTCTTTTATTTCCATGAAATTGTTTCCCTGATATCAAACACAACCTAAGGTGTCGTTTGGCAACCAAAAGTAGAAGTACTTTTGCTTGTAGTAGAAGTTATTTTGCTTTAAAAAAGTAAAAAAGTTTCAGAAGTATATTTAGCAAAAATGTTACTTATAAGTAAAAAAAAGTCAAAAAGTTAGTTTGGTAACTCAATTTACTTTTGATAAATTTTTTTACTCATAGAGATACTTGATTTTAATCAGGGGCGGATCCATGGAGGTGCGAGGGGGTGCGGCCGCTCCCCCTGGATCTGCCCGAAAAAAAAAATAGTAGAAGTAGATATTTTTTCAATATATATATAAGTGTTCTAAATATAAATGACGTGATGTAATATCATGACAAAAACAAGTCTTTGCCTTAATGGTTAAAGTTTGGGTTGTAGTGTTGGAGGGATTCTGAGGGTGTGAGTTCGAACCCGTCTACAGGCATATTTTTAGTGGTTTTTTACATTTATTTGTCTAGGCCTAATATAGCGGTTCATGTGTAAACTTGACCTCAATGGTTGATGCACTGACTTTTATGTGAATGGCTGCGTGAGATAGTGGGACCAAATCCCACTCTATCAAGCAATCTTAAGTATTTTTAACTTTAAATATTTCAAGTATCCTGAATATTTTTAAATTTCAATTTAATTACCCTAAAAACTATAAATTCCAATAAATCTACCATAAATTCCTACAAATTTCAATTCATCTAACATAAGTCTTATAAAATTCAATTTAACTATCCTAAATCTTATAAACTTTAATTCATCTACCACAAATCTATACAAACTTCAATTCTTCTTATTACATTTACGATATGAGGCAGAATGATGATCTTTCAAATTTAGACCAGATTGGAGCTCTTGCTAGAACATTGGTGGAAACTACGAGAGATAAAGCATATCATTTAGTTTATGTGCTTATCACTTTAGCACTAACTTTGCCGGTTGCAACTGTCTCCATTGAAAGAGTTTTTTTAGCTATGAAACTAGTTATAACATGCTTAAGAAACAGGATGAGTGATTCAACCGTTGATGCATTAATATACTTAATGAATATAAGTATCGTTTTAATTACTGCGTCTGTAAAAAAAAATTATTTAGATATATAAATCCGCACCCCCTAAGTGAAAATCCTGGATCCGTCCCTGATTTTAATTGAATTTATTTATGATTTACACGATTACTTTTGTTTACGAAGTAGTGGTGATATTGGTGGTAGTGGAGGTATGATGGTGGCGATAGTGGTGAAAGTATGGTGGTGGTGGAAGTACGGTGGCGGTGATGGTGCAAATACAGTGGTGGTTGGGACACGACGGTGATGGTGGTGGATAAGGTATGTGAGTGATAATGACGGGGTTATGGTGGTGGTGGTATGATGATGGTGGTAAAGGTGGTGGATAAGATATGTAGGTGGTAATGATGGAGGTATGGTGGTGGTGGTGAAGGTACCGTGGTGGTGGTGAAGGTATTGTGGTGGTTGTGGTGGCGGTGGCGGTGAAGGTACGGTGGTGGTGAAGGTACGGTGGTGGTGGTGATGGTGGTGGTGGTGGAGCTACGAGGTGGTTGTTGACTGGTGGTGTATGGTGGTGGTACAAAGATGGTGGTTAAGGTGTGGTGGTAGTAGTTGAGGTAGGGTGGTGGGGAAGGTGCAATGATTGTTGTGGTGGTGGTGAGAGTAGAATGATATGGTAGAAGTTTAGTTGTGGTAGTGGAGCGGAGATAGGCAAAAAAAAATTCAAGTAAAATTCATGTATGTCTCAAAAAAAAAGTTACTTTACTTTGAAGTCAAGAGCTAAAAATTTTAACTTAAAAAAAGGTCAAATTTTAACTTAAATGAAGTCGGTAATTTTTTGCTTTCCATACTAACTTTTTGACTTTTCTACTTAAATAAGCAAAAAAGTAACTTATTTTAGTGTTGCCAAACGACACCTAAACCTAAACTAAAACCGCCTCACTCACACTGACAACCACTCACCGCCGACGACCACCACCGACGACCACCACTCCCCAACAACCGATCCACTGCATACCACCACCACTACACTTGTAACAGTAACACCACCACTCCACAACCACCAGATGGTTAGTATTTTCTTTTATTTCATGAACATATGGTATTATGATCTCTTAATTAGAGACTTATAATTTATTTTTTCTTTTTGGTTTACATATGATCTGATCTTTGATCAGTGATGTTATCATTTTTTTTTTTTAATTTTATGGACTGATGGACACAGATCTCTTTTGATGTAACTTTTTGTGTAGAGATTAAATAAATATAGTGGATGAAATTTAGTTTAATTTTTGATATTTTTAATTATATTTTTTTATGTATATTATTTTTAATTTAGTTTAATATAAACGGAACCCGAAAACCGACCCGCCCGAGCCCGTTAAAGCCCGAACGGACACTCGGGCATAATCAGGCTGTGGGCTCCCACATGCTCATGTTTACCCGCCCAAACCCACCCGATGTCCCGATCGGGTGACTTGCTCTCCCACCGAACCCGTCCGTGCATGAAAATCGTGAGCCCAAACCCGATCGAACCCCCTCGATTCCCACCCCTGGGAAGGAGATCTGCCTTAGGAGATAACGACCGACCTCTTTATGCAGGGGTGACATCTTTGTCTGATGTGTGTGTATCTTCTTGTTTGCTCCAGGTGCCTAAAGCTGAATGGGTCAGGCCAATTTGCTATTTAGTTAATGTGCTTGGCTATCCCGTGGGCCCATTAATTGTGAATTTTTAGGGGTGCTCTAAATGATAGATTTTGGTCCACATCCAAATAAATAAAATAACAATTTATAAGTCAAAAATGAAAAAAGAAACATAACACTTAACTACAAAAACACAAATAATTATAACAAAAAAAATTTTTGATTACTATTTGGCAAGATATAATTAAGACATGTGTTTATTGCTGAATCTACCTTCATCAACATATCTTAGTCTATTACAAAAAAGGACAAAAGAAACAGAATCTACCTTCATATTTTCAGTAACATATCATTGTCTACCATGGCAAAGGTCAAGACAAAGCACATCCTTGAATAATGTGTTGCTCATTCAAGGTCTGAACACTACCTCCAATGTATTTGTGAACCAACCTTCAAAAGTCGAATCGAACATGAAACCCGCGTGAACAAACCCTCAGAAAACATGAATCTAATCAGTAAGTTAGTCTGAATCAAAACTGTAAGTTAGTATGAATCAAGGAAAGATACAAAGAAACATAAAGCGGAAGTTAACCAATCCTTCGAAGTATGATTAGATGCAATTGGGGAATTGGAGATGAAGGTTTGATACTTCGATGCAAAACTTCGAAACGAACTATATGATGATCTGAGAGAGATAAATATAGATATATGGAGAGTCGAGAGGGTAAAGATAATCAGATTCACCATTTATATTTTAGAGAGAAAAATTGAAACCTTTAGATTCTAACAAGAATAAATCTAGGTTTTAAGGATATTAAACCTAGATTAGATTTGTGCTGCCCTTATTTCTTTTGTTCTTTTCTACAACACAAGGGTTGATGCCCATGATTTGCTATATGCCCTAGATTTCTACAACAAAAGGGCTTTTTTTCTTCTTCTTTGTTGACCTAGATTTGCTTAATGTCCTAGATTTTGAGCTTGAAGGGTTCGAGACTCTTGGACAGGCCGAGTCCGACACCTTAAACAAGGACTCGGACTGGTTAGTCCGAGAAGAGCAATGGGAGCCTATAGATATCGTGAGTCAATGGAGATTGCCCGTGGTCAATAACTCAACGGGGGCCAAATAGCAATTTTGGGGTGCCCCTATAGACAGCACCCAAATCTATACGTCCCTTCCTAACAGGGTTTATGCAAGTTCTTTCAAGAGTGAGGAAAAACAACAAAATGAAGAAACGCCTTCAATATCATCACAATCAACTCCAACTTTACTACGCCACCACTATACGAAGATTCGCCACCAAATACAGCGGCAGAGTCGTCGGTAGCACCGAAGATGAACGAACCTTCGTTATCGAAGTTGAATCACCCAACGTTCTCCGTGATATTAGAGGCTATCCTCTCCCTCGACGTGATCTCATTTGCAAAATCTCTAAAATTCTTCAATCTTCATCTTCTGATGATGCCGACGACCCTTTTTTTCAACTTTCTGATTATCTTCAAACCCTTAACCTAACCCTAACTTCTTCTGAAGCTAGTGAAATCCTCAAATCCCTTCGTACTCCTCGAAGAGCCCTTGAATTCTTTCGATTTTGTTCATCCTCTGTCCCTGGTTTCCGTCATGATTGTTTCACATACAATCGTATTTTCACAATTTTATCCAAATCTTCTTCCCCAGATGCTCTAAATGTTGTTTGTCGAGTTTTGGATGATATGGAGAAATCAGGGGTTAGAGGTAGTATATCCACTGTTAATATTTTGATTGGGATTTTTGGTGGTGGTTCTAGTAATGGGGTTTTAGAATTGGAAAGATGTTTGGGTTTGGTTAAGAAATGGGATTTGATGTTCAATTGCTATACTTATAAGTGTCTTCTTCAGGCTTATTTGAGGTTGAATGACATTTCTAGGGCTTTTGATGTTTATTTGGAAATGAGAAGACGTGGTTATATATTGGATATTTTTGCTTATAATATGCTTTTGGATGCTCTCTCTAAAGACGAAAAGGTTCAATCTTTATCTTGTTTTAGTACTTTTATAGAGAATTTATAGAATATGATGCGAATTTTCTTCTTCGAAAGATTATATTATTGAATGTTATTGTTTCTTTATGATGGGTTTAAATTAGATTCATGGGTGATTCTTGTAATTCCATAGTATCTGATTTTTTGCCGTTTTGATAGGTTGAGCAAGCTTACAAGGTTTTCGCAGACATGAAGAAGAAGCATTGTGAGCCCGACGAGTATACCTACACAATTATGATCAAAATGACAGGAAAGATTGGGAAACCAGAGGAATGCTTGTCGCTCTTTCATGATATGATAACTAGTGGTTGTTCCCCTAACTTAATTGCTTATAACACTATGATCCAAGCCCTTGCGAGGAACCGGGTGATTGAAAAAATGATCATTGTTTTCTCTAAAATGGTTAAAAATGGTTGTCAGCCAAATGAATTTACATACAGTGTAATTTTGGATGTTCTAGTTGTCGAAGGACAACTTGGTAGATTAGATGAAGTTGTGGAAATGTCAAAGAAATATATGACCAAATCAATTTATGCTTACTTGGTTAAGAGATTGAGCAAATTGGGTCATGCTAACGAGGCTCATAGATTGTTTTGTAATATGTGGAATTTTCATGACAGTGGTGATAGAGATGCTTACTTCTCTATGTTGGAGAGTCTCTGTAGTTCTGGCAAAACTGTTGAAGCTCTTGACTTGCTTAGTAAGATCCATGAAAAAGGAATAAGTACTGATACACTCATGTATAATATGGTATTCTCTGCTCTTGGAAAGTTAAAGCAGATTTCTCATATTCATGATCTTTATGAGAAAATGAAGAAAGACGGGCCATGTCCAGATATATTCACGTATAATATTCTTGTCGCGAGCTATGGTAGAGCCGGCAGAGTCGACGATTCTGTCAAACTGTTTGAAGAAATGGAGATTAGTAATTGTAAACCAGATGTAATCACTTACAATTCTTTGATTAATTGTCTTGGTAAAAATGGTGATCTCGATGAAGCCCATATGCGGTTTAAGGAGATGCAAGAAAAAGGCTTGAATCCTGATGTTGTAACTTATAGCACTCTCATCGAATGCTTTGGCAAGACGAGTAAGGTTGAGATGGCTCTTACTTTGTTTGATCAGATGCTTGCTGAGGGGTGTTATCCCAACATTGTGACCTATAATATATTGCTCGATTGTCTTGAGAAGTGTGGAAAAAACGCCGAAGCCTTGGAGCTGTACTCGAAGTTGAAGCAACAAGGACTAACTCCAGATTCTATTACATATACAATCCTTGAGCGTCTACAAAGTGGGTCACATAAAATGGTAAGAGTTCGAAGACAGAACCCGATAACAGGTTGGGTAGTTAGCCCTTTACGGTGATGAAGCCCATTAACAAGTACCGACCAGAGAAACACTCTCTTGTTCTATCGAACCTGGCCCGAGAACTATGATACTAGAAGATGCCTATCAGGTTGTTCTTTCGCAAGACAAAAAAACCATATATGGATCTACGTCTTGTCATATACATGAAGATTGGACCCTGAAGTTCTGAAATTTTTCAGCAGCATGAACTACAGGATTTTGACATTTGAAGAGGTAACCCTTATTCGATATCGGAAATCATGTTATTTTCAACCATGCCCTCAATTTGAATGTACACTAATTTCATATATATAGAATCTCCATGTCTGTAGAACTAGTGAACTACTGAAGTTCAGTTTACTATGATTTGTAATGCTCACACAGAATCTTGCTTGTACCATCAGTCATAATTTTTCAGTAAAACTCTTGATTAACTGTGAATGTACCTTCTCTTTTTATCTCTCCAGCATTCAAATTTTGTTGGTAGTGGCCTTAAAATTTAGAAACCAGGAGTTTTTAGTTGGGCTACTTTTTCTTATTTATTCTCACAAAATGGGCTATTGGGCTTGACTATGTGGGCTATATGCATGGACCTTCATTTTGTAGTCCTATTCTTGAGTGAGTGGTGTGGTTACTGTCTTATTGGGAAGAGATGAAGGGAATTGAAAAGAGATCCAAGGGAAGAAAATTCTTATTGGTAAAAAAAATTTAGGAGTAAAAAGACTGATAAAGCATCTTCTTTTCTAGTCTTATTTGACCTAATGTCCTTTTGAATGATCCCATTTACCCTTTAATCCCATTAGTATTAGATTTAAATAAGTTCAAGGGAACAAAGGAATATTATACTATTTTAGAAGAGTAATATGTTTTTCAGTAGGAATTTTGTTGAAATAAACCTTACAGAATTTTAGTTTGCAAGAACTGTCTTGAGATTTATATACATAGCCAATATCTCAAGGAAGATCTTGAGAACTTGTAAACTTGTTGAATAAATTCAGAATATTGAAATTTGGTTTGCAAGAACTTCTTGACACCAAACTCAGTTGTCTTCTGTTTTCGTGTAGAACTAAATTTGAAATTTGAAATGATTATATTATTTAAGGTAATATTAGTTGTTTTGCAAGTTTTTATCTGTAGATCTTGAACAAATATTTATATCCACTTGCATATGCTAATCAGCTTCCACGACAAGTTTTAATTTGAAAAGAAGATTTGATTTCGGGTCTAAATCGATTAAAGAAGTAAACTTATACAAGTACTCAAACTATACAAGTAAATTACAATTATTTATTTTAGTTTTCAAATTCGAATTTAACAAAAAATTTACAGCACCTCATGCAAAATCTCAATGAAGATCTTGTGAACTACTCGAAAACAACAAAGGATTGTCTTTGGCCTTTCATAGATGCCTTGCATTTTAGAATTGCTTTCAAGAATATGAAATCGCATTTTAGAATTGCTTTCAAGAATATGAAATCATATAAGTAGCTTAGTTGCTTAGTTTATTTTCTATTCGCTACGACTTTACTTTATGTCCTTGACCATGATGGAGCCCCATTGGGGGAATCAGTGGCCTAGATTATTGTATCGATTGACTTATCAATATCCTTTGTACGAATGGTCCTAATGGATTGATTCTGGGTGTATCCTATGAAGCAATGAGGCTTAATGATTCCAATATGTAATATAGAAAAACAAGAAAGAGGAATTTTAGAAAGGAAGTCAATAGATATAGAAAGAATAAATACTTGAATTGTCAATGACCCCAACTTGTACAGTATTTGATTGAATGACCCAACTTGTACAGTATTTGATTTGATGCATGGGCTCATGGGCTACTCAAATGATTCCACATAATTCACTGTTTTAAGGAAAATCCTGTGCTAATATTACTATTTTAATTTTGGGTTAATTCCGTTTTAGCCCCCGATTTGTGACCAACTGGCCGTTTTGGCCCCGAATTGTGTCCGGCAGTTCGTTTTGGCCCCAAAAAATTCCTAAATGGCCCCAAATTTTTTCAACCTCCCAAT
>BEHA01000381.1:1183657-1201480 GCA_002897215.1 Eschscholzia californica subsp. californica | reverse complement strand
GGGGGGTGTTATTTTGTTAGGCATGGAGTTTGCAAGAACCATGCATCATTTGAAGATCATAATAGGTAGTGACTCTCAAGCACCCATCAGTCATCTACTTCGAGAACACACTCACATCTCTTGGCAACTTCGACCAATTCTCAGTGATATCCGACATCTAAAAACTATTTTCGAATCAAATAAGTTCTGCTACTGCCCAAGAGTTTGCAATACAACAATACATGAGTTAGCAACATAACAATAAACAACAATGTTTATGGTGTTTGGGATAGAGTTAATGTTCCGAATTGTATTGTGACTTGTATCCAAAATGATAACGCATGAATAAAATGAAATTTCTTGTTTTAAAAAAAAAGGGGATGAGTTTTAGGTCCAAAATCACAGGGCCAATGGGTTTAGAACCCAAAGGTAATATTAAATAGAAAATAAATCCACTAGAATTAATTTACATGTCTAACCTCTCATTTCTCTACTACTACCTAACCTATCCCATGTTAAATAAAATTACCAAGATTAGAAGATACAAATGGTCTTTTCAGTTTTCATGAAAATAGTTCCTCAATAAGAAGTTTCCATTCCTACAAAAAGACACCTTCCTTTTAAATGAATGTTTCTATAATCTTTTGACTCAAACAAAATATGTTATAACTCTTGCTTCTTCAGTTCACCGAGAGAAAAACCATCCGCACTTTTAGTCTTCATCTGGAGAAAACCTAAAAGAACATGATGCTCAATGAATTAAATTTCTTCTTTTATCATATTCTCGTTTTTTTCAACGATAGATTGTTGCAACGTGCATGGTTTTGTTGTTCTTATTCTTAAAGTTAAGATATCAATCTTTTTCTTAAAAAAAATTTTCTTTAGATATTGTCCCACTGTTTCTCTCTCTATAGTCTTGTTTTCTTCAGAAAATTTACATGAAAAATACTTAGATATTTTGCAAACGTTTTATGTATTCTCATAACATTTTCTTGATTCTAACAACATATTTACGTTATATAATTTTCTCACTTACCCAGTAAATGATTCACGCTTTGTAATTTTGATAGAGTGAGTTTGTTTTTGCAGTCGGCAACGCCCTCAAATTTGTTGTAGCACTTCTTTAATTTTGCATAAATTGTGGAAATTTGACCAACATTTTTTAAACTGACAAAACATAACATATTTCACAAACATAACAGCGTTACTCTCAAAATGACTTTATCAATAGTAGAACTGTACAAATTTTTCGTAAAGTTGTACATTTCGATTCTTTTATCTTATTTTTTTATTTATTTTATCATTCTATGAATTACAAATACTTGTTTCAACATCAATATATTTTACAAATTAACTGACGAGATTGTGGAAGATTATGGTTGTAAATGATATTGCACGTCGATGAATTTGTGGTCGAATCTAACTACAATCATTTTTCACACGGAATGTTAACCAATGATTTAACAATACAAGCAGAAAGGAAGAGGATTGAATTAACTTGGTTGTTACTGGATGAAGTGAAGGATAAATGAAAAAAAACTTTAAGTTATTAGTTCTTGTAATTGATTATGTTGTAATGAATTATTTTAATTTAAATTACTCTAAGTTTAGTACAAATATCGTGAAATACGTTAAAAATGTTGAGAGTTAATAAAAAATGCTAGAATATGTCACAAAACTTTTAGAAATATCATAACGATGTCGGCAAATATTTTTGATTATCTTTGAGTATATCCATATAAGGCTTGGCCGACATGGGTGAAGATAGGACCAATGTAAAATAATAAAAATGTAAGATGCAGTAGAATTTTGTGCTAACATCTATTTCATGATCGGGTAACTTGTTTATTTACATAATAAAGTTAACATTAAACAATACGAAAGCATCAATGTAAAATAATAAAAATGTAAAACTTTGCGGGAAATCTATATACTTCTATTGTACTTTAATCTAACTTATTTATGTTTATATAAATCTGATGGATTCTTCAGAGTTTAGAAGATGTTAGTAGAGTTGCCAAAATTTATGCAAAAATCAAAGAAATGCTACAAGAAAATTTATGAAAAAATTTTAACAACGCATATTATGTTCTTAGAATCAATAAAATGCTTCAAGAATATTGAAAATGTTAGCAAAATATAAATCAGTTTACATGCATATTTTAAATGAAAACAAGATTCACTTTTTATTCTAAGATATAATTGTTTTATTAAAATATGTAAAATGCCTGAAAACAAGATTGAATTTTTATAAATTTGTAGCTTTTTTCGTACTGATCGAGTAATGACCGAGAGCATCTCGAAAGGCTTGAACTCCATCCTCAGACTCTTGACCGACGTGGGTGAAAATTAGACCTCATGCATCTGCCTTAGTTGTTTTCCATCTAAGGTAACGACCATAAGAATTTGCATCACTGAAATCCATTAAATGATTGAATAGCGTCCATAAAAATGTAAAAGCATTATGTGTAAAAGAATAAAGAAAATTCTAGAAAAATGTTTAAAATGTTATTCTCCTAATTTAAGTACAGGAGAATCAAGGAAATGTTAGAGAAATGTTAAAAATTTGGTTAACATATAATGTAAGTAAGTTAGAAAACATATGGTGCATTATTATGTTGTTGTTACGTCAATTCATCACCTAAGTTGTTTTAAAAACATATAATTGTGTTTTAAAAACATATAATTGTGTTTTAAAAATCAATAAAATGCTAGAAAAAATTTAAAGTTCTGTTATATCTATGAATGTTGTTAGAATCAATAAGATGCTAGATAAATAATCAAACTTTTACTCACATACACTAATTCGTAGCATATACCATGCATATTATGCTAATAGAATCAATAAAATATCAGCAAAATAAATATCAGTTTACATTATGTGTTTTATGAAAACAAGATTGTAGTGATGAAAAATTCAACTTTTTTTCTTACGAAAAAAATGATAAAAATGTTACATTTAAGTATGTTGTTAGAATTAAATAAATGTTTTAAGAAGATTCAAAATTTAATCAACATATATATAAATTTCATAATGATTTTCAAGACAAAATAGTTTGTAGAGATATAAACGTTACAATAACATAGAGATGGAAAGAGTTATTTTCTATTTCAAGTTTTGTTTTGGTGTTATAATGTTTATTGATTTAGAAGTAGATACATGACTAATTACCCGCTATTTCCAGACTTTGCACTCAAAAATTCAAAAAGAAAAATAGAGTCCATAGACTATTATTGTTCTATGCCCACGATAAGGGTATTAAGGATCAAAGAAGTAATGTACCAACTAACTAGGTCCAATACTTTCAACATAATAAAAACTAACTAGCTCCAATAGTACATTTGGTGAGATGATTACTATGTTTTAAGATGAGACTAGTGAAGGTGAAGTATGCAAGAAGGGAAGTTCAAGCCAAAATTAGATAAGCTAACATTATCCATTTTCTTTTGTAGTCCTACCCACCTTGACAAATGTTACAAACCTTAGTTCCTTCTCACACTCTATATATACATATATATATATATATATATATATATATATATATATATATATATATATATATATATATATTTCTGTTGTCCCATCTACACTGGCCCGCCATCAAACCATTATTCTTTTTCTTCTCTTATTTGTTCAGATTTTTTCTCTTTTATTTTATGTATCAATTTAGTTCTTATTTTTCCTTAATTTATAATTCTTCTTTTGCTTTATGCTTTGTTAAATCTTAAATTGTTGTCATCTTTTTGTCTTTATTTTTTTGATTAAAAAGCTGTATTTATGACTCTCACAAGTAGTATGTACTTCAATGACCATTGTCTAAAAGATGTTGCTTAGCTCAGTGTATTTTAATGCAAATACTTCACTCTCATTTGCAAATGCAATGTAACACTACTGAGTTCAATTTATAAGTCTGCATAAAAATAGTTCAATAGTTGATGTTTCGACCATGCGCAATAGTGTTGTATAACATATTTAAAATCTTCTTCTTTCTAAATTAACAGATTCAATTTTTATCTGAAATACCTAGAAGTTTTGAGTTGACTAATCCTGGACATAACGACTAGGATATAAAAATGGTGCTTCTATAGCCACCCACTCTTTTGTTGTAGGCGCTCGACTGGAGACTGGAGTCATTGGTTCCCGTCAGATTCAATTTGACCAAAACACTCTGTAGGTGTTCTTTCTTTAGATTATGTTATCCAAGAAAGCAAGCATACTCTCGAACTGCTACGAGGCTAAGGTCAGTGGGCAGATAGTTGATATAAAAATCAAATTCCATCAAGCATGGTGAAGTATTTGCGCATATATCGTTAAGGAAGACAAGGAGCCCATCGTATGGGGCGAGTATAACTTATAACAAATATCCGAATTTGGAAAATCCTATCAAGAGCACAAATCAACAAAAAAATTCTGGATAGAAGGGATAAGACGGAGAATCGGCACCAAATTTACAAAGACGACGTTACAAGACAACAAAAATCGCCCTCACTGCCTAGAATAAGAGAGGCCCCTGGTGACCTAAAAGTCCTAAACAACAAAGAAAACAACGTGATGGAAGAATGAGTCGAGTTTCCCTTTTACCCACAACGGAGGGGCCGCCGACACCTGGCAGGCGGCCACGGGTCATAATGCACTCTTCGCACAATAGATCCACTTTGAAGTTGACCTATTCGCTCGACCAATCATCAGAATGTGTACGAAATACCATTAGGGGTCAGTATTTAAATGTTTTTAGATATGTTAACCACTTCAAAAATTTTCCAGCCACTAGATTATAAGATATAGTCATAAAAAAATAATTAAAATATTTATGACTATTTTTTAATAAGAAGCATGGATCTTTTCAAATGTTTTTTTTAGTCTCTTTCTTCAATGAACGAACCAGATGATACCCTTAAGAAAATATGAAGAAATCTAAAGCCTTTATGAAACTTTCAGAAAACAAATCAAAATGGGAGAAGAAAAAGGAGAACAAAGTGCTCGGGGCGCATACTCAACTATTGGGCACTTATAGAAAAACGGGTCTAAATAAAAAAAGTGGGGCGCCAGTAGATCCACCCCAAAAATATATCTAACAAACTTTAGCCAATAAAGATATATGTGTCTGTCTCACTTTTAGAATTGGCCTTAATATCAATTATATGTCTAGATTTCAGAGCCAATGGTGGATTTGGTTTGTTATGAGAGTAATTTCTATTGGACACCTAATAAGTGGGATGGTCTTATCCCGAAAACCGCTACGCCTCAGACCCCGGCGGATTTTAGGCCCATCAGTCTCCTGAATACCACCTACAAGATCATAACTAGAATTCTTGCGGATCGGTTTAAAGAAACTCTTAATGACATTATTACTCCGGTCCAGGCGGCGTATCTTCCGGGTAGGCAAATTTCTGACAATATTATAATAGGACAGGAAATTATACATTCCATGAAAAAGATGAAAGGAACAGCGGGATACTTTGGGTTGAAGCTTGATATGTCCAAGGCTTTTGATAGAATTGAATGGAACTTCTTAACAGAAATTATGAGGAAATTAGGATATTCCGATCATTGGATTAGGTTGATTACCACTTGCATCTCTACCTCCTCAATGGCGGTACTTATTAATGGTCATCCCGGACGAACCTTTTACCCGACCAGAGGTATTCGTCAAGGTGACCCTCTGTCCCCCTTCCTCTTTATCTTAGCTATGGAGGGGTTAAGTAGACTACTAGTATCTAATCAGGAACAAGGGGCTTTTAAGGGTTTCCCTACCAACAATACGACACTGACCATTTCTCACCTCCTATTTGCTGATGATTGTATAATCTTCGGTCAGAACTCTTTAGACAACATATATATTCTCAAGAGTATCCTTAAGACTTTCTGCGAGTCTTCAGGTCAAATGATAAATTATAAGAAGTCTAACATTTTCTTCTCTAAAAACTCCCATCCGAAGTTCAAGCGTATGATAATGCGCTCTCTAAAGGTCAAATACGCGTCTCCTTCGGATAAATATCTGGGGGCGCATTTGTTTATCGGAGCTAATAAGAGGATTGCTTTCCAGGATCTCCTTCAGCAAATTAAGAATAAACTCGAGAAATGGAATTTCTCATTCCTATCTCAAGCTGGGCGCACTATTGTTATTTCAACAATAGCAGCCGCTGTACCCCGATACCAAATGCAATGCTTTGCCATTCCTAAAGGCATTAGCAAAAGCATTACGGCTATTCAGAAGTCGTTTTGGTGGGGTAAGTCTAGAGGTATTTGTACGAAATCTTGGTCGTCCATCTGCCTCCCCAAAGCCTTGGGAGGCTTGGGTATACATCGTACAGAGCTAGATAACACTGCTATGCTTAGTAAACTAGCCTGGAGACTTAAGACGGAGCCTAATGCTTTGTGGGTTAGGTTTCTGAAAGATAAATACTACCCTTTCACGGAGTCCCCGGGACCTGTAAAAGCTCATCACTCTTGGCTTTGGAAAACTATAAATAAACATATATTTCAGATTGATGAGCTAACGACTTGGGAAGTCCATGATGGTTCCCAAATTAATATATGGACTGATAACTGGATCCCAGGTAATAATCCTATGCATAATACTTCTAGCAATACACAAATCATAAAAGTGGCACAGCTAATTAATAATAACAGCTGGGATGACATGATGCTCAATAATACCTTTGATCAACACACACATAATCTTATAAAAGCCATTCCGATCTGTACGGATGGAGCAGATCAGAGGATATGGAGTCTAACTAAATCGGGTAAATTCACTGTTAAATCTATGTATAACTACCTCTGCACGAGTATAAATTCGCCCACTGATTGTATCCCCAATTGGAAGTTCATTTGGAACATTCCTAATGTACCTAGAATTCAAATCTTTATATGGAAGATCTGTACTAAGGCATTACCAGTGAGGGAGAGAATAGGAAAATATATCAACAACATTCTTATTTGTCCTAATTGTGAAGCGATTGAATCTATTGAACATGCACTGCTTCACTGTCCACTGGCTAAAAACATCTGGTTCCATTTTAACATTATATCGGAGAAAATAGAGAACTTGACAGAATGGATTTTTTCTTGGGAACACACCCCTCAATTAAACGATGCATCTTATCAGAATCTTCTATCTACGATTTTGTGGATTATATGGAAAACTAGATGTGATCATTGCTTTCAACACGAAATTACTGATCTATCACAAATCATAAATATGATCTACAAATTCCCTAAACATTCACTACCACAAAATAAAAACATCAAACCCATGAACACTAAATGGAATCCACCAGAAACTTCTTGGCTGAAAATAAATGTAGATGCATCTTTTATTAACGTGAATGAAATGACAGGTATTAGTTTAATTATACATGATGCTGGAGCTAACTTCGTAGAAGCACATACTTCAACAACCAGGAGCAGGAATAGTGAAGAAGGGGAGGCAATTGCTATCCTTAACGGCCTTATATGGGCGGATGACCATAAGTACAAAGATATCATCTTAGAAAGTGATAATATGAATATCATTAAACATATCCAGAATCCCAAGCATGAAATTCAGTGGCAATCACGAGTACACATCAAGAAAATCCAGGAAATCAAAAATAAATTCAATAGAGTGAACTTCAACTATATTAATCGGAAATTTAACATACCAGCAGATAGGCTTGCGAAACGAGCGAGGAAGAAGAATAAATCTGAATCTTGGAGTAGAATCCCCTTCTTTTTAATTCCTTTGTACTGTAATAACACTTTGGTTTTTTAATTTAATCTAATCTTCTTAACAAAAAAAAAATAAAAATAAGTGGGATGGCTATTTTTATTTATTTTCTTAACAAAACAAAACTATTTTCAATTCTTTTTGTATTTTAATTTCCTTTTTTGTGTTTCGTAATTTTTACGATTAGATAATATGTTAAACAACCGTAAGCCTATAGTATATGTGTATGTATATATATATATATATATATATATATATATATATATATATATATATATACTAGGTATAACTCGGGGTTACGCCACAAACGCTTCTTACAATATTTTACGCGTTCAGACCTTTAAAATATGAAGAGATGTTGAGAAATCAAGAGCATAGACTACTAAAAAAACCAATGTTGATCTCACCCAACGATCCAAATTAAAAGAGGATTCGTTGGTTTTAGAGAAGGGACTAAACCAAAATAAATACAAGTTTCTAAATAAGAAATTAAAATTAAAATTTGGTCCCTCAACAATATCTTTTATTAAAAAACTAGGGCCTAGGGCACGGACACTTGTATCAATCAAATGTTACGAAATTTATTGTTATATTTTATTGAGAGAGAGAGAGAGATTTTTATGAGTTATTATTTTTTTGTATTATTTTTTTGTTTCTTTTATCTTAAATTAGTTAATATTTTATTGAGAGAGAGATTTTAATTTCTTTTTTTAACCCTTGAAATTTATTTTGTTTCTTTTTTTCTTAAATTAGTTATTTTATTTCTAAGAAGGAAAGGATTTTTGTTTTTTAAATAGGTAACTTTATTTCTACGAAGGACTATATTTTAAATTTTGGGAGGGACTCCTAAACAATATATATAATTAAATAAGGATGTTTGTCCCAGTCATCGTTTTCCCTTCTGTTTTATATAATAGATGATGTTTGTTCCAGTCAGCTTTTTTTCATCTGTTTTATTATATAGATATATTCTATATATATTTGAATATATATATAAGCATATAAGTCGGCCTATTGTAAAAAAATTATAAATAACTGGACAATTAACAACTCATTAAAAATTGTTGTTGCAACGATGACACGCCTGTTAAAAATTTAAGTTGAAATTGAAAATAACGCCACATTGTACCATCAAATCAAGAACGAAAGAAGGGAGTTTTGGCCAAAACTCCCTAAGAAATTATGTCTTTGGTTAAAAAGGATTCATCTAAGTTTTTTAGGCTTCACCTCCCTGATAGCAATTATGTAATTTTCAACTTCAGTGAAAAGACCAACCTAACCTTAGTCTAAGAAAATACCTTGCAAACACCTTGCAAACACTTTGCATTGCCTTGCAAACACCTTGCAGAGCCTTGCAAACACCTTGCATGGTTTTTGCAAACACCTTAGATAGCCTTGCAAACAAATTGCAGAGCCTTGCGAACACCTTGCAGAGCCTTGCAAAAACTTTGCAGAGCCTTGCGAACACCTTGCATAACTTTTGCAAATACCTCGCACAACCTTGCGAACACCTTGCAGAGCCTTGCAAAGCTTTGCAAATACCTTGCAGAGCCTTGCAAACACCTTGCAATGCCATGCAAATGGTTTGCAAATTAGTTTTTGAAATGATTTAACATGAAATTTGTTACAAATTATTATATATTGTCTAATAGAATGTTGTATCGAAAAACTAGCTAAAACCCCTACAAATTCATAATAGTCATTTTATAAGCTCTAGCACCATCATTTTACATTTCTTTGAAAAACTTCCAAAGCTTTCATGAAATTCTCAATTTGAACATAAATACCAATCATGATTATCCAAGAAAAAATATTTCTCACAACAATTTCACCTAAAAACTTTATTGCTATTTCAATCAACCTAAGTCTTGTATAACCAACTAACGTTGCATTCCAAGCAACAACATCTCTTTCAAGCATTTTATCAAACACATTGCTTGCATCAACTATACTTTCACAACTTCCATATAAACCCAACAAATAAGTTTGAGCATAAACATCAAAACTAACAAATTGTCATCCATCATTCATAACTCAATGAAAATAAAGCAATGAAGAAGTTGGATTATACCTTGAAACACTATCAAATTCTCCTTCCATTGAAAGTATATAAAACTTTATCTCTCTAGAATTTAGAACCAAAAACTAAATCAAACCCCTTAAAAGCCTCTTCAAACAACAAACAAATAGATTAAATCACCTAAACCTAAAAACATCAACCTATCTTATAGCCAAATTCGATTCAAACCCCAGAAATTCTAATCGGCATCGACAATCCAACTCGGTTCGTTCATAAGAAAAACTCAAGTTCCTAATTTATTAGTTAGATTATTACTAGGTATTTCTAATTGAATGAAGGGTATTTTTGACTCTTAAAAAGTTGGTGCTTTTAAAAATGTCCTTCAAGCCTATTTTTATAACTTACTTGGGGCCTAGCTAGTTAAAAAGATAGGTTGTCTTTTTAACAAAAAAATACAAGAAATTGGGCCTCCGACCCAATTTCCTGACGAAAGAAAGAGCGGAACTTGAACGTTTGCTTCGATTTAGGCCCAAAATTTTTGAGCTGATCATTGTTCCTTGGTGGCATAGATATCACTTGTTATTTTCTCAAGAGAGACAATTGTAATGTGTACAGTTTTTTATTATGAAATATGGTAGGGCAAAAGAAAATTAAGATGGTCCTAACCATAAATCTCTAAAGTAGAGAGTTTTACTATTGGGGCCACTAGGTCATACTTTTTGTACAAACTAGGTGATCATCTATTTGTAGGTCCGACAAAAATATATGATGATGAATCTAGTCTTTGAGTACAGTTTACAAACAACAACAAAATCAAAAACTTCACTCAAATCCAATTACTAATAATTATATTGTTAACTACATATATATATATATATATAGATTTAATAAGGTGTGCTTGTTGTAGAAGTATAGTGAGTTTGTTATATAGAAACTTTTATAAGTTAATACTATTTAGAAAGGGGTGATGGTGGTCCATCAAGTATAGTACTGCTCATTTGCCTTGCATATCAAGCAACCTTATTAGAATTCATCCTCTTCCCTCTCTCTCTCTCTCTAGCTTTCTCTCTCTCTCTCTCTTCTTTCTGCAACTCTCATGGCAAAAGAATCATGATTTCAGTCCTCCAGCTCAAAACCCATGTGAGTTCTTATCATCTCTTCCTCCCCCCTCAATTTTCATTTTGGACCTCTCTATCTCAAACAAAACTACTTAATTACACGTAAGTGGATAAATTTTCTTTTCATCTGTTTTAGAAACCAAACTCCTTTCTATTTTAAGCTATTTTTTTTCATGGGTAATTATATTTTTGAAACTTAATTTTTGATAATAAAGTGGGTATTAAAGGGGATAAATAAAAATAGTACAAAATTTCAACTTTATATCTTTATTTCATTCATGAAATCATAAATGTTTTATAGATATTGTTATTAACAAGTTTTTTTTTGAAATTATGTCTTTGATGGTAACAACTAGGTGGTGAAGGCCGTTTCTTTGCTTTTGCTTTAGTAGTCAAGGGTTTAAACAAAGTTATGGTATATGAGCTTTCTTTCTTTATAGAGCTTTGGAAACACAACAACTTGGTTTTTCTTTCCTTCTAGTTGAACCCCAACTCTCTCTCTCTCTCTAAAACTCTCTCTCTAAAACTCTCTCTCTCTAGTTTTTGTTGCATGTTAGATACATCTACTTAAATTAGGAAAGACTTAAAGGTAGTGTGTTGAAGCATCACCTTTTCCTTTTTCTCATTTGCTTCAGTTAAAGTTAAGAGGGAATTGGGTTTATTTTTATTTTTTATTTTTTTTTCAATGGTTAAAGTGAAGGGTTTATAGTTCAATCCCCTCAGTAACAGTTTTCTTCTTTTGCTATCTCTTTCTTACTTCTCCCCTCATCTTCATTCTTTTTCTCTTCTTTGTTTCTTGTGAGACCAAGAAATACTAATTGATCTTCTTTTTTCTTGTTTGGTTCTTTCCTCATCTGGGTTTTTGTTAAATTTCCATTTATTGCTTGATTTGATTGGCACATATAGCTAGGTTTCTCATTTCCATCTTTTTTTCTTTGTCTTTTTTTTTTTGCTTCTAGTTTATCCTTATAATTTTAACACTCAAATAACCAATTCTTTTTTTTCTTTTGTTTTCAGGATCTCTTAATTCAGAAGATTGGAATTATACAAGTTTGTTGAATAAAAGAATAATTCAGTTAAGAAGTTCAAAGAACAATTAAGAATTATATCTATCTAATCTTGATAATAATATATATTTATATATGTTTATGTCAATTATAAAAGATCAACCATGAATAAGAATCATCAAATAGGAGGAGGTTCTTTCAGTAGTTCTGATCTTATTGATGCAAAACTTGAAGAGCATCAGATGTGTGGATCCCAACAGTGCCCAGGTTGTGGACACAAACTCGAACGAAAACCGGTGAGTACTTAATATTCTAGCTTCAACTGTAAGACTGTTTTTGATCTTTCTCATAATCAATTTATATTGTATGGCATCTTATTGCAGGATTGGTTAGGGCTTCCAGCTGGTGTAAAATTTGATCCAACAGATCAAGAACTAATAGAGCATCTTGAAGCTAAAGTTCAAGCTCAAGACTCCAAGTCTCACCCTTTAATAGATGAATTCATCCCCACAATTGAGGGTGAAGATGGGATTTGTTATACACATCCTGAAAAACTTCCTGGTCTCTCTCTCTCTCTCTCTCCCTCTGTTTATCATATGATCTAAAATTGTCTTACAGTTTGATACACCTAACTTGACCTAATCTTGATTTTTTTGTTTCATGACTTATCTTTCTAGGGGTGACAAGAGATGGTTTAAGCAGACACTTCTTCCATAGGCCCTCCAAAGCCTACACAACTGGAACAAGAAAGAGAAGAAAAATTCAAACAGAATGTGATCTACAAGGCGGTGAGACTCGATGGCATAAAACCGGAAAAACTAGACCTGTAATGGTTAATGGCAAACAGAAAGGTTGCAAAAAAATTCTAGTACTCTATACAAATTTCGGCAAGCATCGTAAACCTGAAAAGACTAATTGGGTCATGCACCAATATCATTTGGGTCAATTAGAAGAAGAGAAAGAAGGAGAACTTGTCGTTTCGAAAATATTTTATCAGACACAACCAAGACAATGTAATTGGTCGGAACGGACTAGTGCAACCATAGTTGGTTGCGAAGGAAGTAGCGACCCGAATAGTAGGAGAGAGAGTGGTAGTGGTAGCTGTTCTTCTTCTAAAGAAATGGGTACTCAAAGAGATGAGTTATCGGCTGGTGGTACTACTGGAATTTCAAGTTATAGTCATGCTGCCATGGATATTCAACAACTAAAATCTGATCATTTCAGCTTTGCCCCATTTAGAAAAAGCTTTGATGAGGTAACAATTAGTACTTGATTTTATGTTTAAATTTGTATAAATCCTCTATATTAAGCATATGCCCATATATTTATATGCATGATGCTAATTATAACACTAAATACTTTTATTAATTAATTCGATTAGTTATTTTTATTTAACATAATGTTGTTTTTAAGTGGAAGAAATAATGAAGAAAAGGAAATCTTTCATTGTCTAGGGTGGTTTCTTACAGGTGGGATTATTAGAAGAAGCCGTTTCAATAGCACGAGAAGCTACATCAACTCGTGCTTGTGACGAAAACGAACAAGATCACCATGAACACCATAGACAACAACAACAACAACATCACATGACCCATGAACAAACACAACATCAACATCATAATCGTCATCATCAGATCGGGGCGAATGCAGCATTTCATGTCAGTAGGCCTTCACATCCTATCTCTACCATAATCTCACCACTCCACCATACCTCCATTGTTCTTGACGAAGACTCCTATCATGTCCCTCCCATAATTCTCCAAACCGAAAAATTCCAGGTACGGAAAAGTAATTTTACTCTCAAATACGCATTACTTAAGCATCGATCTTTTTCTTTTTTGGTAAAGATGGTAATTATAAATCCTAAGTTAAAGAAACATGGTAGCAGCTTATGTTGACAACTTGTAGTTCTTTATATATGCCAATATTAGACATGAATCATTTTCTTTACTTTAATTTTGTTTGCTTATTTAGAACCTTGGAAAATTATTTTAACAGCAACAACAACACCAACACCAACATCACCACCACCACCAGCAGCAGCAACAACAACATCATAAGCTAGTGGGAGGAAGTGGTGCTTCTGGTTTGGAAGAAATGTTGATGAATTGCACTTCATCATCTGACATCAAAGAAGTAAGTATTTTTTTTTCTACTTTTGACCCAGACATCAATATGCATTTTCTTCAATTAAAAATTTATAAGGATTTATAAATAACCTAGAAAAAAAATGCCCATGGATTTCATTCTCCTCATTTCCTTTATAATCTAAAGAGAAAAGACTAAACAAAAATAATATGAAGATGATTTATGATTTGAACTAATATTTATATGAACCTAATAATAGTTCTTTTTATTATTCGACGACAACATAGTCTGATTTGTGAAACCTGGGTCGGGTGCGAAGAAAACTATGCTACTTTATATGTCCGAAATTTATACAAGAAGGAAAAATCAAACTAAAGGTATAAAAAAAATGATATAATACAATTGCTATAAATTTTATTTTAAAAAAATAGATAAAAGTAGGAGGAATTTGAAGCTTTTAAAAAAATGTGGGCTATCTTTCCTCTTGTAGTAGCTAGCTAGTTAGCCTCTAGTGGAAATTCCCCTTGGATTTTGAATAAAAGAAAAAGAAAAAGGGATGAATAAAAAGAGTTATTATCATTAATAACAAATTAAAAGAAAAAAAGAAAGAAAGAAAGAAAGAAAGAAAGAAAAAGAACAAGAAATTGAACTATAAAATCAAATGGGTTTCAAAATAAAGGAAGAAAAAGAGAAAGAAAAGTTTTTTCTCATATGTGAACTGATAACCTATAAAAACAAAACCCATGGAAGAAATTAAGAAAGAAAAATTGGAAAAAGGTAAAGAAGTAAAATAGACTATAACCCTAAACCCTAATTTCTCTTGTTGTATACTGTTGTTCTTGCAGGAGTCAGCTATCAGAAACCCACAAGAGGCAGAATGGCTAAAGTACTCATCCTACTGGCCTGACCCTGACAACCAGGATCATCATGGGTAGAAGCAACAGACTAAAAATAATAAGCCAAAAAACCCTAACAGACACTATCATGATCAGCACTATCATCAACTTTGATACCCTTGTTGTTAGCTCTAAAAAGAGTAGAAGCCAAGAATAGTTCTAGGGTTTACCTCTTTTTTCTTTTCTCTTCTTTTTCTTTTTTACTTCTTCTTCTTCTTCTAGGTGGTGCTTCATTTCAACTAAACTAACTGTAAAAATTAAACCAACTTGCAAAAAAAGAAAGAAAAGGCTGTTGTTTCACTGACAGTAGAAGGAGAATACCAAAGACTAAAACCAAAGGAAAAAATATCAATCATGCATGAAAATGATCACCTTCATGATCACAGTATCCATCTTTATTACTATTTCTTATTGTTTATTTTTTATGTATCATTTTGGGTTTTGTTATCTAGAAAAAATACACAAACAAAGGGTTTGTTCAATACAAACTTTTTATAGTTGTAATTCTTGTTCTTGTGCCTTTTTAATACTCTACAAAATTTATGAAAGATGAAGCATAGGATGTTATTTAAATCTTTATTAATATATATGAATTATTTACTTATGTTCCATTTTCTTTTCGGTAAAAGGAGATATGTTTTTGTGCTATTATTATTATTATTTTGGAAATTGTGCTATTACTATTGAGTCGTCTATATGTACAGACGAGCAGATATATACGAGAAGCCTGTTTTGCTGGTTGTGAAGTGGTTGGCCACAAGTCGTGCCACAGTCAACATGTGGCCAACCTTGTATATAGATAGACCTCTCCCATTAGAAGTTTGTATGTACAAATTGGTTGGTCGCCCATCGTGCGTAGACATAACTTTTTTTGGAAAGACAAGTTTCATTCAATAAAATGTCCGACGAGAAGACAATAGTACATAGAAATATTTATTAATATGTGCTTGCTTTTGAGTTACTATTGGTCATGTTTGTCTATCACAAGAAATGTAGGAAATAAGGCACTTATATAATATTACAGGCTTATGCATGAAGCAACCAATAAAGTTTGAGAAATAGTGATGACATATAAGCCAAAATATCATGACCCATGCAAGAAATTGTATATGTTGTAACTTATTATGATGATTCTATCTGTCCAAATAACTTCACAAGTTTTACCATAATCAGTGATGAAAGGTATTCTACAAGTTTTTTCCATTGGTACAACGAATATTTTGTAGCTCAAATTTGGATGAGGACTTTCTAACTAAGCTACTTAGTTGTATGTATTGTTCATACTACTAAGTTAGGAACAACCCAAAACTAAAAGTAACATAAAATAAATGATTATATTTCAATCACTTATATAGGGTTAGATGGCTGAATTTTGAAAGCCAAGCATTCTAATACAAGAGACACATAAATCATTTAAAAGAAAACCAAATAGGGTTGGGTGGATGAATCATTAAGTTTCTTTTCTTGAATTGTCAGCGTGCCTCGAACTCTGAGACTTTAAGGTGGAAGACTAAACCTCTTACCACTCCAACTAAGGATGATTGACATGAATCATTAAGTCATAAATTCAGTCTTGATCTTTTGTGTACTATGTAAATTGACTATGATCTTGTCAATCACGTTCCTTTGTGTTAGGAGAAGAAAAAATGACTCCCTAAATTCAAATTTAAAGAAATTTCAATATTATATTTATAGCTATTTATAAGGTTGATCCACTTGATTCCAATACTTCTTCGTAAGTGTTATGAAAATATGGGAAGAGTTGGTTGGATACCTAATTTGGTAAAACTTTGAAATGTTCTCTCTAGGAATTAAAGCAAAGAAGAGAATAATAAGGCGCGCAGCCTCTTTATTACTTTATTCTAATATTCTTGGTGCTTATGGGAGGTAACTTTAATTTAGTTAGCCTCTCTCTCAACACACTTCTACTCTTTTCTAGTGAGATATCTCATATATATCTAGGGAGAGAGAGAAAGAGAGAGAACGTGCATGGTGTTGATCATAACTTTTGTTAATTTAACGGCCATGCATGCTGCATGCTGCATGCGTGAGGAGAGAGTTGGAGAGAGAGAGAGAGAGGTTCTATGTAGTTTCTCAAATAAAGAGCATAGATAGAGAATAAAGAGATATAGAGCATATATCCATTTCTAAGGAAAACAAGAATAATCTTTTTACATGTACTTTTTCCCCTAATGATCATTTACTAAAGTAATATGGATTATATATATAAATATATAGCTAAAATTATCATTGGTATCTTTCAAATTAACTTTTCTAAATATAAGAATTTGTTTTAGTTGGAGTTTATTTTACTAATGGTTAATGCTACTTGGCCCCGACCATGGGGCCCAACCATGGTTTAAATAGGTAAAACTTTGAGATGGAGTGTCGACGTAAATTGGAAGTTCTGTCTACTCGGATTGTGATTGCCCTGTAGTCTGGCCAAATAACATTTTCCTTCGTTAATTTTTTAAGTTTCACTTTCATTAGTTGTCCTAAGTAATTAATGGCTTTACCACTACTTTATTCACTAAATCAATGACATAGGAGGTACAACTCTTCACAACCATACGTCTTCTCTATACACCATGTATCAATAATTTGAATTTATAGTTTACAAATTAACTCTAATATATTAACCACTACAAATTAAGTCTAACATAGAGAAAGAATATAATGTAGGGAAATTTATTCCAACATGGGATATAAAAGGCAGAAGGGTGATATGCAAATAGTTGTGCATGGAAGGTCAATAACCTTAAAAGTTGATATTCGTTTTCTTCCTTCCACTTTATAGAAGATTTGGATGCTTTCAAAAGGGTATTGTTAGCATTGTTAGAAGGTCTCAGATTTTGTCCCTCAAAGAAGTTGCAGGAGGAATTCTGCATTATAGTGTACTAGTGGGGCTGAGAATATAAAACAAGTTAAAGAATATCACGACTCCTTTGTGAAAACCCCATCTGCAGTTCCAATTAAGTTACCTTCTTATTTTGATTTCCCCTC
>BEHA01000381.1:1130129-1143659 GCA_002897215.1 Eschscholzia californica subsp. californica | reverse complement strand
TGTTTTTCTCTCTCTCTACAAAACTCTCTTCTTAATCTCTCTGTCTCTCTCTCTATCTCTCACGAATAAAGAGAGTACAATCAAAAAGAAAAGAAAAACAGAAATACTCAAAACCTCTCTCTCTCTCTCTCTCTCTACTGTTCTATTTCTCTCTTAAAACCGAGATTCAGCTCCGTAAATAAAAGTCTGTTCTATAAAACCGATTCCTCTTTTTTCACTTCAGCCGAGCTCTTCTGTTTTTATAGACCAACAAACAAGAGTCGAATCCTCCCAAATCTCCTCCATCTCTCTCTCGGTTTTCTCTCTCTCTCTCTAAAACCGTGATGATCCTCCCTCAGCCGATAAGATTTCATCTTTTCCAATCCTTTCTGTTTCTTCATTTGGTTATAAGATAACTCTCACATCTAAACAAATATCTTCGGCCAGCTAATCCGATCTCCATGATACTCCCGGTTCTGTTGCAATCCGACCTGTTTAGGTGCGGTGATGAGCTCGGGTGCATGGGATTACACCCCTCCCCCACTGGATAACCAGGAGTACACCCTTCAGTAACCGAGGATAGCCCGAAATAATACAAGCCGTCAGATTCACCTCCCTGTAGCGTGCCATGTGTCCCTGATAGTATATGTTGACTTTTTAGTCAACTGATTTGACTCGGACTTTGACCTTGAATATTTTATTGATCCGGACTCCGATTTGACTTTCGTTTTCGCCTACGGGCTCGTCTTGGACTCTACTCTCCATTCGAACACTAATCTTGACCAAGAAGTCAGAATCAACAAATGACCAAAATGCCCCTAGTCTGTATTCTTTCCGACTTTATCCGTTTTGCACGCGTAACTCTGTAAAAAGGTACCTGAACATAAAAGAGAGTAATTCGTGAGAGTAACTGCTCTAGAAAGACTAACTCGTCTAAATTAAGAGACTCAGATGGGACATTTCCATGTCTCATCACTTATGAAGTGGGGTGTGTGTGTTAGTCTAAGTTAGCTATTGACATTTTGATTATTGGGCTAAGCTCGCCGTCAATATCCGAAGTTACCTACCTATTCCTTGGGACGATTTCCCGATTTACAAATTATACTATAACTTGACCCCGTATACTTGCGGGAATAGACCTATTTTAGGCCTATCAGGTGGTCTCGGGCCGTTTTGACTAAAATTCTCTTTTTTTCCTATAGGGCTTTGCTGTTGTGGCTTCTTCTCAACTTCCATTTCAAATTACTACAGACACTTGGGATTTTGGAGGTCCTAATACACAAGAAAGGTGGCATGATGCAGCCGAAGAAAACGAAGCATCATCGGAATTTGGATGTCTTAAAATTGGAAATCGTGAATGTGGAGAAGAAGAACCCAACCTTGAAGTTCCAGATAAGAAAGAAGAAAATCAAGAAGAAAATAGATCGTATGAAGGTTTTGTCAGCATTGATGTTAGTGAGTATTTTCGAACTGAACAAGTGTTTGAAACGAGAGACGAGTTAGTTAAATGGGCAAAAGAAATTGGTATAAAAAACAAGATGGTTGTTATGATTGGTAAGTCTGCTGCACGGAAAGGTGGTAAAAAACCGAAGATGGATTTACTATGTGAAAGAAGTGGAGTGTATCGTTCTCATCTTAAGGCAGAAATAATTCCTAAAACAAAAGAACCGTCCACCAAAAAGAGAAAAACGAGTACTAAGAATTGATTCAAATTTGTGTGGATGTGCGTATAGGTCTGTGTATGGTCTCCCTTTTGCTCACGAGATGGAAATCATTATGAGACGCGGTGAGGTGATATCTTTGTCACTCATTGACCCACAATGGACTAAACTCTCAATTATTCCTACTCCTGAGGTATATAACGAACTTCAGAGTTCTTACGAATTAGGATTGTTGTACTCCATGTGGGATATGTCGACCGGTCCTGAGAGAAAAGCCATATTAGAAAGGTTGAGGAGTATTGTTTGTCCTTCAATGACATCCATGACAGAACCTTTGGCAAAATTGAAAACCCGAGGAGCCCCAAAGAAACCAAGAAACAGAAAAGAGAAGGAAGCAGCCATATCTACTAAGAGAGATCCTTCTCGTTGGGAGTATGCACAATGTATTCCGGAAACATCGGTTTCATCGGTTAAAAGTGCATGGAAAGCCAATAGGAGATCTCGCGGTAGTGGTGATTCATTTTTACGTCTAATGCCTGACGTGATTTATCCATTTATCAATACTATTACAAACGTTCCAGGAGACGGTCATTTAGGTTTTAGAGCCGTCGCTCTTGGTCTCGGGTATCCTTCGGAGGTAGGTTGGATTGAGATCCGAAAAGGTGTTCTTAATGAACTCGAAACACGTCCAGAGTTATACAAAGCCATGTTTGGGTCTTTTTTATGACCGATTGTTGGTTTCAACCAACAATTTTGATATACCAGCTGAAGATGAGTTTTGGTATACTCACGGAGAGACGAGTTATTTAATTGCCACTCATTTTAATATAATGTTGATTTATTTGGCGAAACATGATTCAACGACATTTTTACCTTTAATCGCCGGTCCACCACCACCATCTTCGGAAGGTTTGTCTCAACCACATACAATGGTATGCATTGGTTATGTAAACAACTGTCATCCACCCCAGACAAATCTAGTGCAGCAAGGGCATGTCGAATACCCTCTCTCTGAAAAAAAAATCAAGTCTGTTAACATGTATTTCCATCAATACTAAATAAAGTAGATTACATGCTTTATGTGTACTTACGTAGTAAGCAATCGAACCGAGTGAGCATTGTGCTTGGTTCGTCTTCCGATGGATTGGGTTTTGGACCTTCGGGTGTGAAATTCGACTAAACCACTCAGCATATTTATCATCGACCTCCCAAGCCAAACTAACCCGTTGCGACCTGTCTTTCTCGTTGAGGACATGATGTTTCCAATTATCCCAATACCATGTATGTTCTCCATAATCCTTTGCTTCACTCCTTCTCTTCTTTGTTGCTCTCATGGGGGCAGACGGAATATGTTGAACCACACCAAATTGCCTCAACACCCTTTCGGGTTGATACCGCTCGGCAATATCATCAAATACGATACAACCGCTGTAGAAGACGTATAGTGGGGAAGATGACTCACCAATGCCCATGAGTCTATATGGGTCCCAAATAACCTAAATAACACAATTATTATACTAGATGCTCATTCAATGTCAAATTAATATGCAAAATACCATAGTATATAGAATTTTACCTCTCGCTCCTCCAAATCGTCGATCATCTCTCGGAGGTTAACCAGTCTGTCATCTAGATTTCCATGTGCATCATGCTCCGTCCATCTACCCATCAGAGGCCAATCCGAGCTAATGTCGAAATCCTTTTTCAGATCCGACAGACAACGCTTATAGTGCTCGTCAATCCATGCCTAAACAAGAAAACAATTATTACTACCAAGAAGATAGACTCCTAAATTAATCAACTTATAATAATGTGAGAAATACCTGAAGGAGGGGCAGATAACCCGTCATTTGTCCACCCTTAGTGGAAGCATGACCGAGCTGCCTATAAAGGTAAGAAAGCACAGCCGTGCCCGACGAATATTTAGGGACCTTCGTCAAGTCCATCAAATATGTAAGGTAGCAAACAGGCACCTTCGAACCACTCTTGTCACAGAAAAGAGTCGAGCCCATAAGATGGAGAAGGTACCCTCTGACGCAAACGTCTTTCTTCCGTGCGTCATCTTTGTCTAAGCTACCCGAACAGATTTCCCTCAACCACAACATTCGGACACTTTTGCACTTAGTCACCTTCAATTCTGCTTCCGCAACCTCAGGTGTCACCCCTAAACCTTTCACCAGAAGTGCGCATTCATTTACATGATCATTATCAAGATGAACCGAGTGACCTGTAATCTGAAGTCCTGTAATACGATGCACATCCTCTAGTGTGATCGTCATTTCTCCAAATGACATGTGAAAGGTGTTAGTATCTTCATGCCACCTCTCCGTGAAAGCCGTGATAAGAACCCGGTCAAGTTTCTGGTAAGAGTACTTAGCGATTTACAGAAGTCCTGATGCTTGCACCTTCTCACGAACTACTTTACACTCGAGTCCTAGGTCCCAAACATGTTCCTTCTTTGAATCTCGTATACTTTTACTTTCAAGGGCCCCCACTAGCACACCACTTGCGCGATTATGTAGTTTCAAAACAGAACGATCCTACGTAAACAAACATAAAAGTTACATTTATTGAAAGTTAACAATATATCATTATATTAAACATTGATAAGTGCGAAAAATAGAAAAACATACACGTACCTTGCCATTTCAAATCTGGTATGCAATATGGTTCTCATAGTTCTTGAGAACGCTTCGGTCCGTCGGCCCTCCTTAAAAAGGATCCGCACCTGCTTCACTCGTCGAACCGTCGACAATCTGCTTCCTAGCATCCTCCTTCCTCTTTCTCGCACTTACAGTTTGTGCGACACGTTCAGACATGACTAAAGGTAAAATAGGATATATAAATAAAGTCTAACAACTTGGAGAAAATGACATTAGAAAGCATAAATAAAGTCACACCAAGATTTGACCTACTGGCGAAATTACGGTGGGCACGAGCCGTGAAATGGCAAAAAAACGGTTCGTGCCAACCGTAAATATGCACAGTAGCTACTGTGCATATTTACGGTGGGCTCGAACCGTAAAATGTCACAAATTCGGTTCGTGTCAACCGTAAATATGCACAGTAGCTACTGCATATTTACGGTTGACACGAACCGTTTTTTGCCATCAAACGGCTCGTGCCCACCGTAATTTCGCACAGTAGCTACTGTGCATATTTACGGTGGCCACGAGCCGTATGATGTAAAAAAAAACGGTCTGGTGCGCCCAAAAATATGCACAGTAAATAAAATCATAATTGAAACCCTAAATTGAACAAAAATCATAACAACACACATCATGAATATCATAACAACACACAACATCAAATCAAAAACAACTAAATAAAATCATATAAAGGTTAGATTTAATGGTTTCCCTCTAAAATTTGGGGGTTTTCTATCTCTCTCTCTTTTCTCCCACAACCAGACGCAATGAACTACAAATTAGGTCTGAAACTTGTTAGCTTTTGTTGCAAATCAATCAATTGAAGTTATTAAGCCATTAATTTCAAAAATCAAACAAACTAAAACCTAGGGTTTTTTTATTTCATTTTGAAAGAGATACAGGGATAGAGAGAGAGATACAAGGAGAGAGAGAGATATACTAACCGTGAGAGAAGTTGTAGGAATGGGCTGAGAGAGAGGACGAGAGAGAGAGAGAGGACGAGAGAGAGAGGGCGGGAGATAGATGCTGTGGAATGAAATTGAAATGAAATGGAAGGAGAAGGTCAAAGGATTTTAAGGTCTATTCTGGTCTTGGGTTAAGTTTGACCTAACGGCGTTAACTTTGACATTAGGTCAAATATTGATGAAGGAGGTGCTCTTTTGTAGAGGGGGCCCTATAACTAAATGGGTTATAATGAGGGGCGCTTTTAGCGGGGAGGCCTTTTAACAAAAACGGGGGGCCTTTTAAAATTTGGGATTTTTGAACTTACCCCTTATCACTAATTGGTAATTTAATTTACCCCCCTCAATAATGAGTAATTGAGTTTACCCCCTTAGATTTCCTATTTTTGACAAAAACACAAAGGTTGTGTTTGATGTACGTGAAATAAATGTGACTATCAAAAACAATTATCATTCAATATGATTCCTCGTAGTTGTTCCACTTTACTTTTATTGTTTGATTTAGTCGGTAATAAAGAGAGAAGTCCCCATTTATGAGATCAGAAACAGATTTACCGATTCCTTCTTCCTCGTTCTCATCTAGGGCTTCACGAATAAGGGTTTTGGGAGGGTTTCAAGCTCGATTTTGATGATTTCATCATCCAAACGAGGTTAGTCATGATCGGTTTTGGAAGTTGTAACTTGCGGACGCGACTTTTGCTTAATTTATTCATCTAGGGAGGATATAAAATAAGAAGATAAACAACTCTCTTATGGAACTCCATTTGACCGTCCGTTTAATGTGCAGATGAGACTAGGAAATCAAAATGGAGCGCTGGAAGTACTTCTCCAGAACAAGTAGAGGACTCTGTGCCCATGATCCGTATCGAAGGTGTAATCAACAATAGATTATTTTGCCTTTTCTGTTAGTTCATCTTCCCCGCGTGATACGGAGTATATTGAGTAGCGTCCACCAAACTTCATCTATAATATCAAATTAGAAAATGGAGTCGCCTCTAGAGCCATTCCTAGGTGATCAAGTGAAGTTGGGGATGCAGGACAACGATTTCAAGTCAAGTTGTTGAGAGTGTTTTTCTGTTTCGAGTCATTTTTAAGTTGTAATACAAAACTGGCCAGACCATTTCTTTTTGTATCTCATATTGTGTTTGTCACTTGTGTATCATTTTCTTCATCAGTTACAGAGGTATTCTCACTTCAACCGTGATGCATTGCCGGGATTGGGCCGGGATATTGGCCGGGCATTCTCTCATTTTCCTTCTCACTTGAGGTTCTTGTATCTTACTTCTTCACATCAATTGAATGACCTGGCCATAATAAAGCTAACAAAATAGATAAACCATTCCTCAGGTTCACAGTGTCTCTTAAAAAGTAATTGGGTCAGAAATCATAAACGAAGAGCAAGAGAAGTAGCAAATAGATACTCATTTGTCATTTAACTTCAATTAAGGAAATCTTCATGCCATTTTTCCTATTGAATTCCTGTAGAATGAAGTTTCTATGCATGTTCTTAAGTTCATAAATGTAAAATAAACAGCTAAAAATAGTCTTTGAATTGGCAGGAAATCTTCATACAATAGCCCTAGAATATAAACAACATTTCTTTCTTCTCTCTCTACTCTATCCAGTACTATGTACATACAACACTTAAACACTTTGCCGCGTCATCTCGGTCATTGATTCTTCGTGTTTTTGGAGCCCAAAAACACTTTTCTCTATAACTAACTGAGGATGTGGACTGAACCCATTACAACTTCCAGGCGTGCTACGTTTCTCTATGTGAATGCCGTTGCTAGGATGTTCGTTTTCACAACAAGAACATATTCATGGGAATCCGTCGTTTTCTCTCCGTACATATCATCTAACCATCGATTATCCCATAAGTTATAACTATCCATCATGTTTTTCCACTTAGACTCGAACTCTTCGTAGCTAAGTGTGTCGTAAACAATGTCATTGACAGTGAGTGTAACACGAGTTAACGAACATCCCTCTCGACGAAGATTGTCTGAGTTCTTTCAATGCATTTAAGAAATCCAACCTAAATCATGTTTAAAGTTCAAACACATTTCCGATATCATTAAGAAGTTTCATAGCACCAAACTTGTCTGCATTATCGTTCCGTGCCACTTTGTTTGTCGTCGCTGGTAATTGAACTTGTCGATGCATTTAAGAAATCATGTCCAATTGCCGAGCATAAACTGCACTCCTGTATTATCCAAATCAGATGCTTAATCTTAAGAATATGGAATATTCGTTTATATGAAATATATGAATCAGTGATTATATGATCTCCCAAACAAATTTATATGCTCCGACTCATCTGACCAAAAAAAATTCAGGTAAAAAATTCAAGTAAAAAATCTAGGACAAAATCTGACCTAAATCAATTGAAAAGTAACCTAACAAAAATCAGTAATCTAACTTAACAAAGATAGGTAAATACAACAAATCAGTAACCTAACATAAGTAAATCATGGAAGCATGACAATAGACGGTAGAAGTTAAAGCAAAATTTTCGAACAAAAGAGAGACAACATGGAAAAGAGGTAACAAATATAGAGATAGAGAGAGAAATCTAACCGAGGCGCTGGATGCTGAAGAAAAAACCCTGGATTAAAGCGTTCGATGAGAAGATCGGTTAATTATGATTTCTGACCAGAACCCCTTACTTTGGATGAAGAACAATGAAACCCTAGGTTGGAACTCAAAAAGTGTCGAGCTGAAGAGGGGAATGAAGTTCAATGAAACAAAAAGAAAAAGTGTCGAGCTGAAGAGGGGAATGAAGTTCAATGAAACAAAAAGAAAAAGGATTTTACCCATTTTTTTTGGCCGCGGCTTTGGGGAATAAACAAAAGTCTTGGGGGAATAAAGATTTTGGTCAAAAAGAATTGACTTCGTGGACATCTTTATTTTTGGTCCGAAAATTAGATTTTTTGTTTTGTGGTCCCTAATCTTCATCTCCACATCTCTCACTCATACTCTCTCTTGCTGCTGCTCACTCTTTCTCTCTCTAAATTTTTTTCTCCTGAGAAACCCTAATCTGCCATTGTTCTCTCTCTCATAAAAATTGTAATTTATCTCTCTTAAAGCTAATTTAATCCATACCCAAATACTAAAAACACTTCAGATTTGGAATAATGTTGTTTTCCATGATGAAGATACAGAAGAACCCACCTCCATTAATGTTCATCTTAGAGCTATGTGAAACTCACATTACTAAATCAAACCGAAACCCTAAATTTAGATTCTTGCAAAGAAAACAAATCAAGAAAAGACCAATCATTCAGTAAAACTTCATATCAAGTATAAATGAATCAATCAATGGACTCGATAATAAGAAATTTCAAACCCCAAAAAACGCAGTAGTAAACAGAGCAGAAGAAGAAAGATAGAGAGAGATGGGTATTCGGTAATAGAAAAGAAGAAATAATTAGAATAGGTGAAGAACAACAAACATGCCATGGTGAACAGTGGAGTAAGAGCCTTTGCCAATGATGGAGCTATGGAGACATGGTTTAGGTTTATCAACAAGCTTTGATTGATCATCGTTGCAATTGATTCTTTCCCATTTATGTTGGCTATGTTTTCACAGCCTTCTTCTTCTTCGTTAGGTTTAATACGATTAGAAGATTCTTTGTAAACAGATATTCTCTCCGCCATTCTTGAATCTTGATGCTTTATTGCAATAACCAGAAGGAGCAGCAAAAGTAGCATCTTAGAGAGAGAGAATTGGAGTAGCAGGTTTTTGCAGGCATTTAAATTTAAATGAAAGAGAGAGAGAGAGGGTGGATTAGGGTTTCTCTGGTGCAGATTGTGTTGCCCTAAATACCCAAATGACGGCAATGATAATAGAGGTAGAATGTCTTCTGTCATGATAGCTAACCAGGTAATTTATGTGGCTTGATGTCTTGAAGAACAATTCATAGGTCAAAAATAAATCTATTACTAAACCTATTGTATTTGATACTATAAAGATGTTTTCTTTTATTCTAATTGTGGAGAATTTGTATATTAGATTTAACACAACCAGTTTTGTGTTAATGATGAGAAATCAACAAATCTTAGTTGATTGGGGATGGTGGTGGGAATGGTGGTGGTGGGAATGGTGGTGGTGAAGATGATAAGGAAGATGAAGATTAGGGGGCAATGTTTGATCAAGTGAGATTTTGGACTAAAATAAAATATTCCCCCGAGAATAAACAAAAAAACATAGACTCCCTAGAGAATTTATTCCCCGGAGATTATTCTTTATTCCCCAAAGCCGCGACCATTTTTTTTAGGGAAGCCCCTCTTTATAATTAAAGTATTTTAGAGGGATCATTTATGAAAAACTATCAAACCTCAAACTCCTCTTGCATGAGCAGGGCATGTAATTGTTTGGTCTGGTATTTTGTGGTGTCAGTTCATAACTTAATATCTCCTTATTTTTTCATGAGATAGATGAACTGTTTTTTGTCCTGTTTTCTTTTCTTTGATCTCTTTTTGTATTGAGTCCCAGATTTTGTATTGAGTCCCAGATTTTGGATCTTTTCCCTTTATTTTTCTGTTAAGTTAACGACAGTGAATTATTAAAGAAAATAACCTTTCGTGGAACGTTAATAGATTCGGTTTTGTTTACTATCTTCATCTTGAGCTTTTGTTTATCTGTAGTTACAAATATTTGTTGGGGTCCCTCCTTATAATAAAAGGACTCCTAGTTGGAATAGGATTTCCCTTATTCCTTGTTTGGGGGAAAAATAGAAGTTTCTATTTTTTCAAGCCTAAAAAGGAATTCATATTTCTTTTGGTAAACCTCCCTATTTATCATTATAAAAGGGAATGAAAGGGAAGAGATTATACACAACAACTTCCAGAACAAAGAGAAGTCAGAGAAAGAGAGATTTCTGAAGTGGTTCTTTCAAGAGAGATTGAAAGAGCAGAATATTGGTTTGAAGAAAAGAAGATTATTAATCTTGGGAAGCAATTAAGTTTGTGGTTATCTTCTTCAACCTTTAGTAATCTAGGATTTGAACAAATCCTAAGGAGTAAGAGATTTTATTTCTTTGTTTCTTTGTTCATTTTATCCACCATAGGTTTGGTGAAGAGTTGTCCAAGAGTGTTTCTACACATCTTGAAGAATTGTGTAACCCATTATTTAATTATAGTGGAAGATTTCTGGACTAGGTCCCGTGGTTTTTTTACCTTCTAGCTTGGAGGGATTTTTTGCCACGTTAAATAATCTTGGTGTCTCTACTTTTACTTTCGCATCGTTTATCTTCATATTCCTAAACAAGTTAATTAGGTTATTTTTCCTAACAAGTGGTATCAGAGCTAAGGTTGGATTTATTGTTCAGAAATATGGAAGTGAATACTAATCGAATGATTAGTTTAGATGGAGAAAACTACTTGATGTGGAAAGCAAAAATGGAAGATTTGTTATACTGCAAAGACCTAGCTGCACCCATTGAAAATCACGGTACAAAACCGATAAAGATGGATGAAGAAGACCGGAAGGTATTAGATCGTAAGGTTGTTGGATTTATTCGACAATGGGTAGAACCCAATGTTATTCATCATGTATCGACGGAGACTTCCGCTTTTAGTCTATGGAGGAAGTTAGAAGAATTGTATGATCAAAAGACAGCTGCCAAAAAGGCTTACTTGTTCAGAAAGCTAAGAAAATTACAATATAAAGAAGGAACCTCAATTGCTCAACACTTGAATGAGATGAAAAGTCTAGTAAACCAGCTTTCTGCAATGAAGTTAGTTTTGGATGATGAGTTGCAGGCCTTACTTCTTCTAAATCCTTTACCAGATAGTTGGGAGACATTGGTGGTGTCTCTTAGCAATTCTGCTCCTGATGGCATAATGCGTATGAATCACGTAACAGGTAGTTTGTTGAATGAAAAAACAAGAAGGAAATCATCGTCAGACGAGTCTCATTCAGAGGCACTTGTTACAGAAAGACGGGGGAGAGGTAAAAGTAGAAAACCTCATAACCGTGATAAGTCAAGGGGAAGATCAAAACCAAAGAAAGAAGTTAGATGTTTTGGTTGTGGAAAAATGGGTCATTACAAGAGTGATTACAGGAAACCAAAGAAGGAAAATAAAAAGGATGATGAAAAACAAGATAATGTTGCGGCAGTTGCCTCAGGTGATGACATTATCTTACTCTCAGGTTGTGGAGACACTTGCTTAAGTATGACTGAGTCAGAACCAGAAACAACATGGTTGGTTGACTCAGGTGCTTCGTATCATGCTATTCCATGTAAGGATTTCTTTAACTCTTACAGAACTGGTGACCTTGGCAAAGTCAGGATGGGAAACTTAGGTTTCTCAAAAATCGTAGGAATTGGAGAAGTGAAAATTGAGACGAGCACAGGGAGTACATTGGTTCTGAAGAATGTGAGACATATACCAGATCTTCGATATAACCTAATCTCTACCAGAGTATTAGATGATGAAGGGTACCACTGTCACTTTGGTGATGGAAAGTGGAAGCTCACAAAAGGGTCAATGGTGATAGCAAGAGGGAAGAAGTGTTGTACTTTATACAGGACTCAAGTAAAACTGTGTAAAGGAGAATTGAATGCAGTTGAAAAAGATTCTTCCACTGATCTTTGGCGTAGAAGACTCGGGCACATGAGCGAGAAAGGACTTCAAATCCTTGCTAAACGACAAGACTTACCGAACATAAAAGGTATAAATTTAAACACTTGTTCTCATTGTTTAGTAGGAAAGCAACATAGAGTTTTCTTTCAAAGGAATGCACCTGAAAGAAAATCCAGTGTTTTGGAGCTTGTTTATTCTGACGTTTGTGGACCTTTAAAGGTCAAAACACTTGGTGGTGCTTTGTATTTCGTCACTTTTATAGATGATGCTTCCAGGAAAGTTTGGGCATATGCCATAAAGACCAAAGATCAGGTACTTGCAGTTTTCAAGAATTTCCACAACATGGTAGAACGGGAGACAGGAAAATCATTGAAGTGCATTCGCACTGACAATGGAGGAGAATACATCGGGTCGTTTGAAGAGTATTGCAAAACCCATGGTATTCGACATGAACAGACAGTTCCCAAAACTCCACAACAAAATAGTGTAGTAGAACGCATGAACCGCACTATTGTGGAGAGGATCAGATGTATGCTCTCAGAAGCTAAGTTGCCTAAAAGTTTTTGGGGTGAGGCAATGCGTACTGCATGTTATCTGATCAATTTATCACCTTCAGCACCATTAGATGGAGATGTAGCTGAGAGAGTGTGGGCTGGGAAAGAAGTCAGTTATGGACACCTAAGGGTGTTTGGTTGCAGGGCTTTTGTGCATATACCTAAAGATTAAAGAGCAAAGCTTGATGATAAAGCCAAGCAATGCATCTTTTTAGGCTATGCAGATGAAAAATTCGGATACAGGTTATGGGATCCAGTTGATAAGAAGATTATTAGAAGTAGAGATGTGGTCTTTCTTGAAGATCAAACTATTGAAGACTTCGGGAAAGTTGAGAAGCATGAGAATCATTGTAATGATCTCATTGATCTAGATCCACCTATCTCTTCTAAGGTTATGCATGACAATGCAGGTGAAGAACAAAATCATGAAGATGAAACTCATGAAGATGTTCCTATGGGTGATGATGTTGAGCAAGGAACGGAAGTTCAACATGAACCACCAGTTGAATTGAGAAGATCGACTAGAGAGAGAGCACCATCTACCAAGTATCCTCCACACGAGTATGTGATGGTTACAGATAGTGGAGAACCACAGTGTTATGAAGAAGCCCTAGATGATGAACACAAGAAGGAGTGGTTGAAAGCTATGCAAGACGAAATTGAATCATTGCATAAAAACAACACTTTTAAGTTAGTTGAAAAACCTAAGAATAAGAAAATTCTTAAAAATAAGTGGGTTTTCAAAATCAAGACCGAAGAAAGAAATTCACAACCACGGTATAAGGCACGCCTAGTGGTGAAAGGATATGGGCAGAAGAAGGGTATTGATTTTGATGAGATTTTCTCTCCAGTGGTGAAGATGTCCTCTATATGGTTAGTATTGGGATTGGCTGCAAGTATGAACCTAGAAATTGAACAACTAGATGTCAAGACCGCTTTCCTTCATGGTGACTTGGAGGAAGATGTGTATATGGAACAACCAACAGGGTTTGAAATTAAAGGTAAAGAATACTTGGTTTGTAAGTTAGAGAAGAGTTTATATGGGCTGAAACAAGCACCAAGACAGTGGTACAAAAAGTTTGAATCATTCATGAAGGATCAAGGGTATCACAGGACGGCTTCAGATCATTGTGTT
>BEHA01000381.1:1072719-1111964 GCA_002897215.1 Eschscholzia californica subsp. californica | reverse complement strand
TACTCCCCCCGCAACCACCGCCGTCACACCAACACCACCACACCTCCACCACCACCATAACACTAGTTTCTTTTGGAGACTAAAATTGTATAACAGATTGCAAAACACATTCCAATAGGAAATATGAATCGGAAGGGATCTCGTTTCGCTAGTAAAATTAAGGAGAATCACACTATGAAAGCAAGTATCTTATATTTTACATAGAACTTTCCTAACATACATATCATTACATATTCAAAGCAAGTGTCTTCTGCCTTGCCCTAGGTCTATGGTTCTTGCTGCAAGAGTCTTGATGTACTTTATCATCTTCACCGCCGGTTTCTGCTAATTTAAATTCTCCAATCTTCTCTCTGCATTCTTCTGTCCTTGAGTATCACTGAATCAAACATCTCAACATCTTGAAAATCTTCAAGATGTTCCTTATCATAAATTACTTCTAGTAAAGTCTTACATCCTTCCATGAAAAGAACATAAAAATTTGTGAGGGGAAATATACTTCAGTTGCATAACTCACACGTATACTCCTTCCATTGAGGTTCTGCAACAGTCGGTTAATGAGTGTCCTGATACAATTTGTCCGGGATCATATCCAGACCTGGCCATCCATTGCAGCTACAGCTAAGCTCGCGCATTTGTCAATTTCATAGTTCACAACTCTAAAGCCCTTTGACTTCCTCGTGTCTTGTCGGTGATGAATTTTTCTGCATATAATATACTTCATTACTTCAACCGTAAATCAAAACTAAAAGAGTCAACTAAAATTGACACAATCTGCGTTTTTCAGACGAAAACAAAGTCTGTCAAAAAGTAACTACAATATTTATAACCAACTATCTTGAACCTCGCCAAATGCAGAAAATGCCTCTTTAAGCGACTGATCATCGATACCCCATGATAGGCCTGAAAGAGAAAAATGCTTCTGTAAGCGACTGATCATCGACAGATTACCATCTAGTTTAACAATTTGTTGTAAATCTATGGCGACCAATAGAATCGAGTAAATTCATACCTGTAATAAAGAGCTCTGAACCAGACATACACTGAATAAATTTGAGCATTAAAGCTAAAGGAGCCTGAACAATCGGTGCAATACTCTGTGACATGCTATGCCATATAAGCCCCCCCCCCAAATCTACCAGAAAATGCCATCTTAACTGACATGACAGTCCCAACAAAACCTAGTGAAACACAACTACATATTGTCTCCTTTATATATAGGAGTGTACTGGGTGAAGACCCAGATGAGCAATTTTTCATCTTACCAACTCCAAGATTACTCGAGTGAGACCCATATTTCATACCATGACCTGAAACTGTAACCTTCTTGGCAGTCTCTTCAACCAATTCTTCCCCTTCTTGCAAATTAAACAGTTTAAAGTTATCTGAATCCCTTGCGAGTTCTTCTAAATAACTTCCCGTCCAATTCACTTGAGGAAGATCGGTCATAACAAATATGTGGATAGGCTGAAGACCCTTCTCATGTAGAATCTCTAATTTCTGTCTTAACGTTGAGAAAGTATCCTTCCAATTGTTCTTGAACTGCCAAACTAGCAGTCTAACCTGACAAAGGAAAGGAGCTTTAACCGTCTCAATTGTAAACTTCTTCCGAGCATTGATAATTTCTGGAACAATGGAAGAAAATCTATCTTCTTAATCATAGCTTGAATCCTTTGATCTAATGGAGCATCATGAATATCGATATATAGCTTGAATCCTTTGATCTAATGGAGCACCATGAATATCAATATATACCTTGAATCCTTTGATCTAATGGAGCATCATGAATATCGATATATAGCTCGAAACCTTTATATGGTGCAGTAAAAAGACTTCTGAACGCCAAAATAGTTGTTGACCCGTCTTTAGAACGAGGACCTAGGTCCTTGAGTACATCTCTACGTATTCTAACGTACAAAATTTTCTTCTTTCTCCTTAGTTGATCATCGGGTTGCATGGAATCCAAAATCCCATCTTCATTCTTTTGTAGTTAAGTCCAGACAGCGGTTCTACTATCATCTTGTAATGCATATAAACATTTATCGACATTACCATTCATACCAGAAAAAAAATGCCCACATTGTTTAATGGAGGATTCAAATTCCATCGAATCGAAACAAGCAAGGTTCTTGCTCAGACCACACCACAACATAACAAAACTCTTAAAATCGATTATTTTAATCATAAATGAAGATACCAGAGACGAAACATCGAAAATTTCGCCCATGCAAACATACCTATAAGCAAAGATCATATGTAAATCGTTTATGTCTGTAAACAGAAATGAAATTGGGACAAATTTAACTTAAAAATCATATTATAAACATTAAAAAATAAGCATTTAGCTGACATGACATTTGATTGAAAGTCAACCCAAGATGAAATAACCCTAATACAAGCTAACATGATATAGAAACATAACAAACAACAATTTCTCTTATGACTAATCAATTTTAGAACAGTACACAATATAAACATGCACGAATCGTAAACCATAAACCCTATACCCTAAACTCAACATTGAGCAAGGAATAACTTGTTAGCAACACATAAACCCTAGTCAACCTTAAGTACCAACTTTTACAACAGAGTAAAACTCAGCTTACCGACACAAGAAATACTATCTAAATCACATATTACAGTCATAGAGATTGATCTTCTAAAATTACACCAAGAAGAAACAAAAAAACACAAAATAATGTAAAAAATGTGGAAAATTATTGAAATAAAAAACACGAACAAGAATGAAAGTGAATGACCTAATGAACACGATTGAGAATGATATATCAAGATATAAGATAAAATAGAACTGTATAAAGGGTTAAAGTCATTCATTATTTTAAGGAAATCCTATATATTAAAACAGGTCAGTCGGTTACATGAGGGATAAGTCTTGGCCGTCTATTTTTATTTGGGGTTGGACAGATATCACATCCGACGACTGGTAGAATATCATCTTTATGTAAATTAAATCAAAATAGAAGGGTATTAGTGTAAATCGACCAAAATCAGTTAGGATATCCCTACAATAACCACTACCCACGTATTTTTGGGCTTATGACCCAAAAATCTACCCCTAATAACAAATTTAATCCACTCTAAACTTCAAATGGTTTTATAAACCAAAATATTAAAACAAATAGATATCTAGTCCATTTGTATCCATCTCGAGAGAAAACCCAAATCTCTAGAATGCTTATAATTTCATAATACCTAATCTAACCTTATATATAATGAAACACTTCCGTTTTAATCAAATTCACCAATATTCGGTTTCCATTTTTATCTCCCTCTTTCTCTCTCCAATCACAATCTTAATAACCGAAACCATTATCTTCATTTCTAATCAAAATCGGAAACTAGAATTTTTTTCTCTTCCTAAAACCGAGACCTATACTCATTCTCTTTTGAAGAAGCTTCAGATCTCATTTCAATCCAATAAACCAGCTGAAAACTCAATTGTTTATTTCGATTTCCATCAAAAGGATTCAGGTTCGTACCTTTATTAAGATCTACAGTTGCTTATGAGGTTAAAGTAACAAGTTTAATCTTTCTTTCTAATGTTTTTCATCATGATATTTAAAGATATTTACGATTGTCATTATAATCGATTTCATCTCTGTATCATCTTCTCAAATATTCATCATTATTCATGATTTTTTCTCACTAAGATCTTCATAACCGATTTATGATGTTAATGTTAAATCCTTGTTTACTAATTCATTATCTTCTATTATGTTATGTTTGTATGCATGTATTATTTTATTTTTCATTAGATTTAGGTTATAAATCTTGATGTTTAGAACATCTCTTGATATCAGATCCGGTAACGATACCATTTTTTATCCAGAGAAGATTACGTACGTTTTTTTGTAACAGAATGTAAATGATGTGTAATTTATACGAAATTATGTGTACTTTATTAAACATCACAATTTTGTACCAGAGAAGATTCCGTACGTTTTTTGTAACAGAATGTAAACGATGTATAGTTTACATGGAAGTATGCCCATTTATTGAACATCACACATTTGTACCATGGAAGATTTCGTACGATGTTACTGTAACAGAATGTAAACAATGTGTATTGTGCAAAAAATTATGTGTGCTTTATTGCGCTTTACACAGCACTGAAGATTTCGTACAATTATACTGTAACAGAATGTAAACATTGTGTAATGTTCCAAAAATTATATGTAATTTATTGCACAATATACATATTTTTCACATAACAGTGACCTTGTGATTCAAACTAAAGTTCTGTTTGTCTCCTAACACATTATGAAGTTTAACAAACAGTATGCATAATTTATTCCATTATAAATGTCGTTTCTAGTAAATTATATGTTTTGTTGACAAATATATATGTTTTCTTTTTGTAGTTTTGCTGTTACTTATGGAATTTCCTACAGAATCATCCAATCTAAGTAAGACCACAAAACTAAAATCTGATGGCTGGGGTATATTTTTTCTGAAGTTGGTCAGTTGTTTCCTGGTGGTGCAAAAGCATTTCGATACGCTCTTTGACAATACCGTGTAACTGTTTTTTGTCCTGTTCAAGAATACAAATGGAGAGTACATGGATGGACACCATTTTTGAGCCAGAGAAGATTTTGTACATTTTTTTTGTAACAGAATGTAAACGATGTGTAATGTAAAAGAAATTATGTGTAATTTATTGAACATGACATGCATACATTTGATAAATTACGTTGTATACATGACAAATGATGGTTTCCTCGTCATAAATAACATATAAATTACGTAATCTATTATATAAAACAGAAGGGAAAACGATGACTGGGACAAACATCCTTTTTTAATAAAGGATATTGTCTAGAAGTCCTTCTCAAAATTTAAAATATAGTCCTTCGTAGAAATAAAGTTACCTATTTAAAAAACAATAATCTTTTCCTTCTTAAAAATAAAATAACTAATTTAAGAAAAAAAGAAACAAAATAAATTTCAAAGGTTAAAAAAAGAAATTAAAATCCCTCTCTCTCAATAAAATAATAACTAATTTAAGATAAAAGAAACAAAAAAACAATAACTAATAAAAATCTCTCTCTTAATAAAATATGGTTGCCAATACGTGGACAACCAAATTTGTTAGGTGGACAAAAGTTTTTGGTGGGTGTAAATATAATATATTAATTTAAGTGGACAACCAAATTTCTTTCTCTCTCTATACTTCCTAGCCTTTACCGCCATCATCACCATGAGAGTGAGGAACAAAAACCCTTTGTAGAATATCATTCATGTCTATTATATTACCTATTCCTTCTCCTCTCTGTTTATGTGAAACAACTTGGTGGGATATAAAGATTTAGATATTTTGGGATGTCTTCTTCCTATTTACTTGGTATATGGTGTTTGAAAATCAAATCAAACATATTTACTTACGATAGAAAAACAGATTAATTTGTGGAAGAATAATTTGTCTCTCTACATTATATCATGATTTGTTCCTCCACTGGTTTACTAAGCAGAAAACTATAAAAGAAGCAAAACAATAAGATGAACGGATGAAGAATGAGTTATTATTCTTGCTAGGGTTTTAATAGATTTTTGATTCATCAAATTATAGGAACAAATATATAAGATAATTAGGGTTTCTGTTGTTGGGCAGTCTTGATTCATCAAGAGAAATACCATCAAGGAGATGGTTGTTGGGTGAATTATGTGGAAGAAATTTACAAGAAATAAATTGTCCTCTTTAAAATTAGTTATATTTCAACCCAATATATTTGTCCACAGAAGAAATCTGTTTGTCCATATATTGTCCACCTAAAATATAACAATAAATTTCGTAACATTTGATTGATACAAGTGTCCGTGCCCTAGGGCACGGGATATACCCTAGTTGTTTTATAATTTGTATTTGATGTGTGTTTATGTATGAGTAAAAACGAAAAACAAATGTTGCTGGTATGTTCTCAAAAAAATATACTCTTTCCAAATCTGAAAGTTAAGTGAGAGAAAGTGATATATACGTTTTGTATATTAACCCCCAAATCACGCTAAATTGATCCCAGAAAATATACTCTTTCCAAATCTGAAAGTTAAGTGAGAGAAAGTGATATATACGTTTCGAATACTAACCCCCAAATCATGCTAATTGATCTCAGAAAATATACTCTTTCCAAATCTGAAATTTCGTTAGGGTTTTGGTAACTAATCGTTAGGAGAAAGTTTTGATTCGATCGGTTTCAAAATAGATGATAGATGAGAGAGAAAATCTTGTTTAAATTATATCCGTTTTTCCTTTTTTAATCTCATAATCACGGTACAATATGCCGTTTGAATTTCGGTCTGGCCCCACGTTAAAAAATCTCGCGAAATTTATTTAGGGACATGGGAGGTATTTTGTCTAATATACTAAGGGTTTTTAGTCTCAAGAGCAAAAGGACTAAAAACCTATTTTTTTGGGAAGATTGGACCATAAACCTTTTTGAACATTATTTTGGGCTATATACCCTGTTGGGCCTAAAATTAGGTCTATTCCCGCAAGTATACGGGGTCAAGTTATAGTATTTATAATAAGATCGAGTATCGTCCCAAGGGATAAGTAGGCAATTTCGGATATTGACGGCAAGTTTAGCACAATAATTAAAATGTCAATATGTAACTTAGACTAACACACACACCCATCACTTCGTAAATTTGATGATTGATTAGTAAAATAAAGAAACAAATAAAACTAACTAAACTATCTAAGAGAGGGGAGAAGATATCTAAGGTTATAAAATCCATCACATAATTTCACTTTATAAAACAAGCACTTAATTACTTAAATCTCTTTTGTATTTACTCGGGATCCAATATAATGAACTATTTGGATTCCGGATGATATTCTAGATAAAACAATTTTATAATTAAGAATGTATGATTGACTACCATATAAAACTAATTTCCTACACTATCATTCAAGATCTAAAAGGCATATCTCATCTAATAAATCAATAAAAGCATGAAATATCTAATTATAATACATGAATGATAATAAGGTTATAGAATCAACATGAAATGACAATCAATAGGCATTGAAGCACATCAAAGGATTTAATTAATCAAGAACAAGTATTATAAAGATCCAAAATGGGTTTCATTCACAACCTTAGATTGCTAAATTAACTATACATGGAATCTAGAATAACATTTATTGACATTGTAAAATAAATGAAAATACTAAGAAATTAATGGCAAGAAATCACCAAGAATGCTCAAATTCCATATCCCCATGTATCTCCAATTTGTCCAAGATTTGCTCCATTTATGCTCAAGAATGTTACTCCAAGAAATCCAAGTAATAGCTATTTTATTGCCACCCAAATAAGAAAAAGAAGGAGAGAAGGAAGAAATTAGATCTAGAAAGAAGTTAGAAAGAAGAGATGAAGAGAAATAGAAATGGTAGAAGAATATGGAAGAAAGAAGGAGATGACTATTAATGGTAGAAAAGAAAGTGGTAGAGAAGAAGTAGTAGTATTAGAAGAGAAGATAGAAAAAGAATGGAGTTAATAGAAGAGGGATTGAGTAAGAAGAAAAGAGAGAAAGAAATAGGTGAGAAGAAGTAGAAGAAAAGAATGGAGGATTAGGGTTAGAAGATAGAAAGAGAAGTGGCTTAGAAATTAGGTAAGGAAGCCATTTGAGAGGGTTTGCAAGTCTAGGGTTTAATGGAGGAGAAAGGGACTTATTTATAGGTGGGTTTTGGTTTTGGTTGGGTTAAATGGTAGGAAAAGGTAAAAGAAGGGTTATATTTGGAAATATGGGGGGTTTAAAATCGAAAAACCCTAAAAGCACACAAGTGTCGGCGGCTGGTAGGGTTTGGTTGGGTTTCGGATGCTAAGGTGCTTCTCGGCTGAGCAATTAACGTGCGGCAGCAAACAGTAGCCGTCGGATCAAAGGACGCGCGGATCTTGGTGGTTCGGGAAGCGACGCGTGGCTGGGAGCACGGCAGATAAGCTGCTACGGGTAACACGGGATTAGATGCAAAGGGGTGACGCTCAGCAGCCGTTAGATCTGAAGGACGCGGAAGGGAGAGGCTGAGATTAAAACGTTGGCCCGGGAGCATGGAGTTAAGTTGCAACGAGCTACACAGAAGCATTAGATTGGAAGGACGCTCAGCAACCGTCGATCTGGGACACGCGGAGAAGAACGGTCAAGATTAAAACGTCGAAGTGGGACTACGTACTAACTTGCAACGCGCTCCACCGGATTCGGCCTATAGGGTGCGCTTGGATGCTCAGCGGAAATACGGGATATAGATGCACCAGCCTCCGTCCTTCGACACGTGTCTGTGGGTGTACCGCGCGCCAAATTTGTGCCCGGCACTGTCCCGCTAGTCAACCTGATTTGACTCCATCTTTGACTTTGATTTATTCCTTCGTCCGGACTCCGATTTGCCTTCCGTTTTCTCCTACGGACTCGTCTCGACCTCTACTTTTCAACCACGCACTGACCTTGGCCAAATTACCAGATCGTCCTTGACTCCAAATGACCAAAATACCCTTCATGCGTCTTTTCCTCGTTTTTAACCATTTTTTACACCTAACTCCACAAAACACACCTAATCAAGAAAATCAACCATTTTATTATAATAAAGACCCGAAACGAACTAACTCGACTAAATTAAACGACTTAGATGGGACATTTTCATGACCCATCATACCCATGGACCCTTAAATTTATTTATAAGTTGGTTAGCATCTCTTCCCTATTTATTCTCCCTTTATCTTCTTTATGTTCTTTTCAAACTCGACATCATCTTTATTACTCATTGTTTTCTGTGTTCTTCTTAGGAGTTTTGATTTAATTTTCATTCCGGCGTTAGCCAAGAGGGATCTGTCGCGTCCGTAAGACGCGGCGGAAACCTAATACATATAAATTTGGTAGCGTAACAATGCAAACGATTAAAAAAAAATCAAGGTATGGGTGCATTATCAACGATGCCATTTAGATGCAGTCAGACCCGAAACTGCTGTTGAAAAGTAGATAAGTTTGTTGCTAATGGCATTGAACCCCAGCAAAGTGAATTTTTGGTGGCATGGTGCAGTAGACTCTCAGGCACGACATGTTAGCACCTTTCACGCTTTCGGTATTGGGACAGTGTCTACGGCAACGGGGGATCAGGTCGTCTATAAACAGGGATATTTGGTACATGTGCATCACATGAATGTATGGGCCAAAATACGTCACCAGGAACACCCCAAGAAATCCATGATTAACGGCCTAATACGGTGACCAAGCCCATAAATTAATGACTAATGGGCCCGACCCGTTTATCTTCGGCCACCTCGAAGCAACGATGAAACACGCAAGCACATCCAATCCTGGATAAAGAGGTCAGGTTTCACCTCCTCAGCGGACCTGCCACCATGTATTTGTTGGGGAGACGTTACTTTCATTGAAGATGACAATATCTTGGATATGACCGTTAAGGGGTTACGATATACATATTTAAAGTTACAGCCCATGCGTTACCACCGTTAAAGATGATAGCTTATCACCGGGTAGCAGTCGACCCGAGACACTATAAATTGACTGAACCAAGAATGATAAAGATCATCTAGTAATGGGCAAACACATCGAGTACTGGCTTAACAGTATCATCTGGCTATCATCTAATACACCTGATATTCAACTCACAACTCACTTTCTCTCTCATAGAGTCATGCTCTTTGATACAGCCCCGCTTTATCACATAGTCCTGCTTCATTTTTCTCATCTAAGTATTGTTACAGTCTTACATTCGGATACAAGACCCTATCAAGTACCGTTCACAGAAGGTGCGGGATCTTATCAAGTATTGTTTACAGAGGAAGCAAGAACCCACTTTCTCTCTCTTGACAACCACGTGATCAAGGGTTTGCCTACTTTATCAAGGTTTCGGCCACTTTATCATCAAGGGTTTTCCTACTTCATCAAGGGCTCGACCACTTTTTCATAAGGGTTTGTTTACTTTATCTCTCCTAAAGGTCAGGCGTTTTACACATCTACCACGTGATCGTTTAACAAGGCCAGACCCTTGAAGCTCTCCACATGACCCACGTGATTATCCACATACAAGGAAAGACCCTAAAAATTCTCACTTATTTACGGTACATACCCATGAACAAGGCAAACCTCCCTAGGGTTGTCTCATCCACAAGGCATACCTCACAAGTATTGTCATAATCTTTCTGCAAAAAAGTCAGTATACCCGTTGGGGTCGAGCTCCGACCACTCTACTAGTCGTCCCTAAACTCTGACCACTCTCCTCAACGGTAACATTCGTGGGATATCACTCACGTACCTATTACTTATCTTGCAAGCTTACTGGCTTGACCGTCGGAGCCCCCTTAGAAACTGCACCATCCCGGTGTCCGAAGGATCTTACCGTCACGTGTGTTTTGTCTCTTTTCACCGGTTAAGCCCAAAGACGTCCTCGGTGCCCGCAAAATATTAACCGGTAAAGGTTCGACTTCCGGTCAACGACCCGGTCCACTTGACTTCTTGACCCGCCATTTCGGCCCCTCACAATGATGATGGTGAAGGTGGGTGGGTGACAGATTGCGAGGAAGATGTTTATGAAGAAGGAGACGGTGGGCCATTAACAGATGGGGACAACAGACGATTGACGGATGCGGGTGATGCACACGATGATTCCGCTGACAAAGACATAACAAACCTGTAAAACATACTAGAAATTAAAACTTGAACTTGAAATAAATTGAAACATGATATGAAATGGAAACTATGGAATTCACCCTATATCCTACCTGGCAATTAACCCCTAAAGATTGAAGTTGTAGAGAGGTTGACAATCTTTATAGAGAGGTAGACCGAAAATTTATTCGGTAGGATACCTTGAGAAGTTTGATTTTCCGCTGAAAATTAGGGAGATGCCATGAAGATTTTTTTTTTCTGAAGATTTTGGTGAGTGATTTCTACCACAAAGATTTGGGGAAGAGCGTACCTTGAGAAGTTTGATTCTTTACTGATGATTAAGGAGATGATTTCTCCCATGTAGACTTTTTTTCTGAAGATCTAGGTGAGTGATTTCTGCCATGAAGACTTAGTAAAGAACAAATATTTGGGAACGAAGAGCTAAGAGCCTAAAATTCAGACATGATTTAAAATCAATTTCTTCTTCCATCAATTTTGTAACATCCCAAGAGGTTGTAATGCGCAAAGAAGAGATGAAGAAGTGTCTTCGGTGATAACGAGCAAAGGAAGATAAGGCCTGAACGAAGATAAGGAGATTTGACCACATCTCACCTACAAGATTAAGGGTTTTACTCACTTTCTTCATTGAGTGGGTCAATAAATTTGTTAATTATAGGGTGGGTAATAGATCAAAGGGTGAGTATCTTATAAAAATCGCAACGAACGATCGAATTTGTCTTTCGGTTTGTCCTAGTCAGCACAAAACTTTGTATTTTATATAATAGACACCACCAAACATCTTTGGTAAAAATTAGAATTAACTGAATTCTACCAATGATACGTTGTCAAACCAAATTTCTCCTTCCCCATCTCCTTTTTATACTAAAAAATATAAGCCCAAAAGTCGTTATTTGAATAAACAAGAAAACTTCCCACTTTTCAAAACCTCTCAATCTCTCTCTTTTTCCGACAAAGAGGGTAACTCCTTCGACAAAATTTTGTCTGAATTTGGAAGTTCGATATTATCAAAAACAAACTTACTTTTTGTTGCATTGATATGCAGGTTGAAGGGTGCAACTCAGTATATAGTGTCAGCAAGCTATGAAGCAGCAAAATACAAGAAATCACAAAGAAACAAGGTAATAAGTAACACATACAAGAAAAACTAAGCAAATTCAATTCCAAGTTTTCCTTAATCCAAAATCGTGTGCTCTATCGATCCTCACTATAATACTTAGCTCAACTGGTAGGCTCTTGGGATCCATCTCTATCTGATACAGCAGACCTAGTAGCGTTATTATTTTATAATAAATGGGACCGTGATACAACATAGCTCAGCCCTGCTTGGTCAACCCTGGCTTTATAGCAAATCAGCCCTGCTAGAGGATTTTCTATTTTTTTCTACTTTCCAGTTTTTAGCAGTTTCCCAGTTTTGGTTATTTTCTTAGTTTTTAGCAGTTTCCCAGTTTTGGTTATTTTCTTAGTTTTTAGCAGTTTCCAAATTTTGGTTATTTTCTTAGTTTTTAGCAGTTTTCCTAGTTTTTAGTAGTTTCTGGATTCTAGAGTTTTAGTAATTTTAAACTTCTATTATTTTAGGGTTTGAAGCCTATAAATAGGCCTTTTAGGTTCATTGTTAAGGGAGCTTAGTACGCGCTGCATCAGTTGGTATTAGAGCTTGCGTCGACCTTTAACAATGTCACCGAGAAGACAACCTACTAGAGGCAGGGAGAATCACATGGATATTGTTAATGAAAGAGATGAAGCTATAAATCAACGATTAGACGGTGTTGACGAATGGCGGCAACAGATGGCTCGAATGATAGTAGTGTTGACGCATCGGATAGATGCATTGATTGTTCATCAAAGGGAACCGACTTCACCAAATCGTCACTCAGAAAAGGATAATGGATCTACTGAAGATGATTCTGATAACCCTTTTGCTAGAGACGTTCGGGGAAGAAGGAACCAACCTAATCACGAGATCTCGGGGATGGGAAGCGGGTTAGAGGATTGATATCTCGAAATTCGGAGGGCGTGGTCAACCTGAAGAATTCCTCGACTAGCTAACTGCGGTCGATTCTAGAGTTTAAGGAGGTACCTCATGATAGGCAGGTTCCTCTTGTGGCTACTACACTTAGTGACAGGGCTGCTGCATGGTGGCAGCAACACAAGGCAATGTGGTCCAGAACAGGGAAATCAAAGGTAACTTCGTGGGAGAAGATGAAAAAATATATGCGTGCAAATTTTCTTCCACATAACTACATCAAGTTAATGTATCAGAAATTACAACAATTGAAGCAAGGGTGTCATCTAAAGGAGGTTTTATCTGTCCTAAGGAAAGAAAAATTGTATGCAGGAACAAAGAAGTGTTCTTTTATGACTACCAGCATATTGTTTTTGGATTTGTAATTTCCAAGGATGGAGTGGTTATTGATGACACTAAAGTGGAGTCTATTTGGAGTTGGCTAACCCCGAAAAACCTTTCGGAAGTTCGGAGTTTTCATGGGTTGCCAATATATGGACAAACAAAATTCTTAAATGGACAACAATTTTGGGTGTAAAAATAATTACGTATTTCTAAGGGGAAAAACGAAATTTTGTATCTTAATCTTCACCACCACCTTCTCCAAACAACCACCGTCCACCGTGTTCTCAGATTCGACCATAACCAGTCAAAATTTCGAACATGAAAATAAAAAAATTTAGTGAAGAATCTGTTATGATTCTTTTGGTCAATTAAGTTGTCTTGGTGGTTTAATAATTTTTTACTTAATTTGTTAGGGTTTCTTGTGTGAATCATCTAAAGAAATTCCTTAGTTTTGAAAGATATTTGATGAAGATTCAGCATTAGAATTTCTTTTGTCAAATGTGATCAAATCTTCAAGATCTGAGACTTAATTTTAGGGTTTTCTTTTGGTTTTATGTTCTATTACTTCAGGCTCAATATGAAAAAAGAATCACCTCCAAATTTCATTTGGATATCACAATTCTCAACAACTTCAAGGTCTCTGGAATCATCCACCATCTCCTTTTCCTTCCTTTTTAGAGAGAGAAAGTAGATAAATAACAAATTAATATCTTCATGGTCTTGGGGTAAAATATGAGAATAGAGAGAAGGAGAAGATAACATAATGTATTAGGTTAACTTTGATTGTTGAAGATAAAAATTGATCTCATTAGTCATTACAGAGAAGAACAGAGGCGTGAGATATAAAGAGAGAAACTAGAAGAAGATTTTGGTTGTCCTCCTTTAAAAGTGGGTAGTATTTTTCCACCTCATGCTCAGTTGTCCACATAAAAAGATAGTTGTCCACTTATTGGCTACCTTTTCATGGACTTGCCTCCTTTTATAGGCATTTTATTCCTCAATTTAGCACTATAATGGCTCCTATCACATAATTGCATGCGTGAGAGATATTTTTTGTGGACAGAAGCTGCTACCAAAGCTTTTGAAGTGATTAAGCAAAAGTTGACATCTCCACCAGTACTCACACTCCCTGCTTTTCAGAAGAGTTTCGAGTTACATTGTGATGCTTCAAACATAGGTATTGGGGGGTTCCAAGTCAGGATTCTCGTCCCATTGCATACCTTAGCGAGAAGCTTAATGGCAGTAAGCTCAACTACTCGACATATGACGTGGAGTTGTACGCTTTAGTGCAATGTTTAAAGCATTGGAGTAACTACTTGAAGCATAAAGAATTCATCTTGTATTCAGATAATGCTGCCTTGAAGTATATCAACAGCCAAGAGAAATTATCTGATCGACATGCAAAGTGGGCTTCTTTCTTACAACAATTTAACTTTGTTCTCAAACATAAGTCTGGAGTAATGAACAAAGTGGCGGATGCTCTTAGTCGTCGTTCCTATTTGTTGACAACATTGTAGGCTCAGGTGATCGGTTTCGAATTAATTACTGATTTATACGCTACTGATCCTTTCTTTGGTCCAGCCTATGAGTCTGTAGTTGCAGGCCAGGATTCTGATTTCGTAACGCATGACAAATTCCTTTTTAAGGGAACTTAATTGTGCATTCTTGATTCAAGATTACGATTAAAGTTGATCCGAGAATTGCAAAATGAAGGACATATGGGCAGGGATAAGACTTTACAACTTTTGTCACAATCGTACTATTGGTCATCCATGAGGCGAGAAGTTGAGAAATATGTAGTGAATTGCAGAATCTGTCAAGTTTCCAAGGGTCAAACAACCAATGTTGGGCAGGGCCGGTCCTGGCATTTTGGTGGCCCGAAGCGAGAACCGAAAAATGTGGCCCCTATACTATACGCGAATCATAATTATATGAGAAAAAATTATAAGTACTTACATATTTTTATTATATTTATATTAAAAAAATGATATTGATAATTACATTCACTGAAATTTCGTTCTTCTTACATTTTTAGATGCAAAATCACTAATAATTGTCGAGTAGTCGAGATTTTCAGTCATTTGTCTCTCAATTGACAAGATAGCTAACCCATTTAATCTTTCTTGTGACATAGTAGATCGAATATAAGACTTGATCAACTTCAACTTTGAGAAACTTCTTTCGGCAGATGCAACGGTTACGGGTATAGTTAACAAAATCCTATATGCAATCCATGCATTAGAGTAGAAGCCTTCCATTTCTTTCAAAAAATTTAACACTTCCATTGGTTTTTTACATCTATTGGTACAAGACGCTTCAACACTTTCAACTCAGAGAATAAGTTAAGCCCATCTATATCATATGACTCTTTAAACTTTAGAAAAGTTTCAAGTGAAGCACATGAATATCTCAAATCACCATTATCTATAGAGTTTAGCTTATTCAAATCAAACAAAAATCCAAATATTTTTTTTGTAATCCTGAAATTGTTCGAATCTACTTTTAAATGAAGATATGGCATGATCCAATATGTATATGAAGTAATTTATTCTAAATGATTCTTCAGCTGATAGTGATGCATCTTCATTTACATTTTCGTCGAACTGTTTTCTTCTACGAATTATACGCTTTTCTCGAAATAGAGCTTCAACTCCCATCTTAATTGCAATCTCTTTAGCTTCAATCACGGCTTCTGCAAATCCCACATCTCTATAACTTTCAAGATAACGAATGAGTCCTTCCAATTTATCTAATGCAATATTAATATCTATATCTTCGGTTTGAAGTGCTTTGCTAACAGAATTTACCGCAAACAAAATATTGTACCAAATAACCATACTAAGTAAGAACTCAAAATTCTCTAAGTCTTGTGTTATTATGTTTTCAGCATTATGAATCGTTTTTGAATCATCACTTGTTTCAACCAATATTTGTAAAGCTTCTCGTATTTATGGATTTTGATACCGTATTTCTTTAACACTTTCAACTCGACTTTCCCATCGAGTTTGTGAAAGAGATTTCAGTGTGATACCATTAAAACCATGCACGTTCTCTTTTATGATTTGCCAACGCTTTGTTGAAGATGAAAATAATACATAAATACTTTGCACCACTCCAAAGAAAGAAATTCCTCTAGAGCACGAGTTAGCCATATCACAAAGTAAGAGATTAAGACTATGACAACCACAAGGCGTGTAGAATGCTCTTGGATTTATTTCAAGCAATCTTTTTTGTACACCGTTATGTTTACCTTTCATATTAGACCCGTTGTCATATCCCTGTCCTCTAACATTATTAATATTCAAATGAAGATTATTTAGTTCATTCTTAAGGACATTGAAAAGACCAAGTCCATATGTATCTTCTACCTTTAAGAACCCAAGAAAAAATTCTTCCACTTTTATGGGAGTTGTTGCAACATTGACACATCTTATTACTAACGACATTTGTTCCTCATGACTTGTATCGGGAGTGCAATCAAGACTTACTGAGTAGTACTTGGCACCTTGAATTCTTTTAACAATCATGTTCTTAGTCTCGGAAGCCAACATCAATATCAATTCGTTTTGGATCTTGTGACTAAGATAATGATAACGAATTTCTCCATTTTTAATACGTTCAAGATGCAATTTTAGTACTTCATCAAACTCCGCAACCCATTCAATAATGCCCAAAAAGTTTCCATTATTTTCTTCACCAATCTTCTCACTAGTCCCACGAAAGGCTAAACTTCTTCTAGCAAGAGTTCTCACAAGGCCAACTATCCTTTTCAATACTTTTTTCCAATGTTCCTTCTCTTTGTTAAGTTGTTCTTGTATATGTTTGTCAATAATTTCAACTCTTCGCAATCGAACATCCAATTCATGCCATTTACTCGAAGCTTCATAATGGTCTTTACTACATTCATGACTTTAAGCCTTCCGGTTAGATTTCTCCAATCTTGAAATCCTTCAAATGCTAATTGACTAGTATTTCCACAAGCGAACAACTTACAACAAAAACAATATACTTTATTTTTCGAAATTGAATATACTAGCCATGTCCTATCATACTTATCACCATTTATAGTAGAACGAGTATAATATGCAGGAGGGAAACGTTTACCATATTCATCCAATGGAAAATCGAAACTAATAATTCTTGTCGGACCTTTTTGTACCAAAAAGTCTCTTAAACTTTGGTCAATGACATCCCAATGCCCCGGATCAAAAATATTATTAGGTCTGTGTTCCTCACTAATAAGACCTTCATTTGTATTGTCATTTAAGGGTTGGCTTGTATTATCTCTCTCAATATCATATACACTATCCCCATTCATATTATCATTTGTGATACCGTGACTACCGTCTTCCGCACTTTCATCGTTTATGTCTCTATTGTGTCTAATAAATCTACCGAGAGCACTGACTTGGGATTGAACTAATTCTTCTTCTCTTCTCTTCTTTTTTCTCTTTTCAGACCCGCATATGTGCTTTCGAACTTTGTTAGGAGGCATAACTAAATCTCCAACTATCTCTAAAAATCAATCAAAAAATTAAATCACATGATAATTGCAAACATAATAAGAACAATAACCAATATGTGAACCGATTAGAAAAGCTAGCTAGGTTTTGGTAAAAATCTTGTAATACTAATGAGTAATGATTTAGAAATCTAATAGACTAAAACTAAGAGATACCACAAATGACAAATCCTAGAAATTTAATAATACTAAATTACTAATGATGAAGAAATCTATAGTACTAATAAAATCAATAATATAATATAATGATTAGAGAAAGATAAGTAGTCAAACAACCTATTATAATATAATGATAAACATCATTAATGGGTTAGTTACTTAGTTATTTAGTTTGAGAGAGAGAGAGAGAGAGAGTAAAAATTACCTTGATTAGTTGCCTTAAATCCTCAATGCCTTGACCTTTGTTGTCTTGTTGAATTAAAAAATTGAACAACGAGTGCTAACTGCCAAAGTGGGAAGTGGGAATGTGGGGTTCGTGGGAAATGGGAATGGTGGAGTGGAGTTACTGTTGAGACTTGAAGGGGATGGTGGTGGGTTGTGTTAATTTGAGATGGGCACCCTAAGGACTAGGGTTTATGTTTTAAAGAATGTGGGCTTGAGTTGTGTTTTAAAATGTGGCCCATTAGTTGTTTTAAAAAAATTGGAGGCCCTCAAATTCTATCACACATTTTATAAAATCTGGGGGGTTTTTTAAATATTGTATTGAAATGTGGCCCTTATTATTGGGCGGACCAAAGCGAGGTTTTGCCTGTTTTGGGCCCAGGACCGGCCCTGATGTTGGGTTGTATATGCCTCTTCCTATTCCTGATCAACCATGGACACACGTAAGTATGGATTTTATGTTGGGGTTTTCACGGGCACAACGGGGTGCAGATTCTATCTATGTGGTAGTAGATCGATTTTCGAAGATGGCACACTTTATCCCTTGCAAGAAAACAGCAGATGTCGTGAATGTTGCTCAACTTTTCTTTCGCGAGGTTTATCGTCTACACGGAATTCCAACATCCATCGTTTCGGGCAGGGATACTAAATTCCTTAGTCATTTTTGGAGAAGTCTATGGCGAATGGTAAATACGAAACTAGATTTCAATAGTGCATATAATCCCCAGACAGATGGGCAAATTGAAGTAATGAACAGGTCTTTGGGTAATTTGTTACGTTAGTTGCTGGGAGATAACCTGAATAGTTGGGACCAAAAAATGCATCAAGTTGAATTCGCCTATAATCGGTCGGTCAATCGAAGTACCGGTTTAAGCCCTTTTGAAATTGTTTACGGCATAATTCCTCGAGCTCCAGTTGATCTTGCACATATTTCCTATTTGAAGAAGCTGCATGGCACAACTCAAGATTTTGTGGCTAATTTGCAACACATTCATCAACAAACTAACGATAAATTGGCAAATTCAGTGGCTAGATACAAGACTGCAGCAGATCTGAAGAGGCGACACGCGGAATATGAGGTGGGCGACTATGTGTGGGTCGTTTCAACTAAAGATAGGTTTTCTGTGGGAGAATATAACAAGCTATCAGCCAAGAACATTGGGCCACTGGAGATACTTGAGAAGATTAATCCAAATGGTTATCGTCTGAAATTACCAAGTCATGTGCGTACCTCTGATATTTTTAATGTCAAATACTTATTACCATACTCTGGAGATAATTCGGATGAGGACGATCCAAATTCGAGGTCGAATTCTGTCCGACTCAGGGAGGATGATGCAGCAGGCCTAGCAGCGTTAGTATTTTATAATAAATGGGATTGTGATACAGCATAGCTCAACCCTAACTTTATAGCGATTCAGCCCTGCTAGAGGATTTTCTATTTTTTTCTACTTTCCAGTTTTTAGCAGTTTCCAAGTTCTGGTTATTTTCTTAGATTTTAGCAGTTTCCCAATTTTGGTTGTTTTCCTAGTTTTTAGTAGTTTCTGGATTCTAGAGTTTTAGTAATTTTAAACTTCTATTATTTTAGGGTTGAAGCCTATAAATAGGTCGTCCAGGTTCATTGTTAAGGGAGCTTAGTTTATTGAATAAAAGTTTGTTTGATTTAATCAATCATAGAGGAGCGATCTCTATATTTTTAATCTCTTGCCTACTACGCGCTGCATCACTATCTCTCTAATCAAATCAATGCTAGCAAGGTAGTCTGATGCCATATTAATATCTCTCATAACATACTTTTAACTAATTTTTTCAACGAACTATAATTCTATCAGAGAGAAAGATTGTTACACTACATGAGCATTGTAGATGGAGAATTGATATACTTGATACCAAATCTTTGAGGAGTTGTGTCTTCAATATCATTTAGCTAATTTATATATTTCTTTTTTAGCACCTTCATTTACATAGTTAAACACATGGAAGTCAAAAGTAGAACATAAAAGTTTGATCTCTTTTAATATGATATACGGAGAGTGCCCAAAAAAACTACATGCCTGATGTTTGAGGCAATGACCCATATTACAGCTTTATGGAGTGCTATTGCCTCCCCTTCATCTATTGATTGACATCTCGTGGTAGAAGATTTGCTGAAATACACCTACCTGCACCATCATAAACCACAAAAGCAAGACAGATATCTCAGACGCTGATTTGAAAAAGGTAACAAAATACATCTTAGTTGCTGAAGTAGGGTATGACGATTGTTTTTGTTGGTTGGTGTTTTTTTCCAGGTTGCATTTGTTTTCTCGTTTGTATAATAAGGCCTTGTGTGTTTTGGATAACTTGTTGTAAAGAAGGTTGAATGTTAATAAACAATTTGTTGAACTTTGCCTTCCGACTGTACCATAATGTTATAGCAATCTTTGCCATCACTGGAATGCCTCGCTAATTTGATAAAACATGCTAGAAATTGATGTAATCCATTCAATAAATGTTGATGCTTGCACTTTACTTTAATGAGATCTATGGTGTTGGAACCGGTACTTAGCTCAAAAGTTGTTAGACCGGTATTTCTTAAATTTGAAAGACTTAGAGTTATCAAAATCTCGAGGACATTTCGTTGGTTCATCTTGTCAAGATCTTGAATTTACACCTAAAGTTTGTCCAAATTCGATTCCTATTGTACGGGCCAAAATACGTCGCCAGGAGCGCCCCAAGAAATCCACGATTAATGAGCTTACACGGTGACCAAACCCATGAATTAACGGCTAATGGGCCAAACCCATTTATCTTCGGGCACCCTCGAAAGAACGTTAAAATGCTCAGGCACATCCAGGCCTAGATGACGAGGTCCGCCCTCACCTCCTCAGCAGACCTCCCTCCGTATATCTGTTGGGGAGACGTTGCAATATCTCAGATATACCCGGTTGGTGGGGGGGGGGGTATGATATACACTTTTATGGTGACAACTCTGTGCGTTACCACGTTAAAGATGACAACTCATCACCGGGTAACAATCGACCCAAGACACTATAAAATGATTGAATCAAGGATGATACGGATCATCTGGTTATCGACTAATACATCTGAAGATCGAGAAACACATCGAACTATCACCTAATACATTCTCTTCTCGGACAATCAACCAACTACTTTCTCTCTTTGGTCGATCAGACGACCGCTCTATCACAATGGCGATCAAAGTAGGCAAGCTATTTTATCTCTCCTGAAGGTCAGACCTTCTTTACTTCATGCACGTGATTATCTACGAGGTCAGACCCTTAAAGCTTTCCATTTTATTTACGGTGCATACCCCCGAAGAAGGCAAACCTCACCAGGGCTGCCTCATCCAAGACATACCTCGTAGGTTGTCACACTCTCTCTCCAACCAAGTCAGTCTACCCGCAGAGATCGAGCTCCGGCCATTCTGCGAGCCGTGCCAAATTCCGACCATCCTACCAATGGTAACATTCCAAGGATAATATCCACGTATTCATTACTTCTCTTGCAAACTTACTAACTTAACAGTTGGAGTCCCTTTGACAGGCACCGCCCAGGTGTCCCCCAAAGACCTCACGGTCACGTGTGTTTTTTTGTCTCTTGTCACAGGTTAAGCCCAAAAATGTCGTCGGTGCCCATAAAAATATTAACAAGCGAAGGTCCGACTTCCGGTCCACGGCCCGGTCCTCTTGACTTCTGCCCGCGATTTCGGCCCCTCACACCTATGAATGAGTTATTAATAACTTAGTTTGGTATGAGAAGAACTAACTCAAACGAGATTTCGAGTTAGTACCACATCTAAGATATATGATAAGTATTGCTTCCTTATACAGATTATTCCACATACTTATGGTATATTCTTTGAAATACAAAGGTGTTTGTGTGGTGCAAATCGCGTAATGCGCGCTGTGTGGGCGCTTGGGGGCGCTTTCGAGGCGTCACACACACTTGCATTTTGCACGTACGCATCGTCACGAGGAGCGATTGGAGCCTTTCATTTTATGATCATAGATCTGATCCGACGGTTAAGATGGAATAGTGGATCTGATTAAGTCTGACACGCAAGTTGTTGGCCACCCCTTAAGATACATATGTTAAGATCTGACTGTCAAAATGGCACCTAAAGGCCAAGATTCAAATATGATTGTTGGGAAGCATCCATTTGTCTATAGGCACATTTCTAAAGTGTTGCCAATACTCCTATAGATACAAAATAGAATCCAACAAACATTATACGAAATTTTTAGCATACAAAGTTACATGAGCATTTCGAGTTTTTAAGAAGTCAATTTCATCTGTCGTTTTTACTGTTTGTTCAAGTCTACACGCTTTCAAAAATTCGAAGTACTCTTAGTCGTAAAACTTAAAGGTACAACCGTTGTATCCTGGAAGACAAACACCTGACTGGTTTTAGTACTAATATCAGGGTGTTCACTCTCTTAAGGAACGAGACAATTCGACTCGGCTTTCTCTTCTTTAAGCTTTTAATTCCTATTTTAAATTATATTCTAATGATGCTTGTGAAATTATTTTCAGAAACCGTAAGAATTTTAGAAATAAACTTCGACAAATTCATTTCTGAATTTATTTCAGAAAGGCACTGTAGTATATCCCTGGTTTTCAGGAAATCAGATTCTTAATTTTCGTAATACTAGAGAAGCAACATACATGTCATTTGTCCATCTGACTATCAAACTAAGAAGATGAAATGTGGTAAAAGGACATAATCGAAATCTTGTCTCAAGTATTGCACGAAGGTAACATGGTGGTGCGTATGGAAAGAAAAAAATGGAATAATATTGAGAGAGATGGAGAATAACATACAGATTTAAAGAGGTCGTTTTTGTGGAGCACTTTGTCAATGGATATTTTATAAAGGCCGCGACTTTGGGGAATAAAGAAAATTCTCCGGGGAATAAAGACTTTTCTTAAAACTAGTAAAATAAGATTGACTTTTTATGTTTCTTTTTATTGCTAAGGGGCTTCTAATTTTAGAAGATGCTATAAAAAAGGCTCCTCCATCTCATCATCTCTCTCTGCCACTTCATCTTCTCGACACCTCATCATCTTCTCCGGCGAAAGTCGCCGGCCGGCCAATTTTCCGGCCGGCGACCTTCTAACATAAAAAAAAAAAAAAAAAAATCTTCCTCTCTCTCTCTCTCTAACTCATCTTTCTTTCCTCTCTCCTATCTCTCTCTAACTTTTTCAGGCACAAACAAATCTTCCTCTCTCTCTCTAACTCATCTTTCTTCTTCTTCCCTAACTCAACTCGATTCAAAAGTAACCTAAACCTTTACTAATCAATCTCTCTCTCTCTTATAGTTTTCTCTCTCTCTATCATTCTTATTTGGTTCTCTTCCTTCTCCATTTCCCGCTACCATTTACGGCGGCTAAGTGGTGCGCTGGTGGTGGTGGTGGAAGGAAATGATCGTTTGTAGGGATGAAAAATATGATTCCTGATGACATTATTAACACAACCCCTAATAGTACTCATAAAAAATCATCTACCCTGAATGGGTCTCGAAATCGTCCATGGCGTACCGCTGTCGTTGCCGTACTAGCACTTCTCATATCCACAACCGCTTGGTTATCGCTTGTTTTCTCTGGAACAACTACTAATTGTTGGAATCGATTTAAGCACTGGGAAAAAAGCCCTAATTCTCTCCCCTGGAATCATCATCATAAACATCACTCTTCTACTTCTTCTTCTCTCTCATCTAATCCTGATTCTCTCTCTAAAATCAATACTAACGTCACCACAACAATCACACAGGAAGACCTCTCTTTGAAACACATTGTTTTTGGAATCGCTGGTTCATCTCAACTATGGGAGAAACGGAAAGAATTTGTTAGGTTATGGTGGCGACCAAATGACATGCGAGGTCATGTTTGGTTAGAAGAGAAAGTAGACGAAGATAAATCATTACCAGAGATCATGGTATCAGAAGACATTTCTAGGTTTAGAAATACTAATACTCTTGGTCATCCATCAGGTCTTCGGATCTCAGGGATTGTTACTTAATGTTTTCGTCTTGGATTACCAAATGTTAGATGGTTTGTTATGGGTGATGATGATACAATATTTAATCCTAATAATCTTGTTTCTGTTCTTAGTAAATATGATTCATCAGAGATGGTTTATATTGGTAGTCCTTCTGAGAGTCATTCTGCTAATACCTATTTCAGTCATTTAATGGCTTTTGGTGGTGGAGGGATTGCTATACCTTCTCTCTCTCTAGAACAGTTCTAGAGAGAGAGAAAAGAAACAAAAAATTAGAGAGAGAGAGGAGAGAGAAAATTAATTAATTAAATTTTTTTTTTATGTTTTGAAGGTCGCCGGCCGGAAAATTGGCCGGCCGGCGACTTTCGCCGGAGAAGATGATGAGGTGTCGAGAAGATGAAGTGGCAGAGAGAACAGATGAGATGGAGGAGAACTTTCAAAAAAATGTATTATGTATTCCCCACAAAAATTTATTCCACGGAGAATTTTCAAAAAAATCTGGATTCCCTCGAGAATTTATTCCCCGGAGAATTTTCTTTATTCCCCAAAGCCGCGGCCTTTATAAAATAAGTGACATGGTATGAAGTTTAAAATACCCAAAATTTGTTGGAGCCCCAAAGCGTACTATTTTCCACCCTAGCGTGTACAGGAAACTAGGCGCCGGTCCAAAGCGTCAGTTTGTGTATTTCTGACATTTTTCCTTTCCAGCTGTACATTTGCTTTTTTTTCTTCCCCTTTTACCCTTGCATCGTACATTTACAGCCAAAGCTTTCTTTTTTCTTATTTATCTCTATAGTTTCTTCATCATTTCTCTCTCTAAAAGTTGGAGAAATTTTATTTCTTCTCTCACTAAAATTTTATCGATGAATCAGTGAAGCAAAAATTAATAGGTTTTTAAGAATAAATCTGAAGGATTCTTCATCAAAATTACATGAAATGTTTCTTGAACAAATTTGATTTTTTTTTTTGAACAAGTTTGGGTTTCTTTTCTTGAAAATATTTGGAAGAGTTTGATTTTGGAAGGGTTTGATTTCTTGAACAGATTTGATGAAAATTTATGGTGAAGAAATCTCTTATTTGAGTTCAAAACTCCAAGGATCGTTGATGATTTATGATCAGTTTCTGGATTCATGGATCTTAAAATCTTAAAATCAAGATCTTGGCTTTCTTAAAAATTAAATCGAGTAATAACAAAGTTGATATCTTTAAACCAGATCGAAGTACATGACAAAATATCCAGTACATAACAAAATGTCCAGTACACAAAAAAATGCCCTATAAATTTTCAGTCAAATAGTTTACCTTTTGGAAGGAATGTATAGCAATTTTGTTATGAATTTTTGGGCTTATAGTCCAAAAAACGGGTCCTAATAGTAGATATAATCCTCTCTAATTCTATAAAGGGTTTTAAAACCAAAAAAATAATATAAATGGATATCTAGTCCATTTGGTCTCATCTAGAGAGAAAACACAAATCTCTAAAATAAATATTATTTCATAATCCCTAATCTAACCTTTCCATATTTTATAACTGATTTATCTTCGAAATCTATGCATATCTTTTTCCATATTTATCTCCAATCATGTTTCTATTCAAAGTAAGGATATCTTCATTATTATCTTCCATATTTATCTCCAATCATGTTTCTATTCAAAGTAAGGATATCTTCATTATTTTCAGTAACGGAAACTCTTTATTTGATCTCTCTAAAACCGATTTAGTTGACAAACCTCCATTAAACTCAGAAAATCTTCTTCTTCTACATTATATTGCTGTCCAAATTCATCATTTATCAGGTTTAATACTTTCGAAATCTTTATAAACACCATTGTTAATATCTAACATTTCTTCTTATAACTAAAACCCTAATTATTTCGCTCTATTATAAAACGTATCAGATTTATGATACATATCTATAAGATTTGTTTACTAATTCATTAACTTCGAATGTATGATGTTTATTTTCTCTCTCTAAAATTTTTATAACTGTTTAAGATCTTTATGTTTATTCCTTATTCAATGATTCCTTCAAAGTTTGTATGTTATGTTTGCATCCAGTGATAATATCATATTTCTTTAGATCTATGTTTAATCTTCTGTTGTTTCTTATATTTCGTGAGATCAGATTATCAATCATCTATCAAATGTTTGATGTTTATTTTCTTTCTCTCTCTGAAAATTTCATTTATGTTTTTTATTTTGATGTTTAATCCTTCAACTCGAGTTTGACATTATTGCAATCAATTATCATAGCAGATATCTTTAGATTTGTAGTTTAAGCATAATGATATTCTCATTTTTTTTCTTCAGATCTGGTTTTCAATCCGTACGGATTTATGAAACATTTGTTCTTTCGTACGGTTACTCATAACAGAATTTACAGTACATGTATTGTATTGTAAATTACCACAATTTATAGTAAATTATGGGTAATTTATAGAACATTACCCGTGCTTTAACACCAAAACAGTACTCATTTTATTAGTAGAAATACTTCGCTTTACTATCAAATCTCGTGTACTTTGCAATAGAGTATATATAATTTACGTATATCTTCATGTTCTTACCATAATGTATATAATTTACGTATAAGTGCACATAAATTGTGTATTATTTATTTACCATTACGTGTACTTTTCAACCAAAACAGTAGCCTTGATAAGTTTACCAAACTACTCAAAACCTTCAAATGTTGTCAAAATTTGACAAACATTATATATAATTTACGAAACTGTACATGTAGTTTATAATACAATATATGATTTTTTTTCTTTAATGTATGTGTATTTATGTGTGTAGATTTGATATACCAGATGAAATTTCAAAGAGAATTGTCAAATCAAAGTGAGTCAACGAAACTAATGGAGAGTACATGGATGGGCACCATTTTTGAACCAAAGAAGATTTTGTACTTTTTTTTTATAACAGAATGTAAAGGATGTGTAATGTAAAACAAATTATGTGTAATTTATTGAACAAGACCCACATACATTTGATAAATTATGTTGTATACTTGACAAATGATGGTTTCCTCGTCATAAATAATACATAATTTACGTATTTGTTTCATAATTTGTATTCTATGTGTATTTATGTAATAGTAAAAACGAAAACACATGTTGCTTTAATGTTCCTAGAAAAAATACTATTTCCAAAACTGAAAGTTAAGTGAGAGAAAGTGATATATATATGTTTTGTATATTAACCCCCAAATGACGCTAAATTGATCCTTGAAAATATACTATTTCTAAATCTGAAAGTTAAGTGAGAGAAAATTGATTTGAGTCGAAAAAAAATTACATAGTAAGAGAGAGAAAATTGATTTGATTTCCAAATCTGTAAAGAGAGAGAAAATTGATTTGGTTACTATTTTTGTTTTGAATTGATTTGGAAATAGATTTGCTTTCCAAAACGGTTAGAAGATAGAGAAAAATCAATTTCGGATTTATACGTTAGTTGCTTTAAATCCCCTAAATCATGCCCACATTAGAAACATTCCAAATTCACACTGGAAAATTAAAAATCCCGTGATTTTTGTAGGAGGGACATGGACGGTAGTTCTCTCATAAAGAATGGGTTATTATGTCCATAATGTAAAAGGACTAAATATCCATGTTTTGAGAAGATTGGATCATAAACCTTTTTTGAATATTATTTTGGTCTATATACCCACGGACTCTTTTGTTATATACGACATAATGAATTTCTATTATGTGCCGTACATAACAAAATTCCCTATCATTTTTCAATAAAATAGTTTAAGTTGTGGAAGGAATGTACAGAAAATTTTATTATGTGTTGTATAACAAAATTACCTATAACTTTTCAGTAAAATAGTAAGTTTTGGAAGAAATGTATAGGAAATTTTATTATTTACTTTACATAACAAAATTCCCTATAATTTTTCAGTAAAATAGTTTAAGTTTTGGAAGGAATGTATAGGAAATTTTATTATATACTGTACATAACTTTCCTATAATTTTCACTAAAATAGTTTAAGTTCTGGAAGGAATGTATAGGAAATTTTATTATGTACTATACATTTTGTTATGTACAGTACATAATAAAGACATGATTTTCTTTAATGGATGACACATTTATAATTTTACTAAAAGAAGAAAGAAAAAATTTACGTGTCATTATCTTAATGGATGACACATTTATAATTTTACCAGAAAATGAAGAAAAAAATGACATGTCAATATCTTAGTGGATGGCATATTTGTAAATTTACCAAAAAGTAAGAAAAATATGGATTTATCTGTCATGGCAAATCTATAAATATCGTGTAAAGTACACCCGGTTTTGTACCCTCTATTTTTTAACTGACAGTTTCCTGCGTGTGGACCTGCAAAGAATTTCTTCCTGATGCGGATTGAGCTCCCGTTTTGGGTTTGGTTTTGGATGTTTTGCCCTGCTCCTCTCTATAATACATAAGGCCACCGCTTTGGAGAAAGCAGAAATGTTTCCGGGGAAGACGGTGGAAAACAACAAAAATGAAACCAAACGCACCTTAACGTCGCCGGCCAGGTATTGCCGGTGATGGCCGGCGACATCATCACCTTCTCTCTCTCTCCCCTTTCTCTATATCTCTCCTCCCTCTCTCTCTCTCTCTCCTCTCTCTCTCTCTCTCTTCTCTCTCTTCTGTTTTTCTTTCTTCTCTTTTTCTCTCTTTCTTCTCTCCATCTTCGGCGAAGGGGCTCCTCCTCTTCGCCGGAGATGGAGAGCAGGAGAAAAAGAAAAATGTAGCCGGAGATGGTGGGAGTCGCCGGAGAAGATTGAAGTCGCCGGAGATGGTGTGGTAGGTGAAAGGAAAAAGCTGAAAAAGATTTGGTTGTTGGGGGAAATAAAAAAAGTCTAATTTATTTTTGTTCCACCCAAAACTTCAAACCCCGGAAAATTTCTTTATTTTCCCGTAACATCGACCATATATAATTATGGGAGTATTATTCAACTTGACCTGCTTGGTTTGGTGTAAGAGATTGTTTGCTCGATTGGTAGACTATTTACACCTTGATGGCTACTTTTTTAATGAGTTGCTCATCTGTCCTGTATTTGCCATCTCTGATCTCTCTCACAAATTGACTATTTTATTCTTATAGAGAAAACATATGATCATCGTGATAATAAAATAGGGAAGAAATTAAAATAATATACTACGAGTTCCTGGTTAGATTTCAACAAAAAAAAAGTTCCTCGTTAGATTGTTCTTTGATATTTATGGGCTTGGCCAAATGACACAAAAAGAAAAGTGTTGGCTTTTAACTTAAATTTAGAATAGATAATCTTCACAAGATAGATAAAACTCGTAAAAGGTGCCAACCTTTTGCCATGAAATTGAACCAAGTGATCTGAATGACAATTATTTCTCCTAACAACGTAGATATAAACTCAAATATGGGAAGATAATAATAAATTTATTTAGTCAATTATCTTTGAGTTATTTCCCAAGTAACCCTTAACTTAGTGACCAGCTTCCTGCCTAGCCCCTAACTTTATCAAAAATTTCCAGATGGCTCATTTTATTTTGTAAATTGTTAGGGGGAAAAATAAAAAATCTCCACCTCAGCTCATCATCTTCATCGGCGAAGGTCGCCGGCCGGCGACCTTCAAACATTAAAAAAAAATATTTCTCTCTCCTCTCTCTCTCTCTCTCTAAAAATTTTTTTTTTTTTTTAAGACCTAGATCCGTTTTGTTCGTGAGGAACAGATTTGTTCCTCGCGAACAGACCTAAATCTGGTCGTGAAGAACAGACCTAGATCTGGTCTTAAAAAAAAATTATTTTTTTTTAGGGAGAGAGAGGAGAGAAATTTTTTTTTTTTTTTAAATGTTTGAAGGTAGCCGGCCGGAAAATTGACCGGCCAACGACTTTCGTCGGTGAAGATGATGAGGTGGCAGAGATAGAAGATGAGATGGAGGAGAGAGGTGAGGTGGAGAGTTTTTTTTTTTTTTGAAACATATTCCCAATAAAATATGTTTCCCCGGAAAATTTTCAAAATTTTGCATATTCCCTTTAAAATTCACACCCCGGAAACTATTTAGCTTTCCCCAAAGCGCTGGCCTAAATAAACCATGACTCGGTTAACTAGACTACCTCTATAAATTAGGATAATCTCTTTAGCCTTCTTCGACATAGGAAGAAAGTACAAATTAACAAATCAGTTATTCACCCCGACATTTTTATGATTGGTCCGATCGAGTCACTGCTTTGTTTAGAATCAAATTTTACTGAGTTAAGGTTGATAGAACAAAGTCTGGTAATTTCACCTAAAACTTGTTTAGAGACAAAAATTATAATTAGAGTTATAGAACAAAAGACATAATTTAGATTTAGACCGCGACTTTGGGGCATAAAGAAAAGTTTCCGGAGCATAAAGACTTTGATCTACAAGATTTTGGGGAACATCTTCATTTTAAGTCCAAAATATTTACATATACATTAAACAACACCCTCATGAGCAAAATTTGCAATGATTTATCCCCAAATTTGTTCATGGAAACAAACATAACAAGAAAACATTATCCATTACTAGTTGATCATATGGGTATGATGGAAAAAATGTCTGTGTCTTTATGTTCTACAGATTGGGTTCATGTGGAGCTCTTTGTTACTGATCTGGATTTGAAGATGAGGGCACTGGCTTGCTGACAAGCTTTTTCATAGATAAAACATCAAACATAACAAGAAAAACAAAATCCTAATTAAAACATTAATCAATTACTAGTTTACCTAATTGATAAAACCAAATTTCCCCACTGAACAAATCCTAAATTGAGATCACTCAACTGCTGCCACCCCTGATTCTTAGTGAAAGACAATCTTCCTCTCCAATTCATCCATCTTTACTCTTACAATCTTGTCAATTGCTTTGCCTTGTTTAAACAGAAGGAAAGTTGGCATAGCCACAGACCTACAGCGAAAGAGATCTATGGTTCAGGGAAGCGAGAGAGATCTACAAAGAGAGCGAGGCAACAAAATAGAAAGATCTATAGAGAGAGAGAGAGAGAGAGAGAGAGAGATCTAGAGGTATAGATAAAAACAATGTGAAAGAGAGTTGGTCTGTGGTGGTGGTCGGAAGTTGTAGCGGTGTAGGAGAGGTGAAGATGAAGATTAGGAGGCTAAAAACAATCAAGTGCATTTTTGGACTAAATAATAAATATGCTCCCTAAGTCAATTTCGATTGACTAAGTCTTTATTCCCTAGAGATTTTTCTTTATGCCCCAAAGAATCCACGCTAGATTTATAGAACAAATGACATATTAGAAATGAAATTTGCTTAGAGTTCTTTTTCGGCCGCAACTTCTTTTTTTGGTCCTTGTTTTTTGTAAATTCAAACTTGACTCATTTTTGTTAACACCGTCAGTAACTTTGATGATTAATTTCTTTTTACTTTCGTAATTGTCCTTCTCATAAGACTGATTTTGTAAATTTAAAATTTGCCACCTTTTAAACATGGGTTGATTCCCAAAAAATATTAACTTTTTTAAAACCAACTTGGAGACCAAAATAAAATTCATTTTAAAAACATTAAAGACACAGACACCTCATCTCTCCTCCTCCACTTCATCACATCTATCCTCTATGTCATCTCTCTCGCCACCTCGTCGTCGTTAGAAATCAGTGCTCCGATGAAGGGTGTCCCCCCCTTCGCCGGAGCTTTAGAGAGAGAAAAGAAAAAAGAGATAGGCAAGTAGAAGAAGGAAAAAATAAAAAATTTGAAGATCGCCGAAAAACTTGGTTGTCCGACGACTTTCATTGGAGAAGATGATGAGGTGGTGAGAGAGATGATGTGGAGAAGAGAGGTGGTGAAATAGAAGAAAGGGAGGGAGAGGTGAGGTGTCTTTAGTGTTCGTATGGGCCAAAATACGTCACCAGGAGCGCCCCCAGACATCCACGATTAATGGGCTTACACGGTGACCAAGCCCATGAATTAATGGCTACTGGGTCCGAGCCATTTATCTTCGGACACTTCGAAGCAACATCAAAATACGGAAGTACATCCAGCCCTGGATAAAGAGGTCCGCCCTCACCTCCTCAGCAGACCGAAATACGGAAGTACATCCAACCCCAGATAAAGAGGTTCGCCCTCACCTCCTCAGCAGACCTTCCTTCATATATCCATTGGGGAGGCGTTACAGTCATTCAAGATGACAATATCCCGAATTTACCCGTTAAGGGGTTACAATATCCATATTACTTGTGACAGCTCCGTGCGTTACCATATTGAAAACGACAACCCACCACCAGGTGACAATTGACCAAGAAAGACAGTTGACCACGAAACACTATAAGGATCATCTGGCCATCGGCTAAGACATCCAGTCACGAATAACTACACCCGACTTCCAAATCACTGGCAATCAACCAATCACTTATATTTTATCTTACATCGATCATCCAGACCTCTGGCAGGCAACTAAAACTTGCTACTATCATCATCTCTCTAGACAACCACTTGATCAAGCAGTTGATGACTGATCATTCTCTACTCCTGGCGATCACTTGATTAAGGAAGACGAGTGATCTTTCTCTCTCCTGACGACCATTTGATCAAGCAGTTGACGACTGATCTTTCTTTCTCCCGACTCTGTGATCTACGATTTGTTTAACACATGGCTATTTTGTGAATAGCAGACCACTTGATTAAGGAAGACGAGTGATCTTTCTCTCTCCTGACGACCACCTGATCAAGGAACGCGACCACCTGATCAGGAAAGACGACTGATATTTCTCTCTCCACACAGCCAAGGGGTGCAAGCACTTTATTTCACTCGACGATAAGAGAATTAGGCAAGCATACACCCGGTTGTATCACATTTTCCCTCAACGATCGTCTTGCTCAGACAACAAATTTAACTCAATTCCTATTCACTATTTGCAAGCTTACTGACTTGACCCTCGGAGCACCCTTAGACCGGCACCATCCCAGTGCCCCCTAAAATCTTACGGTCACGTGTGTTTCGTCTCTTTTGTCACAGGTTAAGCCCAAAGACGTCGTCGGTGTCCGCAAAAATATTAAACAGGTGAATGTTTGATTTCCGGTCAACGGCCCGGTCCTCTTGACTTCTTGACCCGCGATTTCGTACCCTCACAGAGGTTTTTAAAGTTAATTTCATTTTGACTCCAAGTTGATTTTAAAAAGTTGGAATTTTTTGGGAATTAACCCATATTTAAGAGAGGGTCAATTTTGAATTTACAAAATCACTTTTATAAGAAGTGTTATACCAATCGGGTTTTAATGTGATCAATACGAGTAATCAAGCAGAAGCAATAGAAATAGTAAAGAACAATCAAGGACAGAACACAAAGATTTACGTGGTTCGGTTGGTGAGACCTACTCCACGGCGACAACAGCGCGATGATTTCCACTATGATAAGCAAACAAGTTTACACAAGAGATTCGTGAGATTGTGCTACTGATATCTCCTTAGGGTTTAATTTATATAGCCACTAAACCCTAATCCCACCGCCACACCGACTCTCTACAACCGACATTATACACGGATAACACTAATCACCGACATAAGTCTAACTTTCGCATCCCAGCTCTGTCTCGGAGTCCAGCTCTGCCTTGGAGTCCAGCTCTGCCTCACACCCCTGCTTCACATACCAGCTCTGTCTCAGTAATCAGCTTCGCTAACAGGTCCAAAATTCGACGCCGAGACCTAAACGGGTTGGCGGGTCGTAAACCGGGTTCGATACCAATCCATATTCGAGTCACTTCTAGCGAGAAGGGCAATTATAAAAACAAAAAAATTAACCACTAAACCAAACTGTGTTGACAAAAAAGAGTCAAATTTGAATTTACGAAAAACAAGAAACTAAAAAAGAAACTGGTTACAAATTAGGGAGCAAAAAGGAAATAACCCATTAGTTTATCTCATTACTAACCAAGAAATTCAATGACGAAGGAGAAGAAACGTATCACGGCTAATTTGGTGCCTCCAGCCTAGCTCTCATTCCAATCTTCTCCACAGATGGGTAAAAGAAAAGAATAGTATTATTAACTTGCTTCATCACCAACCAAAATGTCTCTCTTTTACGTCTCCTCCATTTTCTCTCCTGAGTAAATAAAAATAGATACAAAGACTAGGGTAACATTAAAAGTACGCAATTTTAATACGAGTGATGATCGAGCTATTTTGGTATTTTATTGCTATGTTCATAAATAAATTACTTGTAAGAATGATGAATTTCTCTTCTTCGGGATCCAATAGTTTTCCTTTTCACTATTACGATTCTCAAACGTATCTGAATTTTTCATAAAAAACGGTATAATGATGATACTAGCATCTACTGGTAACGTACATAACAATTACACATATGCTCGATAAAAACAAGAGAAATAGACGCTTTTCCCGTGCCTAAGATGGTGTTATTTTTGTCCTTTGAGGAGTCTGTTTGTTGTCAAAGTGTGAGAAAATGGGAATGACACATTCTGTAGACAACAACTTAAAAGCCACCATTATTCACCACCATCCTTTTTTTTCTGCCTCTTTTCACTCTCCCAACTATTTCCATTTCTCTCATTTTTTCCCTCATGACTTTCTCTCTCTCTCTATAGAATTTCAACCTCCACATTTGTCTTTCTCAAACTTATTACTATAACTTCAATTAGAAACGCCCAAAAGGAAGTTTAGTGGACTAATTCATGCGGTTACTCTTTCAAATAAACTAGCTCCTTTGACTACTTAAATACTTACTCTTCACACATAATCACTACTATATATAACCACTTCTACTCTCTCCCCTTTTGCTTAATCCTCTCTCTTTCACACATCTTTCTCTCTCTAATATTTTGTTGGGTGTGGATCATGGAAGTTGTTCATCAACATCAAGAATTCACCATGGGTTCTAGTAGTCATGACTACCTTCATGTTGTGAATAAGAGGAAACGCACAAAGAGGCAAAGACAATTCTCTCCTCAACCCTTACCCATTACTACAACTTCATCAAATGGTGGTGGTGGTGGTGGTGGAGATGACCACCATAACTTATCATTACCAACAGCCTCCGTCGAATTCTCCGGTGGGTCGGAGGAAGAAGAAGAAGAAGAAGAAGACATGGCTAATTGCTTAATTCTCCTAGCTCAAGGTGGCCATGATAGAAGAAGATTTAGAGATTCAACTAGTACTAATAGCAAGGGAGGATTAAATGAATATCAGTGCAAGACTTGTAATAAATGTTTTCCTTCATTTCAAGCACTTGGTGGACACAGAGCAAGTCATAAAAGACCTAATAAACAGTCAATATTACCAATAGCTTTCTTGGAACAAGAAGAAGAACAAGAAGATCAAACCCAATTCAATGGAATTAGTCCTCCTTCTCTTACTATTCAAATGGAAAATTCAACTAGTACTAGTAACAAATCTAGGGTTCATGAATGTTCTATATGTGGGTCTGAATTCTCTTCTGGACAAGCTTTAGGAGGTCATATGAGACGGCATCGATCATCCAACGCGGCCGCCACCACCACCACTGTCTCCACCACCAGCACCACCAACACCCATATGTTGGAAAATCATCAAGAGATAATCAAGAAGCCAAAAAACGTTTTCTATTTGGATCTGAATCTCCCAGCACCAGAAGAAGAGAGGGAATCAAGATTTTTCTTCAATTCTAAGCAACAACCATTGATTTTCTCTGCTTCTCCTCTAGTGGATTGTCACTACTAAGTTAGAGTAGTGAAAGCATCAATACCCATGACTCCTTTTATCTTTACATATCAAACTGAATTATTTCCATTTATTCAAACAACATATGAAATTGTGAATTATTTATCTTAATTTCATTTAAATTGGGTTATTGTGATTATTAATTAAATATTATATAGTTGAATATTCATTTTATGAGTTAATTTGATTATTTCCTTATGTTTCATGTATTTGAGGATCATGATTCATGAATTCTTATGGTTGAGTAATTAAGTGGGAAGTGTGTTCATGGTGGCCTTTGTTTCACGAAAAGTAAATTAAGTGATAGCACCATTTGTTTCTTCTCTAGAGAGAGAGGGAAGGTTGCTTGGGTTTTTCACTACAACCAAAAATAAGTCATGGATTAGGTTCCAATGTTTCATTCGGAAGAAAGTGTTGGAATCTGAACCGAAATAGGGGGATGGTTTTTTGCAGATTTTTTGTCCCGAAGCACCTCGAGATATATAACGTTTGGGTTCGTGTGGTCGATAGCTTAAATTTCAAGTAAAGATTTGCATAAAACAGATGTCATATGAATGAGATATTAGCATTTAAAGTTTGGGTTATAACGTGGGGAATGTGAGCTAGTTAAAGTTTTAGTCTCACATCTCTTACTAAATAAAACAAAAGTTTTCAACAAAAAAATAAAATAAAACAGAAGTCTGAAGGCTATAAGTAAATACTCACTCATACTCGGATATTGAGTAAAAATAGTTATAGTGCTTTGCGTGGTTTGCACAACCTGTATGGACGCTTACATTTTTGGTACATTAGATGCAGTCAGACGTACGAGATCTTTTCTGATTTTTCTGTAAAGATCCTTCCAAAATCATGGTGATCACGCAAATCTTTTTCCAATGGGTCAAAATAATCTCGTTGACTGGCCAAAGCCCGTTGGACTCAATAGTTATATTGTGACTGTTGGCTCAACAAAGGTGATTGTTCCTAGTCTATTAATGAACTTAATTATAACTCAGACCCTAAGATCAGCTTGGCAAAGTAACAAGTATTCAGACTAAAGAATCAAGACAAAATCCATATTGCTTACAAGAGTTAGACTGATTTTCGATCAGAAAGAACTTTTAGATCAGAAAAATAAAACAGTTGTATCTTGTGAGCCAAACCGCACTATTATTGGTTCGAAATAGAGTGCGGCTATTGTCTTAAGGAAAAGTGACTCACTCGCTTTTGTCCTTTATTCAGTTTAATCATCTGTTAAGTTAAGTCAGTTCGATTGTAATTCACTCTCATAATATTTGTATACCTGATTTTGATCAGAAAATATTTTTCGTTTATCACTAATCTAAATTTCAGAACAGTAAGAAATAATAATTATCACTAATCTAAATTTCAGAACAGTAAGAAATAATAATCAGAACTCTGATTTTACGTGGTCATTACACCAAACTAACCGAAAGTTCTCTCACATTGAAGCTTGTTTCAATAAATGACAAAAATAAACAAATAGGAAGCTGAGTAACTGCTCAATCGTCTTCTTATGCAGCTAACCATCTTTTCACTTTATAGTATTTTGCTTATATCCTACTTAGAAGTTAGGAAGGAGTGTTGGGTTCTTTTAATTCTTTTGGCCGGCTTATCTTTATCTTTACTTCTCCCTACCCTACCATTAATCAAAACCACTATTCAAGATATGACATCCAAGGTGTACTTCCATTGACATTGTTCTATCCTAGTTGTATATGTGTGCCAAAGTGTAAAAATATGTGCAAATAATCTTCTTGTTTTTATATTCTCTCTAAACTAATAAAACATAATTGAATTATTTTGAAAATGAATGTCTCATGGAGTTGCTAATCACCAGTTCATCCCACTAGTTGGATAAGTACAAATTTGGGTTGTTTGATATACAATGGATGATCGTTCAATACGAATACGTCTGCATCTTACTCGAAGTACATGAATATGAGACGTTATCTTTACTTACACCTAATATTTTGTCTTAATGGGTGGGGAGAGAGAAAGAGAAAGATGAATGAAAAAGTAAGAAGTTAAGATGCATCTAAGTGTTGTCACTCACACTTCATCTTAATGAATAAGTAATAGTTATGAGGATAACGCTTTCCGCGTAAATGTTAATGTTAAGACTTTAGAGCACGTTTTGGTTGGGTTGAGTTGGGCGTTGAGAAAGTGTAGTAGTACTTTAGTGTAGCTAGTAAGCGAAGCATCAGTTCAACAAAAAAAAAAAATAGTAAGGGAAGCATCAAGCATGTGCTGACTTTGGCCCACTTAATTAAGGCGACATAACCTTCTTTTTATTTTTTGTTAAAATAACTCGACATCATCACGTAAATACCATTTTCATATTAATAATATTATGAATTAGCTGGTACATATACAAGTCAATCATGTTATAAGCTTAAACAAATGAAAGTCTTAGGTTGGGAATTTATCCATAACAATCTTCATGGAATTTATGTTTTACAAATTACCGAAGTTGTGTTTGAGGAAGAATTGCACAACCTATTAAAAAGAAATACCGGAATAAAAGTCTAGCTAGAACTAGGGGTGGGAATCGGTCCGGACGGGCGGGAAACGGACACTAACTCAATCGGTCCGGGCGGAACGGGCACAAGTCTTAAGTGTCCACTCGGACATCCGGACAAAACGGACGGACATTTCGGATTTTTCTCCAACAAAGTGCCCGTCCGTGACCGTTTTGATAGTCGGGCAAACCGGGTATCGGTCGGGCGGACACCAGTCACTAATGAACAAATAAAGAATTTTATATTCGAAATTAAAATTGTTTAGTAGCTAAATACAACTTTCTAAACTCCCACCTTCAAATTCGAAAAAGTAAATGAATACAAAATTAAAAGATAATCATTGAGATTTCTCATGGATTAGGATCGATGTATTGTGGATTCTAGGGTTACTTGTGAGATATTTTTACTCTTGAACTCTCATGGTTGTAGTTAACTTTACAAATCTAAAGGCTTAAAACCAATCATATAGGCGGAAGGGTATAGAGAGTCTGATAAACAGACGAGTTCGGTCGTGCGGACTATTTAAGCGGGCGGACTCGGTCGGATCACCGGACAAGGACCTATGTCCGCGTCCGTCCGCTTAAGTTCTTTCGGTCGGGCGGATACGGACACGCTCGGACATCAGACGGTAACGGACCCTTCGGACTCGGACGGTCGTGGGCGGATTTCGGGTTTTCGGGCGAAAATCCCACCCCTAGCTAGAACCCATCAAAAAGAAATAATGGAATAAAAGTCTAGCTAGAGTGTTAAGAAAACGAGTAGTTGTACCACTGCCATTTGACATTTAAATTGCATCAGAACATGTATCATGTCTCTAAGAAAACTCCGAGTGTATCAATAGTAATATCAGATATTGCTCTTCGATCACTACCTAATGGGAGTTCTTAGACTTCGCAATGGTTTTAGTTGTTTACTTATGTGGTATTAATCTTTGAAAAATAATTATGTATTGATGTAGATTGTTGCGGAAGCGTAAAAGTAACGGAATCTACCATTGTTATTAAACTAAACTAATGAAATAAAGCAGATGAAATAACGATAAAAGCGATAAAACGATAAACTTGATTAATAATAAACGATAAACTTGATTAACAATAAACTTGATTCATAATATTCTCTGATCTGCATAACA
>BEHA01000381.1:1018524-1062963 GCA_002897215.1 Eschscholzia californica subsp. californica | reverse complement strand
AAAATCTTTTCTTGTTTCCTCATATCACCCAACTTCTCCCATCAATCAGACTTTAAATACCTCTAGTCAATAATGACTTCAACCCCGATTTCAATTCTTATTTTGGATACAACCGTAATAGGCCCGGCCAAAAAGTTGTAAATCTGACATGAATCGAAATCTAATCTTATTTTGGAAACAATCAATTGGTGTAAATCCAATGGTTGTATTTCGATTCAGGACATTTTCCTTTGGGAATAGAAGGAACTTGTGCCAGGTTGGTTTGTCAAGTGCTGTTTTCTCGACATATTTGTGCGGGCAGCTAACTACTCGTCTACTCGTAGTAATTGATTTGATTATATTGATATTAAACACCAACCGGAACTTCATAGATTTCTTGGTTGCCATCGTGATCTAATCGGACACTAAAGCACACCGGTCAGTCTCTCTCTCTCTCTCTCTCTCTCTCTCTCTCTCTCTCTCTCTATCTCTACAGCTGAGCCTACCCTCATTGAATTTGGATATCTTTCTTTCTGAGGAACTCATTACAATCTGATCTCTTATTTGTATTCTGATCGAATTTATCTACTATTTTGATATTCTGTTAGTGATACAAAATTGTGAATTTTGGTCATCAAATTTTGTTTATTTATTTGTTATTAGGAAATGAATTTTATTCAAAGGAAGATCTATCTTTACAATGTCACTTTTGGACTATATATGTTGGATTGGTGGGAACGCTACCTCTTCAGTATCCTTTTCTAGGGTTTCAATTTATGTTTTACCAGTTTTAATCTTTTAATCTGAATTCACATGATTTGGTCTTTGATGTGATTCTTATAGTTTAATGATTTCAAAGTTTTACCCAATATGAAGATCTTAATCTAGGTATTGTGTGTTCCAGTTGATGATTGTCTTAAATACTTATTAGTGTCGATTGTTCGTACGATCTCTGTTTTAGGGTTGTTTGAAGATTTAAACCTAAAATTTTTTGCAAGTAAGGTCTTGTTTTACCATCTGCTTTTTGTATAGAACAATAAAATGTATTATTGGGGCTTAACTATGTTAGATATATTGATAATCGTGCTTCTATGGTTCGTATGCTACAACGGATCACGATCTGCTGCCGAATTCTACAGAAGGTAATGCTTATACTCCTCTTTTATGATTTCAGCCACTCTAAGTGCTTACCCATATACGTTTATGTGTTTAATATATCTAGGGAGAGTCTTTTGCTTATAGTACTTTTCTCTGAGCTAACTAGTTATAAATCTCACTTTGAGGAAAATATTTTCAAGGACTGCATCTAAGACGTTTCTATAATTCCAATATAAGTAATATAATGCAGACAATGGGCCGTTTCATTGTGATCATATAAGAAATGAAACAAGATTTACAGAAGTTCGAACGTTTGTTGTTGTCGAGGAGTTTGTCCAGATATTTACAAGATCGACTAAGATATGCCAATAGAGTAACACATGAGAGTGAGAATCCAGAATAAGAAACCTCAATAAGAGTCAAATGACCCCATTGCTTACAGGTAAGTAGCTAGAGTGGATACCGAGCTACTGGGAAGTCCAAAAAAGTGAGTGATTTAGCCCATCTTTACCCCTACTCTAAGCAAAGAGGGTCCTTTGGGTCTGATGGATGATAGATTTTCACATATACACTCTTGTTCTTGAAGGTGGATTTGTTCCCAAAAGTCCATAAACTCCATAGGATTGCCTGTGGTAAGCTCTCCCATAAATCTTTGCCTCTGGCTGGTAGGTCCACCTTGGTCGTTGGACTACCAGATCTTCTACATCTCTCAGGACACCCAAAAGATTTTATTAAAAGAAGGTGGTTCACCGATTCAATCTCCTTCTGGCACAAGACACATCGATTAAAAAGCATAGCTCCTCTCTTCCTAAGGTGTCGATAGATGCTGGTCAGAAGAAGAAATCAACTCGAGGGGGAGTGTCTTTGCGCCATAAACAGTCTTCACCTCTCCCTGAATCCCTGCCAATGCAAGGAATAGGAATTAACTGTGGAAGCTGAGTCCTCGGAGGAACTCCAAATCATTCTATCTGAACCTTGACCTGGCGGGTGTCATTCGATCAATTACAGACTGCAGAATCGTGGTTACAATCTCTAATTCCCAATCATCAAAATGTCTTCTAAAGTAAAACCCCGCACCACTCTACCATCCACTGAAGATTAAGTTTCAAGGACTGTTGCTTCATTACTGTTGGTCATGCCATAGAGTAGGGGGAATTCCGAGCTCAGAGCACCAAGTTGAGTTCCAAAAAGAAGAGGTTGCTGCCGTCGCCTCCGAGTCAGCCTTTGGAATGATACAATTTTATTGCAAATGCTTCTTCAAACTGTTCCACCATATTTCTCTTGGAAAATTAGCCATCTGCAGGGACTCTCACTCAAGACCAAACCTCCATAACCATTTCATAAGAAATGTATGGTTCATCCATTTGAGATTCTTAAAGACTAGAACACTGAAAGGGGATTGGTTTACAAAACTTGCCCCAAGTCACCCAGAGAATCCGCTTTGCTTCGAAGTCCCTTATCTTTGCGTCAATACTTTTCATCACACTCGCCGGCATGGAAAACAAGGATAAGAAAAGTAGATAAGGACAGAAGCAAGAATAGCTTTGATAAGAGCTGATTCTGCTGTCGAAAGAAATTTACCTTTCCAATCCGAGGTTACGGAGTTAACCGTTTTGCACCCAAGAGGAGGACCAAGATGTTTAGTAGGGAGGGACTCCGTGGGCGTGATGCATCCAAAAATCATAGCTAGATACGAGAGGTTGCGGACAGACCCTTTACCCAGAATGAAGCTTTTGCCGTTGTTCACTTTGAGGCCAGAAGCCGCCTCAAACCAAATCAAAATATCCCTCAGTCTCTGTACCTGCTTCCCTACTGCATCAAGAAAGAACAAGTTATCTGTTTCGAATTGAACATGAGAAATACTAACACCATTATCCTTGACTGTGAAGCCCTTAATCCAACCCAAAGCCTCTGCTTTACCAATGAGAAAGCTCAGAACCTTCTCCACAAGGAGGAAAAGAAGGGGGGCAGGCGGTCTCTCTGTCTAACCCCCTCGAGCTCTCAGATCTGGAAGAGGCCGCCCCAGTGACTAAACCAGAGAAAGACGTAGTAGAAATCAGATTGTTTATCGAAATACACCGCTTGCACCCAGAGCCTATTTTAGTATATCCAATTATTATCCAATGCAATTGAGCCTAATTTGGGTAATTTATTTTGTTCAGAGAGGGATGTCTAGAGAAAACTTTACGTGCACCTTGAGGTTGAGATTGGGTAACGCTTTCATAACTTGTAGGGAGAAATCTATTGGTAAACAGCTCGATTCATAACTAGCAGGAAATCGAGCACTGAACATGGAAAGATTCCGAAGAATCTTGAACATCTCCTTCTGATTATAAAATATCATCAGGAGTGGATAGCTCTGGTTTGAGTCTTTTGACGAAACTTCATACTTGTTGCAATTCACACAATCAACGTTCCTAAATGACTAGACTGGTATTTTTTACTGATTATATATAAGTACCCATTTATTCCACCAGTTACTTGAAGTATAAGCTCTATTTTTACTGATTTTTTCTATTGATTATCCAGAATTTTGATTTATGTTATGAATTATCAACTGTGTATTTCCACCATTCTTATGCTAACCTTTACATTTTGAGTTTGCTACTTAATAATAGTTGCTAGTTTTCTTTTCAGCCATCTTAAGCTAAAACTTGGTTTCGATGGGAGCTTAGCAACTTGATGTGTCATTTCGTAACGGTGCCAACGCTTTCTGAAGAACACCTAATCAGATCTTTTTTTTTGTTTTCTTTTCTTAGTGGTGCTTTTGGAGTTTCCTGGTATTATTGCAAGATGTTTGCTTATTCCTTGTTCCTGAATATGTAAAAGAATTTGGTTTCCTCCAAGCCTTTCTGAACTACACTACCCAATTTTTCTTGAATTAGAATGTCTTATTCGATGTGCCCAGAATCTTCAGATTGTTATTTTCTAAGGTTCTACGAAGATGTTTGTAAGATGATGTTTGTTCTTTTATCATGCCTGAATTTGACTTGTTTGCATCTGGATTGTTGGACTCGAAGGCCCCCAAATTAACCATCTAGACAAGTAATATACACGAGCCTGACGAAAATCAGCAGTTCAAGTGTGGCTCAACTCAATTTTCGACTGGGTGCTACTTCAAGTGTGACTCTACTCGATCCAGACCTCGAATTTTTGATCTCACTCAAAAACAAAACAGACCAGCACCACTTCAGGATGTTTCATATTTGGACTTTTTGTGTAATTTAACTAGTAATTGTCTCCATACAACAAGATCTTTCTAAAATAAGGTGGCCTTGGTTTTTTGGGTTCAATTAGGGCGAGAGCTCTGAAGTAGCACCCAGTCGAAAAACCCAAGATATTATAATCATACTAGCACTCCACGTTCTAGTTAAATCTTTTTTTCTTTTCTTTAAGCTTGATATAGAGATCTCCTTTATCGGAAATCCACCCATAAAAGCCTGCTCGAAAGAAGATTCTCCTGCTCTTTGGAACACAGTGAAGGAGGAGAAGCTCCCTCTATCACAACATACAACGGTTACACGCTCACACCTTATTAAAGGACGGTTACACTTTGCTTACATCTTATTAAACCCAAGTTAGTTGTTTTGTATCAGGAAATCGACGACCCAGAAGGACTAATTATCAGATAACCAAATCAAATAAATTATTTTATTTTCAGATGCAATTCTTCACAATCCCTGCAAAACTTATTTTGTCATTGAAGTTGTACCTATGAACCAGCACAAGTGAAAAATGTTCAAGTGATCTTAATTTGCCCTTGCTTTCACCTATACTAGATTGAAATGAATATCCCACAAGATCTTCATAGCCTTAACTTGAACAATCTCAAGACTGCCATGAGGTTTGATAAAGCTGAGGTCTTCTTTATACAGTGTCTTTCTCTATCTTACTAAGAATTTTCAGGAAAAACCTTCTCAATGAATTCGAGAAATCTCTTTGAGTAGTACGTGGGATCAACAGCTGAAATCAATAGTGAATCAAAATGAAGGGATTTGTATGCATGCTCAATTTTCTTGCTCATGTTGTAATCCTGCAATATATCAATTATACCCAGGTATAGAACGACATCATTCACCTCATGAAGCAACTGTGATTTCTCTACCTCTTGAACAAGCTCCGCTCTTGCTGGCATGTTCACTCCAAGCTGAATCTGAAGTCTGATCAAATAAAAAGAATATAATAAAGATCAGATTTTGAAGAACATCAGGATTTCGAAGAGCATTTGGCATGTTATGACCTAATGAATAGTAATTGTTTTATACTATGATTGATGATTTGATATAATGGATCTAAACTCGGCTCAAGTGTACCTTGCTGTTCCGGGTAGTAAGAGATCAACTTCTTCGTCACCAGCTGCTGATGCTCGTAACCGGCTACCTCTTACATGAGATCCGAAAACGACGCTATTGTCATCTTCTCCACGTGGCACCAAAACAAGCCCTTCTGGGTAATTAGCAAGTTCTTCCTCTTGTGTATCTGCCATAATCGTCATCATCGAAGCAGAAATTAGTTTTCGTGTCTATCAATTATTCACCAAGACAAGGTCCTAACCTTAGACCTACCCTTGATTTTTATTGGGACAGGGCAAAGTTATCTATACATATAACTGTTTAAAAGATGGGGAAAACCACCTTCTTCTGCAACAACCCCCAATCCGTCAGTCGCTAAACTTTGTGGATAAGATATGAGAGACTGTAAATGTCGCGGAGCTCGATAATGAACACCTAATAGAAGACTGTAATCCATTATCTGTTCTGATTCGAGAAACTTGCTATCAATCTTGATCTGCCTAAAAACATGAACATATTGAAGTACTCAACAATCAACACCTAATAGAAGACTATAATCCATTATCTTTTTTAATACATAATTTTTTGTGAAATGAAGAGAACTTAAAGCCATCCTTACTCTAAAAGAGATTCCCGCCAAGAAGGTTCCAAATAAAAGGCGTAGTTCAAATCCAAGTCCTTCAGTGTTGTGTTCTCATCAATCTGCACCTTGTCTGCGGAACGTCCCAGGGATGAACCTTTCAGATCAAATCTTCGGTGAATCCTCAACTCGGTACAGAACATGTTGCCCATTACTACAAATCGGAACTGCAAAATCGAAATTACATAGAAAGATTAGTTTCGGTTGTAGTCCTGTGACAAGAATTTCTTATACAAACATATATACGAGAGTAAAGGCGAACTAACATTCTACTTTTAAAACTGACATTATATGAAAAATAACGTTGCACGAGTCTAATAAAAGAAAGGCATAAGCTGATTTCCAGACTCCCTATGTGCCATAGAGAATCAACATCAAACACATTAAAGCGTGATATTAGTCAACCCACTAATAATAGTTACCTTTTGACCACTGGAAGGTTTAATCCTGTGAAGTCCGAAAAATTTGGTTATAAGTGTGTTATCATATGTACGAACATGATGATGATATTTTGGAAGCATCCGCAAAAGAACCTACAAGTTGAATAACTCCGTCAAAAGAAAACCAACATATAATTTATACCCACAAAAAAATAACATGCTTGAAGGTTTTAGTAAACAGAGTGTTGCACTTGGCATTCTTAATGTCATATACTATCACATGTTTCTTCCCAAAGGAAAATGCACAAAAAAAGGAAGTTGCTAGTACAAACAAGTCGGTACAGAGACTGTGGATACCTTCACTTCAGTTTTCCGTAGTGTCTTTATCATAAACCGATCATCTTGAGAGAGGAAAAAGACACTACCACTCTTCCCAGGAGATGAAAGTTCCCTAAGAGCATCATTTCCGCAAATGGACATCATGTAATCTGCAGCATCAATCTTAAACAACTCCCTCAAGTTTCTGCCAGGATAGAAATTAACCTTCTAGTCATACATTGGAAGTATAACAAATTAACATGTCATAAGACATACAAAAAAGTATACTTTTGCATGATGACAAGAGACTAGTAGTCTAGTATAATAAGGAAATTACGAAATAACGTTATATATGAGTTGATTTGAAATATGTATGAAATGACAATGGAAATGCACTGACAAAAAAGTTTTTAAACTATACTAATTCAGAAATGCCCGGAGAACTGTGTAAACCAGAAAAAAAAACAGAAATAAACTTGGTACAGAAAAGCATTAATGATGAACTAAATATCAAGATTAAAGCGACTAGCAATATGAAGTAGTCAGTGCTAACAACATAACATTGACAACATGTCCCAAGAGGACCACAACTAACACACGTGAAAGAGATAACCAACCTAAAAACCATAGGACAATAATCTTTCCATTTGAAATCTTCTGATTGGTGGGAGGGTGTCAATTGAGATCCATCTCGGGGAAAGTTCATCCAAAAGCTTGCACGAGGACCAAAGTCTGATGCTCGAACTTCTCGCCTTTGGATTGGTGTAATTTTTCCAACGGTGTACCTAACAATAAAACAAACTAAACCATGATACTAATCTTCAGACAAGTTCTTTCAGATAGAAGAAAGGAGGATAAAACGAAGAGAGCAACTGTAGGATTTAGACATGTGGAATAGGTGAATTGTGAGAATAGTCCAACATGGGAAAAGGGTAATCTAATAAATAAGAATGTAATAATTAGGTCCTGTCCACTCACTGCCAATTGGTTTTGATTTGGATGGCCACAAATTTAACAGAACTGCAATGGCAAGTTAAAACTGATAAGACTATTTACCTGATTCCAAGTTGCAAACTGAGCATTAGATCATAACTTCGGTGGCCTTTAATGATTTGTTCACCAGGTTTCTTGATCTCCTTGGCAAGTTTTTTCTTTCGTCTTATTGATCTTTTTGACGATGAGAAACTATTATTTAGTACAATCTCACTAATTAAAACACCTTGCATATATTCACGTTCCAGGATTGGAGCAACTGCATCACCCACCTTCTCATCACCTTCCCTAAAAGATTCTCCTGGATTCAATGACGAATCATATCCAATTACTTTCTCAATTGCTACCTCAAGACTCCATCGCCTTTCCAAAGAGACATTTTTTGGACGGGAATGCTCCACGTTTAGCAAGTTCCCTTTTGGGAGTTTATCAGATAAACCATGAGGAGATCCTTGGCTCAAACCAGCATTGAACTTTGCAACATCCACTGAAGAAGCATTTCGGCTGTGTAAACCATGGATCTGCTTTCTCATATCTGGAAGTAGCCCTCGTTTTCTCAAAGCATTAAGGTAAAGTTCTTCTGCAGCTGGAAGCTTGCTTCCGTTTGGATAAAGAACTCCTTTTCCATCCTTCAAGCCTCGTGTCCAAGTCCCGACATAGCTACCACCATCATACCAGGTAAGCACTCCAAACCCATGCATCATGCCATCTGACCAGCTTCCTTCAAAAGAATCCCCGTTCATCCAAGTAAGAGTTCCTTTCCCAGACATTTTCCCTCCCTTCATTTGGCCCAAATAAACATTACCATTAGCCCATATATATTTACCAAACCCTTCGATTGTTCCCTGAATCCACGACCCTTCAAATGAATCTCCATTCGGATAAATTTGATATCCCAGACCATGTTTGAGATTCAACCGCCAGCGCCCTTTGTAATTAATTTTATCAGACCCAACATATGTCCCTGTCCCGCTCATATAATCACCTGAAAATTCACCCTCGTAAACAGCTCCAGAAGGCCATTGAATCTTTCCGATACCATGCTTCCTTCCTCCTCTCCACTCACCCTCGTAAATGCAGCCATCTGACCACACATACTTTCCCGAACCCTCGGGAATGTTACCCAACAAGGACCCAGAGTACGAATCGCCATGGAGAAGCGAAATGTCACTGACTCTGAAGGCACTGGATTCAGAAGATAGATGAGCAGCTTCCCCGTTTCCTAATATGAGTGAGCTTTCTTTGCCACTAAAACTAACAGGATCAAGAGATTTTGTTCTTTCTACACGAGACAGTGCTCCTCCCAAATTATCCACAAAGGCCGCAGAGGCAGACATGCATAAGCCAAAAGGATTGAGTTCCTCACAGAAGTTGATCCTAGAATTGGTGAAAATGGGGTTCCATCAAATGCATTTTAAATGAAGTTTGTAATGGTTCCCCAAAAGTTTTTAATTCTGTAAGCAGACCGAAACAATAACATTAAAACATGAGAGCCTTCAAGTTGGTAGTACGAAATGCAATAACATGAGAAAATTGATTGGAAGCAATGAGGAAAAGTAACTAATCATATAAGAAAACATGTATGCTGCAAAAGTTTCTAGCTCAAACACCACCGTATTATTTATCAAGTATTGAACCCCGTCACTGCTCAGTTATGCCGGTCAACCCAAGAGAAGTAGTAATTAGCTTGTTTTGTATGTGTAAGGGTGGGGGCCGGGGAGGTCGTAATCACCAGTTTTCGACCCTGTGAATACATTGGATATTAGTGGCAGACAATCCATGTTCATGGTTTCACAATCGATATTACATCTAGTCCTTCACCAAAAATGTCTTGGCCACCTGAATTAGCAAGTGAGTGTCCTAAAACCTAAACAACCCAAGTTTGAATAACTAGTCTAGTATCACCTGGTTTCCATCCAACCTCTCGACTCCACCACCTTTAAAAGTTTAAATAGCATCACGTAAACAAACGAATGTTTATAATCTTGCAAGTAAACAATAAGCCATGTCCTACTTATGTGCTCAACCACTTTCGATTCTAATTCATTCATCCTACGATCTTGAAAAACTCAGGGTCAATAGGAAAAGACCAAATGCCACAACAAACATTTCATGCTTGCAAATTGTTCACTAAAACAACTTCATTAGGGCAAACACAAGTCTAATTCGCTGACTAAAGTCATTACCATAAGAACCCCATTTTACAAAATAAAATAAAAAAATTCTATCTAATTCCTTCTACTCTAGTCTCTCTATATATTGAAATAACCGTGTGGGTGTCCATAGACACGGCCACCACCCAACCGACAACACAAGGAGAAAGAAGAAACAGTATATTAGGGTTTCCCATTCTGTGTATTTCTAATTATGTAAACTGCATCTGTTGTAAACTAATATATATATCCATTAAATCAGATCAATAAAGCACCTCTTTTTATCCTCAGTTTGTTCCTCAATTCGTTCGTCTGCTAGCTTATTTATTTTAAACAATCTCTACGAAAATCGCTTCATTTAGTAATAAAGTTTGTTGGATTTAGCTTTGCATATTTCAATTTACACCACCACCCACAAGACCCTCTCTCTCTCTCTTTTCCCAATAATTTCCGACTCCTAATAAGAAATTACTTCTAACCCATAACAAAAGATAATCTTTGAAACTTCTTAATCCCCATCACTTTCCCAACATTTTCAAATATAATCCTCAACATTTCCCTCAAACTTACAAATACTTTAAGGATAAAACTACTTCTTCTAAATAACTCATCAATTCAATAAAATTTTAAAAAATTAAATTCATCCCAAATTTCTCCTTATCACTAAAATAACAAATCAAACTAGATGAAACCCTTAAAAATTAATAGAACACTTCACTAGTTCAGTATTTAATAATAACCAAATCTAATCATGAGAACCCAAAATCTATAAACTTAATCTGATTTTTATTCAATCATACTAACATTTAAAATAAGAAAATCACTAAAAGATTAAGATGAGAGATAGAGAGAGAGTACCTTTGGTTTGGGTTGTTGTTTGACTGAAGAAAAATGAGGAGGAGGAGGAAAGAATCTAAGCAAGTTAACCCTTTATGGCCTTATTAGCTCAAGCACGCACTACCAGAAAAATAAATTATTTAATATAAATCCTTGTTTTTTTACTTCTATTTAATTAACATTATTAAGCTCTCTTAATTAACTATTGAATTTGTTTATTTTAAAAACATTTTAATTAAGAGTTACGTTAAAATGAAAAAAGTCGGTTACTATTTCTTACGTCTGATGACTTGACTCTATGGATTTACCAGTTTTGACTCCACCTTTGTTATTTGAAAATAAATGGGTACCCCAAAAAAGAGGTCCAAATCCAACAATTATCTGTTGCTCTAAATTTTTGTAAGTGATGATAGGGAATACGGAAAAGTTGATGTGAATGGCGATGCTACCTGTTGCATCAAGAGGGAGAAAGTGACGTGAATCTAACTGGCCGATTAAGTTCTCGTAACAATTATGACAAAAAAAAGTTTTATAGGGGTCCTCGTTCTCGTTAAAAGGGGCATTTCATGTGAATTAAGTACGAGCCTACTAAACTCACAAGAAACTATTTGGTACAAGCCTACCGAATTCGTAAGATATGAGTTCACTGAAATTCATTCCACTAATTTATTTTTGTAAATTGGGTGGACCCTTTTAACAAGAATGAGTGTCCCTATAAAACTTCTCCATGACAAATCTCTTTTTGTTCTTCAATTCGAATAATTTTTTTTTTGTTAAACCAATTTTTTGTATTATATACAATCATAATGCGTTATGACAAAATCCTATGTTGATCTTTAATTTGAATAGAAAATCTTTTTTCTTTTTCTTCCTAAACCAATTTTCTTGTTCCTCCTCATATGTTTTTTGATGAAAATTCATACGTTGCGAAAAAGTACAACACAATATAGTTCTTCATAATGTAATATGAGCAGAAAATAAATTTATCTTCTTCAATTATGTTGTACAAGTTCCCACCGATTTGAATATTTGGGAGTACTAGTAAGGAGAAGGTTTTTTTAGGAGAGAGAAAGAGCCGTGACATCAGCAGGCGATTCTCTTCTCCTTTCTATCTTCGTATCCTAAATACAAACCCTAGAAACCACAGCTTCAATCTCTCTTCAACAATCACTCAACTTCCAACTTTACAACAGCAATTAATAGTTTTACCTACCTCCTCCATTTCAATTCAACAAAGACAAAATAAATCATCACATTGAGCCACGCGAAGATCAAGCTTCCAAGATCACAAACCCTAGCAATTGGGGGAAACCTGGGTTTCATTTTTCAAGGGAGAATAATCACATCTATCTCAGCTCACCAAAGACAAAAATCAACACGTTGCGGCCACTCCCAAGAAAAAGAACGGCGTCAACCAACACGTAAAGGTAAACCCTAACGTTTCCTCTTCCATTTGCGCGGTTTTCTTTTACTCCGCCGATTTTTTGGTCCGTCTTTCTGGTTTTGAGGTCAGTTTCCATTCTCTCCCTATTCCATGTCGTCAACCACTATAACCCTAGTTGAGTAGACAGATTGGAAGTGTAGCTAATTCCCGAGGCTTCTGCATGCAAAGCAATGATTCTAAAATGGCCGGACGTGTTTGTCCTCGCTCTTCTTCCTCTCTACTATTTAACCTCGACTATTAGTGTCTCTGATACCCACCACCTTGTTCTCCTATTACCTTCTCTTCTCACTTTAATGGCTTCACAGTACTCTCTTGCCACTCATGGAAAACTCACTTTGAAATTCTCTAAACCTTCATCCAAGCAAGAACTCCCACCTATCAATCAAGGTTTCATAGGAAGATGGGTGTGTTCTTATGATGTTGGTCTAACTTTTATCAAGAAGATGCTTTTCCCTCAGTCCAGATTCTCCAGAGACTGTGACTATTATCCAGCTGAGGGTCCTGTTAACACCTTCATCATCAAGCCTAAAAGCCAATTTGTGATGGATGCTTTGAACTTTGGTCGACCCTGGGTTTTGAGAGGAATGCTACTAGTTCTCAAGGTAGTTGAATTTCCTCTTACTGAGCCCACAGATGATCTATTCTACGAACCCATGCGATGTACTCTTTACAAAGTTCCTCAGGCCATCCAGAATCGAGAAGATTTCGATTTTATCTTCAGTTGTATGGGTAAGATTATTAGTATTAAGCCTCGTAAGTTTGGTCGGGTTAATAACAATACTGTTCGTGTTCACTTTCTATATGATATTCGAACCCCTCTCCTAGCTGTGATCAATCCTATATTCTCTGATGGAGAGAAGGAAATCAAAATTAGTTATCAGAAATTTCCAGGGGCTATATGCCAGTTATGTCGTATCATTGAGCATCCTATTAGCAACTGTCCTATTTTTGAAAACTCCACTGATGATGAGAATAGTTCCAATAATGATCATATGGAGGATATCTTAGTGGATCTGAATGTGGAAGCTCATGAACCTCCTCTGTTGTTAGCCCCTCCACCGTCTCCAGTGCAGGGAGTGACCCCACCTCACTTTCTTTTTCCTTCTTCTGGCAAGAGAATTCGAGAGCATCCCAGACCTTCTTCAGAAGGCAATTCAATTTTATCCGATGATAACTCCTTTGAAGACACTCTAATGATAGAAAATTTGGAAGTGAGGAGGTTGCTTCAAGAGTCATTGCTTTTAGATCAAAGCTTGAACATTATTACTAATGCAGGGGATAGGGATGATGCTGCACTTTCAATCTCGTCTTCTCACTGACTTGGAGTCTTTAGTGCTTGGGGTGTAGGGATAGGCCTAGTTTGGTTTTTGGTTGTTGTTGTTCTGTCTATGTGTTTATTTTGTTTACTAGTTCTATTACTGTGGTAGTAGTAGTGGTTAGAGTCTGTTTTCATTCTTCTTAGACTTGTGATCCTTTCTGGACTTTTTTGGGAGTTTAATTCGAAGGAGTCTGAGCTGGAGTGGTACTAGACACTCCAGTCTTAGTCACTTCCTTTTGGTGTGTCTGGTCTGAGAATGAGGACAGACTTTGTGTCCTACCTTTGCTTATCTTAATATAATCCTATTTACTGTTATCTTCTTTCATTCTATTCTCTCTTTAGTTCTTATTTTATTATTGCTTTCTCTTTATTTCTTTGTTAGCATTTAGCTCTTCTTAGTGATGTTATCTGTTTAATTACTCTTATCTTTGTGTTCCTTTTTCCTTTTGCATCTTCTATGATCTTGTTAGTTCTTTTACTTGCTTCTTGTTGTTTCTTTGCTTCCTTTGTGGTAGGTTGATTTCTTGTCTAGCTTCTCTTTAGCTGTAGTTCTTTTGTTCCTGGGAGGAGTGGAGGGTAGTTTACTTGTGGTTGTTTAGTCCTTGGTGATTAGCTCTAAAAGTAGAGAGTAGGATTAGATTGTGAGAGCAGGTTAGTGAGAGCTTTTCCTTAGATTGTTAAACCCGAGTTTGGAGTGGTTTCGGTTAGGCTGTGATAGGTGAGTGGACCTTTTGAGGGTGCCTCTAGATTGCAGGTTTAGTTTAGGGGCCATCGTAGGGAGTCTTTTTTAGGGTGCCTCTAGATTGCAGGTATAGTTTAGGGGCCATCGTAGGGAGTCTTTTTGAGGGTGCCTCTAGATTACAGTGTTGATCTGTTGAGGGTGTCTTTAGAGTGATATTGGGTTGTCCTCGGTTAGTTAGAGGGCCCGAGGGTTCCTCTAGCACTGTGTTGTATTCCCTGTAGTCGGTTCGTAGGTGCCTCTAGATTGCAGGTATAGTTTAGGGGCCATCTTAGGGTGCTATTATAGGGGTCTGTTTAGCCTTTCATGATTGGAGGTGCTTTCTTTCTCTCCTATCTTAGACTTATGGACCTAACTATTCTGTCTTGGAATGTGCGAGGTTGTAATAATTTTGCTAATCGTAAGCATTTACTCAGACTGATTAAAGATCACAACCCGGACATTCTTTTTCTGTCCGAAACTAAATGTATGAATGTGAACATAGACCAAATGCTGAATATTCATAATATTTACAATAAGCATATCATTGATCCGGTTAATAAAGCAGGGGGTCTAGGCCTTTTCTGGAATTCCAACTATGACATGGATATTATACATGCAGATCAAAATATGATTCATGTCCTGAGCACTCAGGTAGTCTCGGGTAGTAAAATTTATCTCACAGGTTTCCATGGGTGCCCTTATAAAAATAATAAGATGAAACCTTGGGATACACTTGCCCACCTTGTTCCTAAGGACAATACTCCTTGGCTTGTCATAGGAGATCTCAACTGCATTCTTGATCCTTCTGAGAAGTCAGGAGGACAACCGGCTCATCTTCCCACTATTCAACAACATAAGAATATTATCAACAATCTAGGCCTTCATGATTTAGGTTTTCATTGGTTATCCGTATACTTGGACCAATAGACAATTTGCTGGTAATCTGATTGAAGAACGGCTAGATAGAGCAGTGGCGAGTTATAATTGGCTTCTCAGTTACCCTCATTCCAGGATTAATCATCTTGACACTCATGGTTCTGATCATAAACCTATTCTGCTATCTACCAATAATCATTCAAATCTTGGCCGTAAACCCTTTAAATTCATTTGCACTTGGATGTCTCACCCCAATTGTGCTAGCTTCATCAAATCCAATTGGCTTTCGATCCCTAACCCGATTCAATCCAAGCTTAACTCCCTGGCCATTAAGCTCTCTAAATGGAGCAAAGAAGTTTTTGGTAATTTGGACAAGAACATTAAGCAGCTTACCCACAATCTTCAGAGGATCAATAATGCAGAAGATTTCAGAAATACATACGCCCAAATCGAGAATCTTCTTCTTCAACAAGAGAGTTTATGGAAGGAAAAATCCAGAATAGCCAACATCAACTTGGGAGATAGAAACACCCAATATTTTCATGCTAAGGCTACCACTAGACTGCGTAAGAATAAGATTCTGGCAATTAAGAGGACTGATAATACTTGGGCTAATGATGAAGTTGAAATAGCGACGATTTTTTCTAACCATATTCAGCAGATTTCCACCACAGCGGGATCTACTATGTCCTCCAATATTAAGGATTGCTTCTTCCCTCAAATCTCAGATGTTCAGAATGAGTCTCTCACTGTACTTCCCCATTATGACGAGATTAGAATGGCCACTTTCGCTCTTAAGCCAGGAGCGGCTCCTGGTCCAGATGGTTTCCCGCCGCATTTCTACTAGCCTAATTGGGAGACTGTCAAGGAAGACATACAGTTGATGACTTCATCTTTCTTTCAAAATTCTACTTTGCCAGCTGTCTCTAACCACACTCATATTTGTCTTCTTCCCAAAACTAAAACCCCTCAATCGCCGGCTGACTACCGGCCTATTAGCTTGCTTAACACCACCTACAAAATCATTACCAAAATTCTAGCCAATAGACTTAAACCCATTTTGGCTGATATTATCTCTCCTTTTCAAGGAGCCTATGTTCCAGGTAGGCAAATTACTGATAATATTATCATCAGTCAAAAACTCATTCATTCTTTCAAAAAAGTTAAGGGCGCCAAGAGCTACTTTGGTCTCAAGTTGGACATGTCTAAAGCTTTTGATAGAATTGAGTGGAGTTATCTGGAAAATGTGATGAATTTGATGGGGTTCGCAAGCTCTTGGATCAATCTCATTCAGACTTGCATCTCCACTAGTTCTATGGCGGTTCTCATCAATGGACGCCCGGGCAGTACTTTCAATGTGAGCAGGGGCATTAGGCAGGGCGATCATCTCTCTCCTTTTCTTTTTGCCATTGCCATGGAAGGTCTTAGTCGTCTCCTAGAGAAAAAGCACAGTGAGTCCTCTTTCATTGGCTTTCCCATTCCTCACTCGAACCTCATTATTAAACACCTTCTTTTTTCTGACGACTGTATCATTTTCGGGCAAAACTCGCTTGAGAATATTTTCAATCTTAAACAAATTCTTAAGGAATTCAGCGAGGCGTCTGGGCAAATGATTAATTATGCTAAATCGAATATCTTTTTCTCTAAAAACTCGCATCCGAAATCCAAACGGATAATTATTAGAGAACTTAAAGTTCATCAGTCGTCGTCAGGGGATAAATACCTGGGTACAAAACTTTTTATTGATCGGAATAAAAAACAAGCCTTCAATTCCCTCATTATTCAAATTAAAAATAAACTTGCCAAATGGCAAACTCACCTCCCCTCGCAAGCTGGCCGCTCGGTAGTCATCTCAACTATCGCAGCAGCTGTTCCCCGATACCAAATGCAGTGCTTTGCCCTTCCCAAAGGCATTAGTGACAACATTGAGTCTATTCAACGGACTTATTGGTGGGGAAAATCCAAAATTTTCCATACTATCAACTGGAATTCGATTTGCAAACCTCGCAATCAAGGTGGTCTTGGTCTACGTCTTCCTCAACTCGATAATCAAGCTTTTCTGCACAAGCTAAACTGGCGTATCGTCAAAAACCCGGAAGCTATATGGGTTCAAGTGCTCAAAGGGAAATACTTTCATAACTCTCACAAACCTACGCAGTCCAAGAATCATCATTCTTGGCGTTGGAAATCTATTTCCAAACACTATCATCAAATTGATAGCCTTATTTTTTGGAGTATTAATAAAGGTGAGCAGATCAATATTTGGACTGACTATTGGATACCTAATCATCCGCCACCAATCACGAATGATAGAGGTTGTACGTTCGAGAAGGTATCTCAACTTATTACGAATGGTATGTGGAACTTAAATTTAATTAATATGTGTTTTAATAATGATATTTGCAGTTCTATTCTCAGCATTAATCTTAATCCCAACGAAGAGGATAAAGCCATATGGACATTGACTAAATCAGGTAATTTCTTTCTTAAATCCATATATAATTTTTTACATAACAATACAATCCACAATACACAAAACCAGATGGACTGGTTCTTTATATGGAATATGAACACTATTCCGCGGATTAAACTATTTCTTTGGAAATGCTGCACTAATAGCCTACCAGTAAGAGCGAAGATTGGTAAATTCATTGGCAATAATTACTCATGTGTTAATTGTAATGAAGATGAGACACTTGATCATGTTATGTTGCATTGCTCTTTCGCTAAAGCAATCTGGTTCCATTTCCATATTAGAACGGATAATATCTCCAGTACTACTCAGTGGATTCAACAATGGAAACCGCTGGAGGAAGAAACAATTAATCTTTATGCTAAAATTCTATGGTTTTTGTGGAAAGCCAGATGTGAAAACTGCTTTACGACGAATAAACAAAATCCTTCACAAATGATAGAGAGGATTATCAATACCACGACTACTCCAATCAGAACTGAGTCTAGAACCATCAATAAATGTAAGGAAAAAACGAATACCCAAACATGAGACCTCCATCGACACCATATATTAAGATCAATGTAGATGCTTCATTTGTCAGTTTAAATGAACAGGCAGGAATTGGCTACATCATACGAGATGCAGAGGCTAACTACATAATAGCGGTGGCAGATATTGTTCGAGGGCAACATGCGAAAGAATGTGAAAGTTTAGCAATACTATCTAATCTCCAAGGTGCTATGCAACTGCAAATTCCTTATGTGCACTTAGAAAACGATAATCAAGCAATAATCTTAGCACTCAACGGCAAGGGAGTAAATCTTCACTGGCAATCGCAAAGAATCATTCAACGGATCAAAGACATCAAGGAAAAATTTATAGGAATTATATTCACTCATATATCTCGAAATTGTAATACTTATGCTGATGCATTAGCTAAATGGGGTCGTACCCACGGTCATAAGAAAACTTGGCATGATGTCCGCTCTTTCTTTTCTGATTTCTAGTCGGTTTGTAATAGACTCTGGTTTAATAGTAATACTTTTCATCAAAAAAAAAGTTCCCACCGATTTGTTTGTCCATTAAAGGTAACCTTTTGTCATTACTCATCATTAATGTTACTTCTACTAAGAGAGAGATCGAGTTCAAAATTAAATCGAGTATATCGTCATCTTGATTAAGTTTCATTTGTAATTTCTCCCTTTTGAACATAATTGTTATGTGTCTCACATCAAATTCCATTTTTCGTTGATGAGTTTGCTTACCCATTTATTATACATAACATAAGATTTTGTGCAGTCTGGGACAAACCAAAAGATTAAATCTAGCCATCTATTGTGTTTTTTCTCAGATATTATCCATTAGTTCTCTTACCTACCTAAAAAAACATAATTCGTTCATCCACTCACTAAATCTATTATAAAAATTCACGAGAAATTTTGATCGTCCAATTTCCACAGTTAAATCTCAACCCTTGATTCTCATCTCAAATTATAACTGTCATCATAAAATTAATCTATTGTACAAAACACAATGTTTTTTGCGGTCTGGACAAACCAAAAGATAAATCTAGCCGTCTGTTGTGTTTTGTTCTCATATATTAACCATTAGATCTCTTACCTACCTAAAAAAACACAATTCGTTCAACCACTTACTAAATCTATTATAGAAACCAACGATAAATTTTGACCGTCCAATTCCATAGTTACATCTCAACCCTTAATTCTTATCCCAAATTATAACAGTCATCATAAAATTAATAACAGAATACAAAACACAATATTTTGTGCTGACTGGGACAAATCAAAAGATAAATTCAGCCGTCTGTTGTGTTTTTTCTCAGATAGTAGCCATTAGATCTCTTACTTACAAAAAAAATACAATTCGTTCACTCACTCACTAAATCTATTATAGAAACCTACGATAAGTTTTGTGATGCAACCGTAGTAGGCAAGAGATTAAAATTATAGAGATCGCTCCTCTACGATTGATTAAATCAAACAATTTTATTTATTAGTCTAAGCCCCCTTAACAATGAAAATAAAAGGTCTATTATGGGCTTGAAACCCTAAAATAATAGAAGTAAAAAAAATTACCAAAACTTTAAAATAACTAGAATTTAGAAAACTGATAAAACAACCACAATTGAGGAACTGTTAAAAACTAGAAAATCTTCCCTAAAACAACTAAAATTTTGAAACTGCTAAAGCTAAGAAAACATAAAATTCGAAAGCTACTAAAAAATTAGAAAATCTTCTTGTAGGTCATCCAATCCCCGACTTGTCACGGTCCCACTTAGCATAAAATCATAATGCTATTTTGTCTGTTGCATCATCCTCCTAGGATTGGACAAAATTCAACCTCGAATTTGAATTGTCCTCGTGCGAATTATCTCCAGAATATGGTAATAAGTGCTTGACGTTGAAAACATCCGAGGAGCGCACATGACTTGACAATTTCAGATGATAAGTATTCAGATTAATCTTTTCAAGTATCTCTAGCGGTCTGATTTTCCTGGCTGAGAGCTTGTTATATTCTCCCATCGAAAACCGATCCTTAGTTAAAACGACCCAAACATACTCGTCCTACTCATACTCCACATGTTCCTCTGGGCTCATCCTATAATAAAGTCTATTAGGTAACGTCGTCTGGGAACTCGATTTATTTGATGTTGAAAGTCCTTCAGCGGTGGTAGACTGTCACATATATCTGTAGGGAAAACATTTGTGAATTATTCCCATTCTGGGCGAACGGAATATGAGATCATGCCATCCACAATACTTATTTCCTTACCAATCAACATATATCCAACATCAATTTGTGCAACCTCCAAGATAACAAATTCGAAATTTTACTTTTCTCAGTTGTAGGCGAAATCTCTCTACTTGGTAGCAAAAATTTTCTTCTTGTCAAATAGAAAGCTAAAACTATTATTTCGACCAGCATGAATAGTCGATCTATGAAACTGCGAAGGTTTGCGCAATTATAGATGACACACATCCATAACGACGACATCACACCACACACTATCGTGATATTGTGTTCCAACAGAAAAGGAAACAAGACACTGTTTGGAAATAGTTACCTGAATTCTCTTCTTAAGCCACACTAATGTGTAAGGATCTGGGTGTGGTTTTGTCTTCAAGTTAAGTTTGGTTCTCGCCTCTTCGGAAATAACGTTCTCACACGCACCAAAATCAACGATTAGTTTACACACCTTCCCTCTGATTGTGCAAATAGATCGGAAGATATTATTCTATAACCAATCTTTCTCTTCGAGGGTACGTGGTGCATAACACGACCGTCTAATTACTAGTAGTGGTCCAACATCTCCCTCAACGAATTCTTCTGATTCAGCATCATCATACACAGGATCACCAACATCTTCTTGATTTGCCTTCTCTTGTGTAGTGTTAACCATGTACACCCCTTTACCGTGAGGTCCTCCTTTTGGATATTGATTTGTTCGATGACTAAGTTCGCCACACTAAAAACATCGAATAGTCGACCGCTAGTTTGAGACGAATTAGTCTGATTATTTTGTTGTCTCGCGGCTACCCGTGTTTGTGTAGAACCCGAAGCATTACCTCGTTGTGGGTTACTACCTGTTGGCCTAACCTCAACATGACTTCTTTCAGACACCGTAACCCAAGATGTTGTTCCTCTACCCCTTCTTTTCTTTTATTTTTCACAAATTAGGGCACGTTGATGAGCATCTGATAACGTAAATGGATCAAACATATTGATTGTATCCTGATAGTCTTCCTTAAGAACACCAATTTAGCGAGCGACTAGCTGTTCTTCGGTTGCAGCAAGTTCATTGCGAGAAATCAGAAAGTGAAACTTAGTAGTATACTCGTCTACAATACGAGTCCCTTGCTTCAATTGTTACAATTTATGGTACATTAGCTTGGTGTAGTTATGTGGAAGAAAATTTGTACGCATATATTTCTTCATCTTCTCCCTTGAAGTTACCTTTGATTTTCCTATTCTGGACGACACCAACTTGTGTTGCTGCCATCATGCAGCAGCCTTGCCACGAAGTATAGTAACCACGAGAGGAACCTTCCTATCATGAGGTCCTTAAATTATAGAATATCAACGACCGTAGTTGGCCAGTGAATTCTTCAGGTTGACCACGCCCTCCAAAATCCAGGATATCAATCCTCAACCCCATTTCCTATCTCTGAGAATCGTGATTAGTTTGGTTCCTTCTTCCCCAAATGTGCTAGCAAAAGGGATTGTAAAAATTATCTTCAGTAGATCCATCATCCTTTTCTGAGTGACGATTTGGTGAAGCCGGTTTCCTTTCATGAACAACCAATGCATCCAACCGATGCGTCAATCCTTCCACCATTCGAGTCATCTTTTGCCGCAATTCTTCAACACCGTCTAATCGTTGATTCATAGCTTTAATTTTCGCTCTTTCGTTAACAATATCCATGGGATTCTCCCTACCTACAGCAGGTTGTCTTCTCAGTGGCATTGTTAAAGATCGACGCAAGCTCTGATACCAATTGATGCAACCTAGTAGGCAAAAGATTAAGGTGTCGTTTGACAACACTAAAATAAGTTACTTTTTTGCTTATTTAAGTATTAAAAATAAAAAAAGTTAGTTTAGTAACGTAATACAACCGACTTTACTTAAGTTAAAATTTAACTTTTTTTCGAAGTAATTTTTTTTTGTTTTTGACTTAAAACCAAAGTAACTTTTGTTGGAGGGAAAACCAACTTGACTATTTTCGGTAAAAAAAAAGGAGGTTCAAAAAAAGGAGGGAACCACGTCCTTTTATTGAGGGAATCCCACGCCCTTTATTAGAGAAAAATTTTAACCCATTTTCTTGGGTTCTCCAGAGCTTCATTCCCCCACAAATTGGCTGCTCATTTATTACTTTACTTTTTCTTCTATTTCTTCACATAAACAACAGGTAATCTCTATCTCCCTTCTTTAATATGTACTTCTTCTCAATAACTCTTTTTCTTTTCTTTTACTTTGTCAGTTCTTGATTGATGAAGTATATGGCATCAAAGTGTATTCTTTTATTAAGAAAATGTAAAATTATTACCTATAAAAATAATTCATTAATTATTAAAATCCTATCACTTGTTCCTTTCTAAGAAAATGCCATTAGAACCCTGGAAGTAGCTTCCCCATCATCATTTCTTTCTCCCCTTTTGGTGTTTTAGTATCACTGTTAATTTTTACTAGTTATAAGTATATATCATGTTTCAATATAATGATCACTACAATCATTGTTCACATCTCTTGCTTACTGAATAGGTAATAGATATTTTGCATTGGAGCATATTATTGAGCTTGTTCTTTGAATCTAGTTTTGGGTGTTCTAATTTATTATGATGGATGAAAGAGTATGTCATAAACGGGTGTATTTTGTTGAACGTCTGGATATTGACTTCATTTATGCTTGAAGTGAAGAACATAATAGAATCACTAAGAGTTGTCCTTATTAGAAGTTAAGCTAGTTCTATTATCAAAACTGTTCATTAGATTCTCTATTATTAGTACTAAACCTTACATATGAAGGGCCAATTCACTGCTCAGTACTTTTTTCTTGGCTGGTCTTGTTTCCCTATTAGGTTTGGATTTCTCTGCGTAGAATCAGTTTCGAGGGTTGATTGCTTGTAATTTGACTTTTGATAATATTACCAACTCATTTATAAATTTATACTCTAGCTGACTTTCAATCAGTCTGGATTTCCTCTTTATGAAGCCGCAATTGCAACTAATTCCTCTTGGTCCCAAGTAAACTTGGCGTATTTTATAGATTTGATGGTCGAAAAGGTAATCGCATCCGGTGAAAATAGGGTAATGGGGACATTCTCAAAAAGTGAACGGACAAACATAATGAAAAAAATATTATCAAATTAAGATTTAGGCTTAAACATGATTTAAAGGCTTTTAAAATAAGATGACGATCTCGAAGGACAAATATAAAGATCATAAGAAACTTGTTGAAGGAAACATTGGACTGGGTTGGACTTCAGTATCCTGTACTATGAGTGCTACAATGAATGGTGGGACAACTAAGTTAAGGTAACTTTTAATCTTCTTAGGTTGTAGTTTTATCTTTAGCATAAAAGACAATCTAGTTTAGAAATCTTTACCTTTCATTTAACAGACAGATCCGAGGGCAAGTAGATTTTGCAGCAAGGTCGTCCATGTTGGGTTATGGTGTCTCTTAGTGCTGGTAGCGAAATCTTAAACATCTAGTATGTCTAACACTAGTATCCCAGGATCTCATGCATAAGCTAATAATAAACTAAGAGTTAGAGATTACCTTAATCGCTAAATTTTCCCTCGAACCTTTCCAATCGAATGTGAAGACCAAGAGCTCCAATTGTTGGTCCTCTACTCAAGACACCCAAATGATCAACTTGATATCCTACCTTGTTGCTAGCAAGAACACCAATGGTGGTTTGATGAAGAACACTTCTTCTTTTGACTGGATAGATAATTTGGAGATTATCTCTTTTTCTTTCTCTACTTGATGGTGTAGTGTAAGAAAGCTTCCTGAAATTTTCCCACACCTTATTCAAGTCTTAAGAGACATTATATATAATCCTAAGTTAGAGTCCAACCCTAATTAGGTTTCCTAAAAGTCCATTTTGAATAAGGTTTAGGGTTTTCACAAAAATAAAAACTAGTTTTTATTTCTTGCTACCCTAACTCATGGCCGGCCAAAGCATGTCATAAAGGGCAGATCTGGCCGGCCCTGTAAGGGCACTCGACCTATCAAGGCCGACCCCTTTTTGGGCCTTAAAACTTCCTTTAGTTGCCCCGACCCAAATCCCCTTTATTCAGGCCTTTTGTACTATCTTTACCTAAACTTCTTTTAGGCCTTTTGGACATATTTATGGGTCTTGCCCATGTTTATATGTCACATCCCTCTAGTCATATCATCCGATCAAATTGACATTCTTTGATGTAACCCGATGTAGGATCCGGTCTAAGTTAGCCGCGAATTTCTTGGTAATTCGTCGATCGTAGTTGATTTCTAGCTAAACACTACGACCCCTAAATCATCCGGACTTGATGATATCCTTCATCAATTTTCCTATCCGACAAATTGCTCGCATTGCATCTTTGGTCGAAAGACATCTCTTCAGTCCAGAATACGAAAAATTAGTGATTATTTTTGTAGATATTGTTGCTAATGGACGTCTAAGAGGATCACATGATAGAGATTTTGATTCATCTAATGGAGAAGATGACCCAAATTGCGTCTATATTGTAGTCCTCATGGTAGCTCTGAAGAGGTGATGAAGAAAAATGAAGGTTACGAACATGTTAGAGATGAGCCACTTGAAGAAAATGTTGATGTTACAGCTCCACCTCGTCGCCCACGAAGAGACAGAAGAGGATTTGAGATAAATGAGACATTGAAGATATTAGCGCGTCTTACAAATGTAGAATAGATGAAAAAAAAAAATTTATGATGACAGACTGCATTGAAATATTAGATGGCATGGGGACGTTAGTCAACAACGATACATATATTAATGCCATAAACTACTTAAAGAAAAAAATGGGGAGAGACTTTTATCCGCACGCCTGACCACCGAAGGATGGGTTGGATAAATTCTATTGAAAATGGTAACCTTTAGGTACATTAGGTTTCTATTTCCAACTATTTCCGTTTTACAATTTTATTTTATATTTGAGTTCTTTTAATTCGATATCGGATGATCAATTATTTAAGGTACTTTTTTAATGATAATTATTTAATGAATCATTTGGCTACTTGTTTTTGTTACTTGACAAATTTATAACTCTAATATGTTTACTGGTTGGAGATTTTGAAAAATGATTTCTGACAGTGAAACAAGTACTGACAGAGAAGACAATATCATTGAACTAATGACAATAATTTTCTTCAACAATATAATTCAAGAAATTTTTTAAAGCCGTATCGAAATGATTCGTTTACTGGAAGAGAATACGTATATAACGTATTGAATGGACATATAGACCGATGCCCATATATATTCCATTTGAAGGCAAATGTATTGTATGACTTATGTGATGTACTTAAAACTCGTGGGCTCGTGAGAGATACTCGTTACGTCAGTGTAGAAGAACAATTGTGCATATGCACAATTAATGCAACTGAAATGTTGCAGATAGATTTCAACACTCCCAAGAAACGATATCTCGTCACTTTGGTTCAATCCTTAAAGCAATTTGTAAGTTTGTGAAACATGTTATCCTTCCTCCAGACTTTCAATCCATGCATCCCTACCTTAAGAGCAAATGAGACAAATATTGGTTTTGGTTTAAGGTAATATTTATGTACTATATTGTTATTTTTTTATTTTAGGAGAAGTAATTATTAATTTAATTGTTTAATTTTCAGAATTGTATTGGTGCAATTGATGGGACACGTGTAAGTGCATCTATACCAGTTGGTAAAGCACAAATACCATACTGTGGTAGAAAGACTTTACCTACACAAAATGTTACGTGTGCATGTGATTTTGATATCTGCTTTACGTATGTCGTTGATGGTTGGGAAGACACAACGAATGATTCAAGGGTGTTTATGGAGACAATTAGTGATGAAGGAATGAAGTTTCCTCATCCCCTCGAAAGTAAATTTATTTAAAACCACATTATTTTCCATAATATTGTATAATTTTTAATCAATTCTTATGTAACAGGAAAATATTATTTGGTTGATTCGGGATATTCTAATTGCACTGGTTTTTTAGCACCATATAAGGGAGAAAGATATCATCTAAATGATTATAGAGGAAGTTGTAGAGCACCTCGATCTGCCTGAGAGCAGTTCAATTATGCTCATTCGTCGTTACCTAATGTGATTGAAAGATGTTTTGGTGTGTTGAAAGCTTGCTTCCCAATTTTAAAGATGATGCCTCGTTTTAGTCTTCGTAAGCAAAGAAATATTGTAATAGCAGCGTGTGCACTACATAACTATATTAGAAAGCATGCATTAAAGGACGATATGTTCATAACCTATGAAAGAGAAGATTTTGACATTTATAATAAAAGAAGGGAAACGGAAGTCAAAATCCAAGGCATATCAAAACAACTCAAGAAGAACGAAGAGAAATGTGTGTAATAAGAGACATGATACGCCACACAACGGCTGCACATTATCGGTTGCCTTTATAGATGGAACTATGGTTATATCTATTTTAATGCTTATAATGCGAATATGAGTGGATTATAAATCTAGGATTTGATTCTCATATTATTATTCTGTGTTAAATAGTAATTTTTTTATCATGTTTTACATATTATAAGTCTAATTACTTTTAGATATGACAGTTTCTTCTTCATATTTATTTAATATTAACTTATTTTTTTTATATAAAATAATTTCAATTTATGTCTCGTCAAGTTGATAAGCTTACTTTTTGGAATGTGAATCAGTCGTATTATAGAGTGACTCGATTTCATAAAGAACATAAAAGAAATAAGAAGATGAAGGTGCCTCAAAGAAAAAAAAAATAAAAAGTCAAAAAATATTACCAAACTAACTTTTTGACTTATAAGCAAGTGTCTTGCCAAACTAACTTTATGTTATATTCTACTTTTTAAAAGTTAAAGAACTTTTACTACAAGCAAAAGTACTTTTACTTTTGCGTTGTCAAACGACACCTAAAAGTATAGAGATCGCTCCTCTATGATTAATTAAATCAAACGAAATTTTATTTAATAATCTAAGCTCGCTTAACAATGAAAATAAAAAGTCTATTTATAGGCTTGAAACCGTAATATAATAGGAGCCTAAAATTACTAAAATAACCGGAATTTAGAAAACTGTTAAAAACAAGGAAAACAACCAAAATTGGGGAACTGCTAAAACTAGAAAATCTTTCCTAAAAAAACTAAAATTTTGAAAGTGCTATAACTAAGAAAATATAAAATTCAGAAACTACTAAAAATTGAAAATCTTCTTGTAGGTCATCTAACCCCTGACTTGTCACGGTCCACTTACCATAAAATTCTAATGATATTTTATCTACGACATTATTTAGTACTATCTTTTCTTAATTTTGTTAATATCACTCCATGATTGTTCATCGTCCCTTTCATTCACTCTCCCTCATTCACTGTATCAATCAAATTCCATCCCCTGGAAACCTCTCTTTCTACCACCAAGTTTTTCATCCACCCTCCTTAAAATTTAAAGTTCATCAAATGGATTGGTTTTGGACTTTAGGCTACTCTATTTCTCCATAAAAGCCTTATTCACTTTCAACTAAAGCATACCAACTTAGTTCATTCATTTGTTGATTAACCTATGTAAGTGTTTGTACTCAAATATTCAACATTTTATTTTATGATTCAACATATATAGGGTGAATCTCTTTTAATTGTTTATTACAGGGACAATAACACAATCTTATTGGATTTTTGAGTCTAAAGTCCAAAAATAGAGGGGGTAGGGGTGGGAAACGGTCCGGGAACCCGAGATCAAACCCAATCCGCCCAGACTGTTAGTACCCAAAATCCGGATGAAACCCGAGTCGGGCATACCTGGCCCGTTATTTCGGGCAGGCGCGGGCGGGACTCGGGCAACACCCTATATCCGAGTCCCGACCCACTATACCCGCCCGTTTAGCCCGCCCGACCCGCCCACGACTTTAGAAGTCGTCAGATCTAGGATATAAAGATCCAACGGCTGAGGGTCCTAGCCTCTCTTTCTCCATTTAGGGTTAAACTATATAAGCTTTTTTTTTTTACTTTCCCCTCACTATTTTCTCAGGCATTTCAGAGTTTGAGAGAGAAAGAGAGAGACGGTAAGGAGAATCCTCATCAAGCTTTCTAGGGTTTTTCGGAGTTAAAGTTTCTAGGGATTTTCAGAGTTAACTTTGTAGGGTTTTTTAGGGTTATGAGTTTTTCTTTCAATAACTCAATTGCTAGATGAAGACCAACAAGAGTTCTGAAGAGATAGAATAAAAGGTATGAAGACTACCCTTACTTTCTCTACATGAAGATTATTAGTGAAATCAGATATATATTTATAAATAAAGATTTCTTTTTTTTAAAGAATCAGATCTAGATTTTTCTTACATAAACTATCCTAAAATGAATTGAAGTTATGTAAGTTAGTTTTTTTTTCTTACATAATTTCTTTTTTGTTTGCAGATGAAAGTTGGTATTTGAAGATTTGGAGAATGTAATTTTTGGTTATTTAATTTAAAGACCTGATTTAATGAGCTCAACCTCATATGAGGAGCTATGAGCTTGAGCTCATCCACTGTTGATTCAAAGATCAAAGCACGGATAAAGAAAGTATAGTTGTACTCCTTATTAATAGGGACAAAGAATTAATAATAAGTCACATTAGACTTATTTAATTACAGAATTGCCATCATCTCTCCAGCCGGATTAGTTCCTTCCCCGTCTCCAGTTTTGAAGAACACATTCCCAACCATGACCGCGTTGTCGATCTCATGAAGGAGGTAAGGGATAAACTGTGTGAGATTTCTCCACAAAAATGAGAGCAAGTGATTCTTAAAGTTATTGCTCCACTGAATTGGAGTTTGTTTCAACCATGGCTTATTTCACTTTAGCATCCAGAGATAGACAAGCTACAACAACAAATTTAATCAACCATGGCTTATTGTAAGTGGCGGTTTCTTGGAGGCGGTTTAACATGGTCGGTTTTCAATTGGCGGTTTGAATTGTTGATGAGAGGCGGTTTGTTATTAATGGCGGTTTTGCAATTGGCACCAAATATTTAGAAACCAAAGGCTATTATGGTCTGGATGCAATATATATAGGGGGTTTGAGTGCTTGCAATACATCATCAACAACACAACAACTACTCAACATATATAGAGTGAGAGCTAGAGAGAGAGAGCAAGTGAGAGAGAAATTTTGTTCATTGTTTTGAGCGGTGTTTAATTTCTCGGTCGTCGAAGATCTAGTATAGAAGGTTATTTTCTATACGGTACCATCTTGGGACGGACTTGCGGGTTGTGTGAGTCGTCTTCATTTATCCTTCAATAAAGTTTTCTTGTTCGCCCGAGGACGTAGGCTTTAAAGCCGAAGCTCATTAATTCTGTTCGCATATTTAGATTTTGGCTTAGCTTTTCGATTAATTTTCATCATCAAATCAATTTCAAGGATAGGTTTGATAGCTTCCGTTAACTTTTAGTACTAACAATTAGTAACAGAGCCTTGTTGAGATTGAACGAAGAGAAGATGGGATCGAGAAGTGGTACGGTCAAATCAAGAAAATATGAGATAGAGAAGTTCAATGGGAAAAAAAAAATTCATATTGACGGATGCAGATGAAGAATCTGCTAATCTCGTAGAAATTACACAAGACGTTGATGGGAAAGAAACCAGGAGATATGTCAGATGAGGATTGGCAGAAGTTAGATCTCGAAGCACGGGCAACCATTATGTTGTGTCTTGAGAGGGACGTGGCGTTCCTAGTAGATGGGGAAACAACGGCGGCGAGTGTGTGGTTAAAGCTAGAAAGCAACTTCAGGAATATGTGAACAGGTTTGACAGGATTATCTCAGATTTGAAAGATATTGATGTTAAGATTGAGGATGAGGACCAAACCCTCATATTGTTACCTTCATTGCCTAAATCCTATGAGAACCTTGTTCAAACTTTGATGCTTGTTGGTGATAGTATAAGCATGGAAGAGACGAGAAATTCGTTATTAGCGGATGACCTTCGTAAGGTTGCTACTAGCGGTATGACACCGGGTGGAGTAGACAAGGATCAATCACAAGGGTTGTTTGCAACGAGGGGGAGGAGTAATGAAAGAGGAAATGGAAAGGGCGGGAAATCTAGATCCAAATCTAGAGGCTCTTTCAAGAAAACGTGTTTTAGTTGTGGTAAGCTTGACCACTTTAAAGCGGCTTGTTGATGTGACACGAAAATGTCACATTTGGAGAGCCTAACTTAGACTAATTAGTCATTTTCGAGTGTTATCAATAATATTTTATGTGTTTTTCACGTTAGGTACTAATTTTGGAGTTAAGCGTGTGATTCGGAATAAAATGAGCGAATTATCACTATCATTTCATGTGCCCAAAACGTGAGAAAAATATTTCAAGCAAATCAAATGATAAGGGGAGTCAATGACGAGTCCGTTGGAGAAAACGAAAATCAATTCGGAGTTCGGACAAAGAAATTATGGAAGATGGAAGTCAAAGTCGTCTCTTGAAATTATATTTGTAGAGACTAGATGAAGGCACTCCCTTGGTCTCTAATTCAAAGCCCAACATCTAAGCCCAAGTTCAAGAATACCCAAACAAGAAGGGAGGTGTAGAGATTTTATGAGCACCCACTTTTGGGCCCAAGTCAAAGTATTGTAAAGACTTAGTCAAGTTGACTAAGTCTAGGGTTTGAATCAAGTTAGGTGACTATTCATCATCTTCTAGCTGGGAAAAGGAGGCAAAAAGAAGGAAGAGAGAGAAAAGAGGCAAGAGGGTTCTTAAGTTTGGGGGTTTAAGAGTTTGAAAGAGAGGGTTTGAAGAGAGAGACAAGAGAGAAGAAGAAGGAGGATCCGGCCAAAGCATAGGCCGGCCAACACACTTGGCCGGCCTAGCTTTGGCCGGCCGAGCAGCAGCTTGGGCTGCTCGAGAGCTGCTCGGGACAGATCTGCATGGGCTGGGAACTGTAGGACGCGGCTGCCTCGTCAAAGGTCGCGCACAGCAGCAGCAGCTTGCTCCGAGTTCCAACAAGCCTTCACGAAGCTGCTGTTCGCTTCACGGGAAGCTTGCTCGGCATGGAGGACGCGACCGCAGGGACGTGCTCGGCATGGAGGACGCGACTGCAGAGCTAGGGACCCGAATTTGGCCGGATACCATGGTTTTTGACCGGATTTCTTCCCTTTCTTTGGCCGGATTATTCTAGGTTTTCCGGCCATCTTCTTGGCTGGAAAACTTAGCGTTTTTACTCCCCATCATCTTGGCTTGCTTCCCATATGGTTTGATTTGATTTTGGACTACAAATTTCTAGGGAGAGAAAGCTAGGGTTAACTTTAATGGAGGTTGTGTTCTAAATGGAGAAGATGATGGTGGTCGTTATAGGGAACCCAGAATTTGCTAAGGGGAGATCGGCTACACCTTAAAGACTCATATTTTCCGACGATCTTAGCCTCGAACCACATCGAAAAAGGGGGATTCTCTCATCATTTTCTTTCCATTTCTTATTCAATCACCATGTTTAGCTAACTTTAGTATGTCGATTATATGAGATGAAATGTGATGAATTCGTGACTATGTTTAATATGATTTGATGTTTTGATTACAAATTGATGTTCATCTATTTCCATTATCGTTTCGATCGTATTTTCATGTGTCTTGTCAAGCACTTCGCATAGTTAATAGACGAAACGAAGTATTCGATATCGATCGTAGTCTAAGTCATAATTTCATGTGTCTTGTCATGCACTTCACATAGTTAGGCGACTAAACGACACTTTTGATGACTCGGGATTAACCGATTATGATGTTTGTTTGACTAAGTATGATCTTCAGATATACGCAGTGCTTATAGATATCACCTTAGGAGTCGAGAATTCATTGTATTTCGATACCTTAGATCGGACCGTACATAATTGTAAATTTATCATTATGGATTCCCGAACTTCGACACCTCGCTCACTTATTTGTCTCCCGACTCTTGTTGCCTCCCGACTCTTGTTTCCTCCGACACTTCTCTCGAATCTCTCTCGTCTGTTTACATTGATTGTTTAGTTTAGTTTTACTCGTTTTCTTCTCTTATTACTTATTCAATCTAAAACCCCCATTTATCTTTGTTTCCTTTCCTATTTTGTCTAAGTTAGCATTTGATATCTAGATCGGGGGATAAGACCCTTCGACATCCAAGCTACCTTCCTATCCTTGGATCGATCCCAGCTTTGCCGGATTACTACTTGATACCTCCGCTTGGGTGTGCAACCTTTTCGGGTGCATAACTTGTCCAAAGAGAAAGTTGAAGCAAAAGAATGAAGGCTGCAAGGAGAAACAAGAGATGAAAAGAGGCGGGATATGTGTTAGAAGACCCGGACGAATGTTTCTCGGTGACAGAGGTGTCTGAGAAGATCTCTGATAAGTGGATGCTGATTCAGGGGCGTCACACCACGTGTGTCCAAATAGGAAGTGGTTTACTACCTATAGGAGTATAGATGGTGGTACGGTTATAATGGGTAATGATAATATATGTAAAACTGTGAGACTCAGAACAATACGTATCAAGATGCACGATGGAGTGGTGAGAACATTGACGACGTAAGACACATACCCAATTTGCAGAAAAATCTAATTTCCCTCGGTGTCTTAGAGCGGAACGGTTGTAAGATAATTATAGAGAATGGCTCCATAAAAGTCGTTAAGGGTTCTTTGGTGGTGATGAGAGGTACTCGTTACGGTAATTTATACAAACTTTTGGGGACAACAATTACGGGAGATGTAACAGTAGGAATCAGTGGAAGGGATCCAACGGCTAGTACGAGGCTTTGGCATATGCGCCTTGGCCATATGTGAGAAAAGGGTCTATCTTTGATGTGCGGGAAAGGCTTGTTAAAGGACATGAAGAAGCCTTGCATGGAGTTTTGTGAGCATTGTGTGTTCGGGAAGGCACACAAGGTGACGTTCTCTACAAGTAAGCACAGGAGCAAAGAGGTATTAGACTACGTACATATCGATGTCTGGGGACCGGCAAAGTTAGCTTCCAAGGGTGGTTTCAAGTATTTTGTTACATTCGTTGATGATCATTCGAGATTTGTCTTGCTTTATTTTCTGAAGCATAATAATGAGGTATTCAACACGTTCCTGGTGTGGAAAGCAATGGTTGAGAACAAAACTGGTCGAAAGCTGAAGACGTTAAGATCGGATAATGGGACCGAGTACACGGATGGGGCATTCAAGGAGTTTTGTAACCAGGAAGGCATTGTGAAGCACTGGACAATAGTAAACACACCTTAGTAGAATGGATTCGCAGAGAGATTGAACCGTACACTACTTGAGAAGGCGTGTATGCGCTTCAATTCGGGGTTAGGCGTAGAATGATGGGCAGAATTTGTTGCTACAGCTAGTTATATTGTGAACAGGTCTCAAAGTTCTTCTTTAGATGGCGGCATACCTTACGAGGTGTGGTCAGGTGAACATGCAGATTACAGGAGACTTAGGTTTTCGGTTGTACGGCCTATTACCATGTTAAAGGTAACAAACTTGATAATAGAGCAAAGAAGGCAATTTTCTTAGGATATGCTACAGGAGTCAAGGGTTATCGGCTATGGTGTACGGAAGACAAGAAGTTTGTAATCAGCACAGATGTGGTGTTTGATGAGTCATCTATTGTAGCTATGGTGATAGCTACCGTGCCTAGTGGTGGTGATGTTGGGTCTACTAAAGCTCAAGTAGTGGAAGTAGAAGCCGAAGACCAACGGGTTTCTAGGAATCATGATCAGGTGGAGCATCAGGATAATACTCCGGATGAGGAAATTGATGAACACGATCATGAGGAGTATCAAGGAGAAGGTACACAAGTCTTACAACAACAACAACAGGATGTTTCGGTACACACTAGGCCGAAACGGTTATATAAGCCAGTACAGATGTTATGGTCAAACAAACCTCTTAGGCATTACAGGCAGGCAAATGTGGTTGAATATGCACTCTCAGTGGAAGACGACGAGCCGGTCACCTTCAAACAAGCTACTACCGCGGAGGAAAGAGAGAGTTGGTTGGTTGTTATGCAAGAAGAGATGAAGTCTCTTCACAAGAACAAGACATGGGAGGTTGTCCCATTGCCCGAAGGTAAGTCTGTTATTGGTTGTAAATGGGTGTACAAGAAGAAAGAGGATTCTTCCGAAATAAAGGGTACAAGGTATAAGGCAAGACTAGTGGCCAAGGGTTATGCACAGAAAGAAGGGGTCGACTACAATGAGATTTTCTCCCCGATCGTGAAACGTACTTCTATTCGGGTGCTATTGAGTATTGTTGCTCACTGCGATCTTGAGCTGGAACAACTCGATGTTAAAACCACCTTCTTGCACGGTGATTTGGAAGAAGAAATTTATATGGCTCAACCTGAGGGATACAAGGTTGAGGGTAAAGAAAATCAATACGAAAGTCTCTGTATGGATTGAAACAATCCCCTCGCCAATGGTACAAACGATTTGATTTTTCATGCTAAAGCATGGTTTTCGCAGAAGTGACTATGATTGTTGTGTATACATCATTTATCTCCTTTTGTATGTGGATGACATGCTTATTGCTTCTCGAAGCATGGTGGAGATAGATAAGTTGAAATCTCAACTCAGTCAAGAGTTTGAGATGAAAGACATGGGCGCTGCAAGGAAGATACTGAGAAAGGAGATTAAGAGAGAGCGGTCAAGTAAGAAACTGTACTTGAGTCAGAAAGTTTACATCGAACGAGTAGTTTCTCGATTCGGGATGCAGAATGCGAAGGCGGTGTCAACACCTTTGGCACCACACTTCAGGCTCTCGGGAAGACAATCTCATACTACTACGGTAGAGAAGGATCATATGGATTGTGTATCGTATGGTAGTGCATTTGGCAGCTTAATGTACGCTATGGTGTGTACTCGTCCAGATATTTCACAGGCGGTCAGTGTGGTTAGTAGGTTTATGGCAAACCCGGGGAAGACACATTGGGAAGTTGTGAAGTGGGTCTTGAGGTACTTGAAGGGTACCGCTGATACGGATTTGTGCTTTGGTGGAGACACATGTCAGGTAAGCGGTTATGTTGAACTCGGATTATGCTAGTGATCTAGATAGAAGACGATCTACTACTGGTTATATATTTAGAATACATGGTGCTCCAGTTAGTTGGCAATCGATGTTACAATCTACAGTTGCGTTATCTACTACGGAGGCCGAGTATATGGCTATGCCCGAGGGCGTGAAGGAAGCATTGTGGTTGTGGGGTCTTCTGGATGATCTAGGAATTAAGTAGGAGTGCTTAGATGTATGGTGTGATAGTCAAAGTGCGATCCACTTGGCGGAGAATCAGGTTCATCATGCTCGCACTAAGCATATCGATGTCAGATATACTTTATACAAGATGTCATAGAGGAAGGTGATGTTTCTCTCAGGAAGGTTCACACAGATGAGAATCCCGCGGACATGTTGACTAAAGTGGTGACGTGTAGCAAGTTTCAGCATTGCTTGGAATAGCTACAAATCGGCTCGTGTTAAGTTGCTCGAAAGGGAATAATGGAAACAAGGTAAACTTTATGTGAAGGGTTGGTAGAACTACGGTAGGCTTGATCCTATAAAAGGGTACGTAGGCAGCCATGGTCATATGGTGTAGTCGGATGAAGTTACAAGAAGCAGATATATCTTACAAGGAGTATCCTGGTGTTCGTCCAAAATTTGAAGGGTATCAAATTGTGTACGAAATGGAGAATTGTATGTGGCGGTTTCTTGGAGGCGGTTTAACATGGTCGGTTTTCAATTGGCGGTTTGAATTGTTGATGAGAGGCGGTTTTTGATTAATGGCGGTTTTGCAATTGGCACCAAATATTTAGAAACCAAAGGCTATTATGGTCGGTGGATGCAATATATATATAGGGGGTTTGAGTGCTTGCAATACATTATCAACAACACAACAAATACTCAACATAGAGTGAGAGCTAGAGAGAGCAAGTGAGAGAGAAATTTTATTCATTGTTTTGAGCGGTGTTTAATTTCTCGGTCGTCGAAGATCTAGTATAGAAGGTTATTTTCTATACGGTACCATCTTGGGACGAACTTGCGGGTTGTGTGAGTCATCTTCATTTATCCTTCAATAAAGTTTTCTTGTTCACCCAAGGACGTAGGCTTTAAAGCCGAAGCTCGTTAATTATGTTCGCATATTTAGATTTTGGCTTAGCTTTTCGATTAATTTTCATAATCGGATCAATTTCAAGGATAGGTTCGATAGCTTCCGCGAACTTTTAGTACTAACACTTATATTTGTGAAAATGAAGATCTAAGAGGAATCAGGTGAGCTAATCAATAGACATAACAACAGTAACAGAATAAAGGCATAATGGCCACTAACCCTTAAAATCCATTCAATAGAATCACTAGGACCATTTGCAAGTTTTATATCAGATTGAAATTTAATAATATGATCGTTTGGGTTTTCTTTTCTTTAGAGAACAAAGGGATAAGTTCATCATCTTCTTGTTCAACTAAAAGAAGAGATAGAAAAGTTAATTCAATAGTATTATTATTATATTCGTCTATTTCTCCATCATCAAATAAGAATTCTTCTCTTTGATTTTGTATTGAATTGATAACAGGTGACTTAAAATTATTGTTTTAGACACAAAAGATAAGTAGAGATTGAGAAGAAGAACCCCCGTTCGAGAGATGAACAAGAAAGATGATGGCCATTTTGTAATTAAATAAGTTAAGTGTGACTTATTATTAATTCTTTCCCCTATTAATAAGGAGTACAGCTGTACATTCTTTAACCTTTGTTTGATCTATAAATCAACCGTGGATGAGCTCATAACTCCCCGTATGAGCTTGAGCTCATTGAATCAGGGATCTTTTATTTATTGGTTTCTGTTTTTCATTTATGTATGGTGTGTAAATCTCTTTCTCCATTTGTTTATTTATGTAATTTCTTTGCAATTCTCCATGTTCTGTAAATCTCTTTGTTTATGTATTTTGTTTAATTTTTTGGTTTTTGTTTATGTTTGTCGTGTAAATCTCTTTCTAGGGTTTTTTTGGGGTGGGAAAGCTAACTTATTTAACCAAGTAGATTAAACACTCTTCAGTAACATTTTAGATGTAAGATGTTTAGACAGCTAATAGAGAAAGGGAGTGTAAGTTTATAAAGACAATTTTTTTTTTTATATTGTGTTTTAATTGAAAGAGCCCGTGACCCGTCCGCCCGAGCCGGTTTGAGCCCGATCGGGCTCTCGGGCAAAACCCGGCCGCGGGCACAAAAGTATGCATATGTGTCCGACCCGATCCGCCCGATAGCCCGATCGGACACAACACCATAAAACCCGATCAGCCCGTACCCGTGAAAGTAAGAGTCCGAACCCGACCGAACCCGCCCAATTCCCACCCCTAAGAGGGGGTAATTAGTTAACATCCTCTCTGATGATGCATAAAATGTTCATCCGTTGACTAACGACTGAAGAGTCAAGATCAGACCTGAAGTCTTACGATTCGGCTTAAAGCAGCTGGACAGCTAAACACCTGACGGTCCACCATACGTTCTCCTAACTGGGAGGTCGGCCGGAAGAAATCAGCTTTGCACTGAACGCCCTCAGCAGCATGGATAGATCAGCCCTGGGATCTCAAAAGGAATAAGGGGGGGTCTCAACAAGTTCGGCCCATATCTTACGCCCAGAACTGGGGAGATGTCAGCGCTGCGCGACCTAACGACTTAATCCCGGACTTTTTAGAAAGATTTCAGTCGGCCTCACATCTTGAAGTGTTTAAGCCCGATTGGACTCCACATATCTAGAAGAGGAAACTTCCCCTTTAAAGTCTATCACTCCGGCAAGATATATACAAAGTATCCTTGAACTTAAGAACTTTCACTTATCAAAGATCCGGGATGGACTCGAAGAGAAACCCTAGATACGCAAAAGAGGTAACTTCTCTTACGGTTTAACGATCACCGCCTCACCACCGCCACTAATCACAGTCGGTTTAACTTCGCCTATAAAAGCCCCCCCCCACTTCGTCCTTCACAGGACGCGATCTCTTCACTCTAGAAAAGATCACCCTATACTCAGAGTTTTCACAACTCGCCCCCCAAAAGGATCGATCAATATTCATTCTTTTACTGCAAAGAGCACCCTGACTGTCTTGAGCGTCGGAGCGGTTTTCGAACCCTTTGTAGGTTTTTCCCCCTCGGGAACAGACGAACAGGAACAAGGAGCAAGGAGCAAGGAGCTGGAGCAAAGGAGCTGGAGTAGAGGAGCTGGAGTAGAGAAGCAGAGCAGAGAAGCGGAGCTGAACAGAGGAATCTCTCCTCTCCAAACAGAATATACCATAATAGCGGAGGCTGTCATGCATCAACTTCCTTTTTCATGTTTATTTAACCGGGAGCCAATTTTCGACATCAGCATTTGGCGTTAGAAGGATGGGATCTCTCTAGGAAATCATCAGATTCGGTAACGCGAACCCTGCTCAATGCTTTTTAGAACTAACTACCTCCCTGAGCCCTTCAGGCAAACATGTTGTCGGGTGAAAACACTCCACGTGGGACGCCTCACAGGCTTCCCAACTCAGACGAACTCCTCGCCGAATTAGAGCAAGTCAGGGCCGACCACTACCAGAGAGACGAGGAGGCAAAACGATTGGAGGAAAGCCTCCGCAAAGCCGAGATAGCCAGGAGGGCTGCCGCACCCGAGGAGAGGAAAGAAGTACTCAGGACGTTCGCGAGGAGGCTCTTCTCACCCGGCGACACCTACACTCCTGAGGCCCTAACTCTGCAACCAGGCGAACAGATGCGCCTGGAGAGCATCTTGAATGAACAAGGCGTGCTGAATCCGGACCAACCTTACGTCCCCAAGAGAACTGTAATAGGTTAGGGGTGCGTGGACGACCCCACCATTTGTGATATACTCATACACCAAGTGGCGGAATTGACAAGAGAAAGAGAGAAGGACAAACTCTGGGGAAGAACGGTAATTCGGCAGCCGCCCCTCTGCCGGGAGATATTGGAATCCGGAAAAGCGGCAAACTTCAAGTGTCCCACGCTGGAACACTATCACGGTGTGGAAGACCCAAGAGCATTCATCAACAACTATGTTGCGAGGATGAACTTATGCACGACTAACCGAAACATATGGTGTGTAGTCTTTGCCACCATCCTAAAAGGGCCAGCTCAGGCATGGTACCAAGCGCTAGCTCCGGGGTCAATCATGTCCTTTGATCAGCTCACCCAAGCTTTCTGCGAAGCTTTCTGAGGAAGCACTAGCATTAAAAGAGGAACCGACGAGTTGTTCAATGTGGTACAAAGAAAAAGCGAGACTCTAGCGAGCTACTGGCAGAGATTTCGCAATCTCATTGTACAAGTCCCCGACCTAGAATGAAAGGTCGCCTTTGTCGCCTTACAGAGAGGCCTTAGGCAGGACGACATAATCAGAGACATCTCGGGGAGAAAGCCATACACCCTCGCAGAACTGATAAAAAGGTTGCAATAATTTATCAGGACCGAGGATAACTATCTACGGATGAAGGACGTTGCCAACATCCCATACGAAAGTGAACGTCCCCGAAAGAAGGAACGGGACGAAGTCAGGCCACCCAGGGACCGAGAACGAGGCAGGCGACCCAGGGCTGACTCGGGAACCTATACCCCACTGATGAAAGGGAGGGAGGAAATCTTGCAGGTATTGATAGCGAAAGGCAAGGCCGAATTGAACTGCCTAAACCCAATGACGACATAGAGGAGTTCGGGTCTAGAGATATGACTGCATGGTGTGTCTTCCACAAAGGCTACGGCCACAACACCGACAATTGTCGGCACCTCAAAAATCTTATCGAAGAGATGGTAAGAAAGGGAGAACTGGATAAGTACATCCAGAAAGAGCAGCGACCCTACGAATACCGGAACAAAAGGCCAGTAAACAGGGCAGGAATTGGATCGGGACCGGAAACCGACGAACAGGGCCTGACTTTCAAAAAGAAAAACAAAGGTCTAAAGGAATCAACCGGAGTAATGGGAAATATCAACACCATAGCAAGAGGACCAACCCTCGACGGAGCAACGAAAAGGGAGCAGCGTAGATACGCCAACGAGGCGAAGAACCCGCTAGTCCTGCTAATCAAACCAGCTGTGGAAACTCCACCCATCGTCTTTACTGTCGACGATCTGGTTGGGGTAATAACTCCACACGCAGGTCCCTTGGTAATAACGGTTGTAGTGCCAATTGGAGGGTAGGACGCATCCTGGTCGATACAGGAAGCTCGACAGAAGTCATGAGTCGGACATGCTTCCAAAAACTCGGGGTAAGTCAGCACCACCTCAAATCTTATAAATCTTGCTTGATAAGGTTTGGCGACAACCAGGTCGAAACAGATGGAATAGAAACCCTGTCGGTACTAATCGGTGAAGGAGAATCGGCAAAAGCGATAATGCTAAACTTCGCCATTGTCGATAAGATGTACGCCTACAACATCATATTGGGCAGGAACTTCCTAGGGAGTTAGGAGCAATAGTTTCTATGAACCACCTCATGATGAAATTCCCAGTTCCGGAAACGAATCTCATAGGGACGGTCAGAGGATACCAGAAAATAGCCTGGGAGTGTTACCTCATTTCCGCCCAGGTCTGCGAGGAAGAAGCGATCAACCCGATCACCGTTGGGAGAGACAAAGTGTTCTACAGAGACCCCCACAGCGGACATGCAGAGCTGAGAAAATCAGGTCAGCACTACCCCTAGTCTATTTCTTTTTTAAATAAAGCCATTAGGCAAAAGAAGTAACATTACTAGCTACATATTTTATATAACAAAATAAAATATTTTTTAACAAAAAGCTATAAAAGGAGGAATCCTGGTTAAACTCATCTCGTTCTGAATCGTGCAGGTAGCCCTGATAGCGAAAGCCACGACCAGGGGACCTAAAGGTAGCCTTGGTAGGGAAAGCAACGACCAAGGGCCCTATTTTAAAAATAACCCTGCTAGCGAGAGCCACGACCAGGGACTGGACAACCTCTGTAGCTACGACAACGACCGAGGGCCCTAAGGAGCAGTCCTAGTTAAACTGAACTTTGCTCGAGTAAAATTGACCCTTCACCAAGGTCCCAATGAGAAGTCCTAGTCAAACTGATCGGCTCAAGCCGGCAAATGAGCTAGCTCTGGTAGCTACGGCTGCGAGCCGAGGCCTCGCAAAGAGAAGTCCTAGTTAAACTTAAACTCTTTACTCGAGTAAACGTGGTCCCTAAGGATCCCCAAGGAGAAGTCCTAGTTAAACTACAGCCCTGGTGAAAGTGACCGGGGGTATAAGAAGAAGTCCTTGCGAAACTATTCATGCCTAAGATGAGGAAGACAATCCTGGTAGCTAAGGCAACGACCAGGGGCACGGGAAGAGTCCCGACGAAAACTAGTCGAGCTCAAGCTGACGAAACCAGCTCTGGTAGCGAAAGCCACGACTAGAGGTCTAAGGAGAAGTCCTAGTGAAACTAGTTGTGCTCAAGCCAACGAAACCAGCTCTGGTAGCGAAAGCCACGACCAGAGATCTAAGGAGAAGTGCTAGTGAAACTAGTCGAGCTCAAGCTGACGAAACCAGCTCTGGTAGCGAAAGCCACGACCAGAGGTCTAAGGAGAAGTCCTAGTGAAACTAGTTGTGCTCAAGCCAACGAAACCAACTATGGTAGCGAAAGCCACGACCAGAGGTCTAAGGAGAAGTGCTAGTGAAACTAGTCGAGCTCAAGCCGACGAAATCAGCTCTGATAGCGAAAGCCACGACCACAGGTCTAAGGAGAAGTCCTAGTTAAACTAGTTGTGCTCAAGCCAACGAAACCAACTCTGGTAGCCCAAACTACGACCAGAGGTCCAAGGAGAAGCCCTACCTAAACTAGTCGTGCTCAAGCCAACACAACCAGTTGCGGTAGCTCAAGCTACGACCAGAGGTTGAAGGAAAAGTGTTAAGACCAAGCTAATAAAGACAGCCCTGGGAGAAATAGCCATGATCAGGGGCAAAAGTAGGCTCGACATACAGAGCCACTCTAATTTGGGTTTTATTTTGCAGAAGGAAATAATAAGACTAGGGCATGGCAGATTAAGCCTAATTTTCCTATAAATTTTGCAGAAGCGATCATTTGGAGCACGCGTAGTAAATTTAAGATTGCATTAGTAAGATAGGGTTTATGCTAACATTTATTTTGCAGAACTGGCACACAAAACGCAAGACATCAACAAAGGATCACGACAAACAATCACGGCCAACAAATGGGGGGTCAACAGACTTAAACATGGAAGATAAAAAGAGATACAAAAGCATAAGAGGAAAAAGGTAATTCTTTATTAATTCGTAAGAAGGGCCTATTACAGAAGAAATTACAGAAAAGGACACCAAAACCACCATTGGCACTCGGGTATATTACAGAAGAAATTACAAAAAAGCCAATAGTTGAAGAGCAAAGAAAAAACCAAGAAACGTGAGCCACAAAGGAAGTCACATGTCTCGGCTGGAGAAGAGATGAAAATCTACCAGGTATCCCTTCCCAGAAGTGTAGTCAAGACCAGAAGACAACCGAGGACAAAAGAACCCTCTTAGCATCATCGCCTTGTCCCGAGCACCTAAGCGGGAGGAACTACTGGTAATCCTTACCCTCCTTCGAGCTCAGACATAACGACGCGTGAAGTTATCACGGCCGTTATGAAGAAACCCACCCTTTATCACGGTCATTATGAAGAAGCGTTCCTCAAAACAGACACTTGATCTGAACTCGAACAGAGGCCTCATCTTGAATCCTTGAAGAGAACAGGGAGAAAGTAAGAAGCCACGTCAAAAGGAGAAAAATCTCTCAAATCATCTTCCGAACTTTTAGTGATGAAGGGTTAGGAGACCAAAGTAGGCTATTTATAGTGGAAGAAGATGACCAAGAGACCTCTCGGGAACATATCAGGGGTCATTAAAGACAGAGGCCAAACACACCTCGAAAGTATTTAAGGGAATAATGACTGGGAGACGTGAACGGCTCAAGAACAGCAGTTACCAATGAGGTCTCAGCGGGCCTCGAGGAGACGTGTTTCATCCACCAGTCACGACGCTCCACGCGTCCGTGCATGATGAAATAAGTTATCGTGCGTAGTAACCTAAAAGATCAGCGCCGGAAACACACGATCAGAGAATCAAATCCATGAAGTCACGAAATCATGCATAGAAAAGATTAATTACTTGCGCAGAAGGCGAAACATGTCTCAGGAGAACAAACCACATGTCAAGACAAAACATAGCTGGGATGGCTCTGGCAAAAACAGCGCTCCATGAGAAAGGATCTCCACTTAGCAGATACCAATCAGTTCTGGAGAATCAGCACATTACTAAAACCCACTAACTAGCCCTGGTCAAGGTAATACCCAAAGAGTTTCTCGATACAACTCTCGGACAGGTAATACTCTCGACTTCAGGCCCTCAAATAAAATAAAAAGTACACGAGTTACTTTTACTCCTTAGTCTCTTTACTTTCAACTAAGGAGTGGCGGGACTCATGATGATGCATAAAATGTTCATCCATTGACTAACGACTGAAGAGTCAAGATCAGACCTGAAGTCTTTTGGAACGATTCGGCTTAAGGCAGCAGGACAACTAAACACCTGACGGTTCACCATACGTTCCCCTAACTGGGAGGTCGGCCGGAAGAAATCAGCTCTGCACTGAACGTCCTCAGCAGCATGGATAGATCAGCCCTGGGATCTCAAAAGGAATGAGGGGGGTCTCTACAGGTTAGGCCCATATCTTACGCTTAGAACTGGGGAGATATCAGCGCTGCGCGACCTAACAACTTAATCCCGGACTGTCAAGAAAGATTTCAGTCGGCCTTACATCTTGAAGTGTTTAAGCCCGATTAGACTCCACGTATCTATAAGAGGAAAATTCTCCTTTAAAGTCTATCACTCTGGCAAGATATATACAAAGTATCCTTGAACTTAGGAACTTTCACTTATCAAAGATCCGGGATAGACTCGAAGAGAAACTCTAGATACGCAAAAGAGGTAACTTTCCTTACGGTTTGACGGCCAACGCCTCACCACCGCCACTAATCACAGTCGGTTTAACTTCGCCTATAAAAGGCCCCCCACTTCGTCCTTCACAGGACACGATCTCTTCACTCCAGAAAAGATCACCCCATACTCAGAGTTCTCACAACTCGCCCCCCAAAAGGATCGATCAATATTCATTCTTTTACTGCAAAGAGCACCCTGACTGTCTTGAGCGTCGAAGCGGTTTTCGAACCCTTTGCAGGTCCCCCCCCCC